>VZTJ01005056.1:0-216856 GCA_013397795.1 Orthonyx spaldingii
AGTGAAAGGTGTCCCTGCCCATACAGGGAGTTTGGAAATAGATGATCTTTAAGGTCCCTTCCAACGCAAAATCTTCTGTGATTCTATGACTCTGCAATTCAAGTACAATCCTTAATTCTGAGGATATTGCACTGATCACTATATTTTCTGCAACCTACATCATTGCGGTTCTCTGCCAGTGTAATGGCAGCTTCATTTCAGCTTCCTGAGCTGATATTGTGTAGCTGTAAAGCAGGTGCAATGTTCTCCATCACTCAGCTGTTCACTGACACAAGTGTGTACAGATAGTCCCATGTCAGTTCTCATAGAAGGGAGATTAAATACCTTTTAAAGACAGCGATGTTCAAAGACCATCCTATAGAGTAGTATTTGGGATAACTACATAAAATGATGTTTTAACAGACTTCCTATGAAGGAAGGTGGGGTAATATTCCAGTTTACCTGCATGTTTCCCAAGAGACATTTTTTCTCCTTACCTGTGACTTTTCTGTGAATTTATTCAAGCACCACCTTCCAATGAAACAAAATTAAAAACCTACACCTCTTAGGAATTCTCTGTTCATTAATGCATGAATGTGCTCAAATATATAGCAGGACATTTGTAAAGCCAGGGAAACAGAAATAAACTGATTTGCATTAATCCCAGGTGCAATGTTGTTTGTCATGAGAACTGACTTTTGTCAGAGGCAAACCTTGAACCAACAAGATAAAATACTGAATATCCATAAACAGTCAATTCCATACCAGAATCATGTCATTACTTTGTAATAAACCGAATGTGATCATATTTTAATCCCTTCTTTAAGGTGCACATAAAATAGTCTGAGCTGGTGAGTTGTTTACTTATGTTTTGCAATAGTAATAATAACAAATGCGGCTGCTTTTTTTTTGTTGTTTGCCTCCTAAAAGCTTCCCTATCACTACACACTTTCCTTTATTCTCAGAAAATGAAGCAACTATTTGATTTACACTGGCTGAGGCAGCAATCCTAAGATTAACACTTTTCTCCATATAGGATAAACCTGCCTTTATATTACTATGGAACAAGAAACTCCAATAGCATAAAGTAAAAAATGGTAAAGACAACAATTTCTGGCTTTGAGGAAGGCAGTGAGTGTTGTTTCCTTGCCTTGTCTTCTCATTGTTCACAAGTTCTGAGTTTGTTGTCTGTCTTCTTTCACAGGGCATGAGCTTGGCAGAGTCCAAACGCCATACATCACTATTTTTGCCAACAGGAGAACTCTTGGGTCTCTGCGTGGATCTCTAGAAAAATTGCTTTTTATTATCTTTTAATTCAGCTGGCTCTGTGATGGAGTTCTGCTGCAATTGTTTGAACAGTTTACAAGTAAGATGGCATAAGGAATAAATGTTCACTGATTCCCTTGGGAATGAAAGGAATGCATCTGCCTGTTAAATGTCTCAGACTTTAATTCAAAAGAGTCAAGTGATCTGCCCAAGATTATGCACCTTATCCTCAGAATTTAAAATACATAGTCCCTTAGTGTGGCAGGATGATTCCCCCTCCTTCCTTCCACTGAGGTCCATAGATAAGATAACCTCTGGCATAACAAATCACCAGGGGGTCACATCCTGGAATCTGTCCAGACCCCCATGCCAGGAATCTGGAGGACAGGTGGGAGAAGAGATAAAAAATGTGTACGTGACAGAAGGCATGTCTTTGTTCTATAAAAGCATCACCTATGTACCACAAAATCAGAAGTTTCTCTTGCACATTCTACGAATGTGTGGAGATAATTTCTCCCCAAGGAATTCGCGAACCTTGTGGTAACTTCTCTGCAGATTGAGAGACGTAGGACCTGATGTGTGTGGACATCCTTCGACAATTGGATGGTGAGATACATTGAATCCTAATTATACTATTTTTTCCGCTAGCTGTATTTATAAATGTGCACTGTATAAGTTATACTATTAATAGTTTTTTCTTTTTCCTGTGTAGTAATATTCTGTTTTAAGTCTCTTGTCTGTTCAATTGGTGTCCCTTGAATAAATGATTTATTCTATAATACACCGAATCAGCCATTATTAAAAGAACTTGCGAATGGAAGTGGGTTCTGGGGTGCAGGCCGCCTCAGTAAGTTACTATCTATTGCTATAGGCCTAAGCAGAGGTAGAAGCTTATTTTAACCCCATAATATCCATTCATAACACTTAGGTCGTTCAGGTTATGTATTTACTTTTGCTTGTTGTTCACTCTTGGCTCTCCACCATCCAAATGAACTCATGAAGTAGGTGCAATATAATAGCTCGTTTTCTGGTAAGTGGTTTGGACAGCATATGCATAGATAAGCCTTCTAACACCACTGGAATTCAGCTTGAGATGACTGAGTTCAGCTACACAGGGCTAAGGGAGCCTGTTGGATTATTTGAGGTGACTTCAGCCTTCACATGGATGTTTGATTAGCTCTAAGCCGCACCAATACTTTCCTATTTGATTTGTGGCTTGGCATTTTAATAGAGCAATGAGGCAAATCCTTGACTCATCCTTAACCAGCACGGCCATTTTGATTTTATTAAAATAATGGTAAAGTAAAAATTTTCCAACACTTACCCTACCTTGAAACTGCATGTGGCTCCAAATTGCACTTTCTCTGTCTAACAGTATTCCAGTCTAATGGATTTGTATGAAGTAAGGACTATTCTAGTGCTAAGCATGAAACTAATTTTTCAAGTTGTTTTGTTTTTATTTTTTAATGAATGACTATTTGGTTGTTAAGTATTGCAGCTACATCTCTTCAGCTGTTTGCTGGAAAGGGCACAATTAATAGACTTGACAGACATTTAGACTTAGAAAAAAATACGGTTCTGTATTCAAAATAAAACGCTGTTACCAGTGGCAACCTCATTGGCTGCTTTAGCAGACAGAGCAAGTGCTGAAGGAGCACTGGGACAAGTCCACTCTCTTCAACATAGGAGAGGACTCTTCATAGTCAGGACAATGTAGAAGGATGCTCAAGCTATACTTGCTTTGTGTAAAATTTCAGAGCCACAGCTTCTAACACGGATTATTCTATAGTAAATTACTTTTAGGGCAAGCTAGAAATAATCAGAACAAAGCTGGATAATAGTGGCTGTCATCTGCTTTCATGTCTCCAATGGGAGCTATATTCACTAAAATGAACTCTAAGAAATAGCGGGGGTGGCTCTGTTCCTTTTCACCTGAGCCTGAATATCTGGCTACATCTTTCAGCTGGGTTCAGGTAAATTAGCTCATTGAGGGCAACAACCATCTTGTCTTCATATTACTGAGAAAAACTTTAAATCCTTTTGTTTAGTAAAAATTGCAGAGGCCATTCACTGCCAAAACAATTCTGTGGGGACTAAAGGACTGAGAAATAGCTAAGAATTAATAAGAGGTAAACATTGTCCCATAGAGATCTTTTTATCTCCAAAATGACTCTGATATCAATTCAGAGGAAGGAAATGCAGGATATCCTGAGTGTAGTGCTCTGGGTTCACCCAGATGTTAGCACAGGAGACAGAACACACTGGATGGAGATGCTTGTGTTCATCCCATACACATTAGTGCAAGCAATGGAAACAGGGAAAACAGCCAGACTGTGAGCTGAGAGCCAGACTGAGACATCCAAAGGGTTGGGACAACAACACTAGGCTGGGGTCCACAGCATCAGCAGCACCCTCTGAACTGGCCAGTAGCCAAACACTTGAGCAGGAGGCTTTAGGTGTCAGGTACTGAGAATGACTTGAAGCCAGGAAGAAGCCAGGCACTGTACCTACAGCAGGGATCATAGGGACAGGATCTGGGACAGCACAGCAATGAGCCCTGAGAAGTCAGAGTGTCACCATAGCCATCACACATCTGCCCAGCCCCATTGTCCTGGACTGGGACTTTGCTGCCAGCATAGACTGCAGTGGGGAGTTGTGCTCAAGAGACCAATGGTTCCTGGAGATCTGCAACTGCTGGAGCTGCTTCTCCCTCAACATCCAGCCCAGACACAGTAATCCTGAGTAGCCTTTCGTGTACATAGACCTTCAGCACCTGCTTGTGCTACACTCATCCAGGCAGAAGTGCCTGACCCTTACTACCATTATGTTCCTTCTGTCTTGGTTTAACCTGTTAGCCAAAATCTAGGCACGCTTCCTGCAGCACATCATTCCATATATATTTTTTCCTTTGTTCTTTGCCACTGGAAAAAATGCAAGTTTTTCTTCAACAGAATTTTGCATTATTGGTGTGCTCTACTTACAATTGTGTGTGTTTATTGTTTGTGTTTAAACTTTCTGCTGCTGTGTCTTAGAAACACATGCCTGAAAGGTCATAATTTACTCAAGACAATGACAAAATATTTTATTATGTTTTATTTTAGAATTATAGTGAGGAAATGATGCCTCAGTCCATAGGATTTAGAAGTTCATAAACCAAGGATTATTTAGTGCAGTAGTTGACATGGGAAATTATTTGCCTCTTAAGACTCCAGAATGGATGAAGGGTTGTTTTTATCAGTTTGTAGTAGGATGGCATCAATCAATGGAAAAAACTTACTTCATTGATGAGCAATTACTCAGCAGGTTTTTTACCAAAAGACAAAAAATTACAGGGTGAGTGAGAAAAAATAATAGGAAATGTCTTATCAGGAAGAAGTTTATTCATATTATAAACATTTTGAGCAAAATAAAACATAGGTAGGATGCTGATCTAGACTCAACTGTCATGGGAACAGCTACCCTTGTCCAAGACAGCTGACCAGCAAGTACTGAACCACATACTAACCAGATCCAAAGTCTTTTTTAAGTATTCTGTACTTGCTCCAATCACAGGATGTTCAGGATTTGTACAAAAGAAGGACATTCGCACAAAGGGTTTTCTAGTGTTACCTATTCCTGTGCTTGCAGGTATTGTTCAATCTGCAAACTTGATTTTGAATAAATTATTTTGCAACAATCAGTCACAACGAATCAAGAATAACTCACTGGTTACATATTTAATTTTCCTATCATAGTTCATCTTGGATTATGGATAATCCAAAAACTGAGATGTAGTCACATTTCCACCTCGTCAGAAGCAAAGACCACTTCACTGCATTTAATACAAGGGAGAAGAATCCTCTTGTTTTTGTGGAAATTTCACTTATAGTGTAAGAAAAGACTTGTGGCACTTCTCACCACATGCCTCTGCTACAGTTGAAAAATTCTGAAACTAGGAGATTATTTTAAAACAAATAAAAGAAGTAATTTTTACACAGTGGATAGAAAAGAATGTAACAGAAAGCTTGACAAAATACAACAAGGAAACGGAAGGAAGAGAAATTCCAATTAGGAAAATATTTTTCACAAAGAGCATGGTTAAATACAGGAATGCATTGCCCAGAGGTATTGTAGGATCTCCATGCTTGGGGATTTCCAAAGCTGAGGTGGGCAAGGGCCCAAGCAACCTGGTCTAACATTGAAGTTAACCATAAAATGCACGGTAAGTTGGACTAGGTGACCTCTAGAAATCTGAGCAACCTGCAGTAATTGATGATACTACTGGATTTTGTTGCTGAAGCGAATTGAGGAATACAGACCATATCAGGAAATCCAAACAGGGATTAGACAAATCCATTGACAATGTGTTCATAAACAGATAATAAAGAAAGAAGATGTTCCCTCCAACATCCCTGATGATCATGGATGCTAGGGAAGAACAAAACAAGCAGTGGATAGCACTGTGTTCATGATGTCTCCCTAAGTAGCATCTCCTATTGACATAGCCAAGGGGAAAATACTTAGCAAATGAACAGCTGGTCTGATCCATTGGACATTTCATTTTACCATTAATTCTTCTTACTTAATGTGTTGGTCAGATACAGCACTACTGCTTCTGTGTCTCTGTTACATTTCCTGGATCTAGGATCTGAATTTTAAATGATGTTCAGTGCAGAAGATGTGAGCATGGAGATACAGACCTTGACATTCTGGAATTTGCTGGGGGACAGCTGAGTCCTGTATTTTGGGATTAAGCTAGTTTTTAACTTGCTAAGAGAATAGTTTTTGATCTCACTTAAGAAAAAAACTGGGCTATACCTCAGAAAACAGAATCAAACACAGTGTATGTTTTAAACTTGAAAAAAGATTTTTTGTGTTTTGATAGGTTGAGAAAAAAATCAAATGAAAATCTCAGGTAGCAAAGAAATACCTATAAGCATATCTCAGCATACATTTACTAAGAGAAGCCTGTAATCAAATGCTTATATTTAAACTGGAAGTGGTAGTCAAACTGACTTAATTATTCAACAGGCTTGAAATGCTCTCCCTAAGAAGGATTCTTTCTTGAGTTGGAATCTACAGCCTTCACTCTGTAAAAGAGTTTCGTCATACCCAGGTTCCTCCTGCCATGCTGGAGACATTGTGGTTATCCAAGCTATGAATGCCTCCTGGAACTTCTGCTAGGCTAGCATGCAATCTCAGTCTCTCTGGAGTAGTCCCATCTGTCCATAGCGTAATGATTCACACATTACTCCTTAGTAAAGGGTAGGGAAAGTCAATGCTCTTGGAATCTGCAATCCCCTTTGGTCATCAACTGTGCCAGAATCTTAACAACAGCTTTCATTATTGTGCTCTAGTTTTAATACATTATCCTTTTTATTGCTGGCTTCAGTTGCAGTTCACAGAAATAAATGAAAAATGATTCAATATATTAAAAATTTCCCCAGTCTTCATTAATGTTGATCTCTTTAGTGTTATTTATTGAATGATAAAATTACCATTAGCAGATGGTAACTGAATTATATAAAATGCAAATGTCTACAATATCAAGCAAGCATATTTTACTGACAAAATTTAATATAAGTACACATCGTGATTGGCCATTTTTGTGCAGAGAACGGAAGAAAATGGGGATGCGTCTCTTAGCTTAGTTAATCTATTTATTCAGCAAAACAAGCTGATGCCACTATTTACATTAATAATATGGAAAGATAGGTGATATTGGAGCATATGGGCTACAGCTAAAATGAACTTTGTTACTCTATAATAGAATTTTTCCTTGTGATTCTAAATTTTAATGATATAACGCCCTAAGCTTAAGGCATATTAGAGAATAAGGTTGTAAATTGTTTCTCAGTCATATCCAGAAGCCTCAATAATCCTGTTTTACAGATGAGACTCAGAGCACTGAGATACAGACTCTAAATATCCGAATAATACAGAAAATGTTCTTTTTCTGGTCACCAGAGTCCCCCACATTCCCATGCAGTTTGTTTGAACTTGTACACCAAATTCCCATTGATTTCAGCAGGACTTAGACAAGTATCAAATATTCAGAGCTGTAGCCTTTGCAGACCATAATGTAAAGTTAATGGGAATCATACAGAGTATCCCCATTGTCTCATTTCCTGATTCAGCAGGATTAGTTCTTCTTTTATGCATCTAATTCAGCAGAAGCCATCTGAAAAGTCCTGAAAACATCAGGGTAACTGCACAGCGGGGACCCCCACATTCACACATTCTTTCTTAATGTACCTGCAAGTGGAAAGACTCTCTCATTACAGAGACAAATGAAAAGTGCTTTCTTTGGTGGGAGTAGCAGTAGCAAAACCAATTGCATTTGCTACATTCTTCGTTTCCTTTCTAATAAGCCCATGATACTACAGCCTTTGCAAACCACAAAGCCAGCTGACACAGGGCCCAGAATTATTCCTTCTTGTGTGAATAGAAATTTGTGATGCAGCCTACATGTTACAAGCTTGCATTTGCTCACTTGCACATTGTTTGTAACAAATGAGAGGTCAACAATAATGAGAAGATGGGGTATAAATGTAATAATAGAGTAACTGAACTGTTTGCAACATCTGTATGTTTCATGTCCATGGAAATGAAGATGTAGCTGAGGTAGGAAAGGGTTTAGCCAGCTATCAGAACAGTAAGAAGAATCAAAACAAGGGTTCTCTAGAAGAAAAAATTATATATAGAGTGTTGCTGTGTATGGGATATTTCTACAGTTTTAAGGTCAGAGAGTTTTAAGCTCAGACATGGATCCCTTTACTTGAGGGATTTAATTTACATTTAAAAATAAAAAATCCTGCTGCAATTGTACTGCTTTCAAAGTATAACCTATGGCTTGATGTGGCTGTGAGTAGAGACATGCCTGGCTGCTGACCATTAGTCTTCAGCTTTCCTTGTGTAGATTGAAACATTTGGAGTTCTCAGGTTATAGCCCAGAGGCCACAGTATATAGAAAAGACAGACAACATTGATTTTTTTCTCAGTAAATGTGTATAGGCAGGAAAGGATTATCAACTGTGGAGCAGTATAATTTCTGCTTCCCCCTCAAAGCCATATATTTGCAACTTGAGCTACTGGAGAACCAGGGAAGAGGTTTTCATGCTAGTTGATTATAGACAAGGGGTGCCTTTACAGCTGAAAGGTAGACTGAGGCTTGGTTCTGATGGAGAGTCATGTTAGCATTAAGGTAATTCTTGAGAGAGTAAGGAATTATAAGTATTTACTGAAAGTTCTACAGATTTTGTTGTATAGCATAAAGGAGTAGCTTTATTTGCACCAGCTGAACAATAATTAACTAAATTTGACATAATTAAGTCAATTAAATCCCTTCTGTCAATTTAACTGCAACTTATTTCACTTTCAAACAGTTGCTATTCATGTTATTTTATTTTAAATTGAGCAAAAACCACTCTTCACTCTCAGCAGATTCTACAACTGTACCATACGTACAGGTAGGTAGGTACAGTAGGTTCCAGGAAACTCTCTGGTTTCACTGGTTTCACTGGCTGTGTCTGCCTTGCAGTTTCAGTTGAATAAATAAGCATAATTTACAAAGGTTTGCGATTAGATCTCTGGCAACTGGGCTCCTGAATGACTGAGCATTCTGTCCAGCTGCTTAGGAGGAATAAGGGGTAGTATCTGACTCCAAAGTTTCAGGATTGAGAAACCAGTGCAAGGCAAGGCTGTATGTGCACAGTCTACTGCAAAACTGTGAGGGCCTGCAAAATACAAAATCTAATTACCGTGACAAGAAAAATAGCATGAAACTGTAGCTCTTAAGGGCTTTGGTGGAGTGACATTGCTGGGGCCAATAGTGTGTGTCATTTTGCTCTCTATCTACTATACAACGTTAAAAAGAAAAGCAAGTGATAGACATTGTGTCAGGTAAAGCTTTACGAGTTCATTCACTTCCTGGCAGAAGTGAAATTAAAACCAGATTTTAGCAGTTAATCATACCATAATGAACTGTACCATGGAGTCCTAACAGTGGGACCAGGTCCCTGAAGAACCTTAAAAATGTTATTTCCAAAGTTGCTGCCATAGAGCTAGGGTACTATAATAATGCACAGGTCAAACATAAGCTTTATTAACTATGATCATAGTGAGCAAACATTCAGCCAGCGTCTCCCCCTTTGCTGTGCTCTTCTCTGCCAAGTGACTGCAGAGACCCAGTCTATGTACTGTTTAAGAAAAAAATCCCAAACTCTTAATTAAAAAAAAAAATTAAAAAGTCAAGGAAAGTCAATAATTTCATTGTTAACAAAACCAGGTACTCATTCCTGGCAGGGTTACTTGTTAAATATTTTACTAACTGCCACAAATCAAAGAAATCAAACACTAAAAAATGTGAAAATATGAAGAGTAGAGCCTATAGGAGTGGCACAGCCAGTATTGTCTTTACTCAATGTGAGGAGGTGGAAATAGTCGCAAACTGTTAGTATTTACTCAACAGGAATGTTCTTTATTTAGGATAAACTTCTTAGCCAGATCAAGATTTTATTTAATAATAATAATAATAATTATTATACCATTTTAGTGTGACTGAATGTGGACAGGCAGAGAAAGCTCTAATGCCACTGAAACTGTTGCAGAGGGTATCTCAGTCAAATCCTAAGAGTCACAGACATCTTTTCCTGTTTAGGATAATTTTATAGCTGTGTTACTTGTTCTATGACAAGTGAAGTTGAAGGGACACTGGGGATAAGAGATGCACTGAGAAGTCAAGTCCTATTCCTGATTACGATGTTCTCACTCATGCTCACCTGCTTAGTGGGAACTGTTTGGTACTCAGCATTCACTCCTTTCCCTCAGCTCTTCCTGTTTGGCTATCATCACACTACTAATGATGTTGCAGTATGAATTTAGCTGGGTGACTGATATTTGTCATAAATGACTCATTCTTCTCCACCCCAAAATAATGATATGCTGTGTTTTGTTTGATATATACTGTTATTTTGATTGCATTTGGATTTCTTTATTTATACTGAAAAATGTCTGTATCAGAGAAGTAAGGCTGAAGAAATGCAAAATTTAAGGTGAAGGGTCTTTATGTCTTGAAAGAGTTCCTTTCACAGTTTTTGGACACCATGGCCTAGACCTCCATGACAAAGTGTGGGCAACTTGTCCTCCTACATCCCCCCTTTTTGACACTGGGTATTTTCTGGCCTATCATCTCTTTTGATTGTGTTGCCTTGGCTGACAGCGGGCAGTGGGGCTGCTGCAGAGGTGCTCTGCTAAGGGCTCTCTGCAATAACCCATCTAGCAGGTCTCATTTAAGTTCTGATGAAGTGTGAGGGACAGGGCTGAGCCAAAACACAGGCTTTTTGTACTACTGCGGTGTGTGGGTATCAGATATTTTATGGTACAAGAATTGGAGCTTGAATAAAATCATACTTAAATCCCCAAAGTCACTCAAATCAGTATTCTAATCTTTTCGGACCTATGTTTCTTTATTTAAGAACAGTCTCACTTCTACATGAAATTGCTTTGCAAACTATGTATCAGCAGTAAGTAAGGGAATATGCTGAAAAAAATGTAAGATTTTGTAGGGTAGCATATAAGGATTCTTCTAGTCAAAATGAGAAATCTGTATCTTCTATTGCAAAACTAGTTTTCCATTGTATTCCTTGAGGGGGAGCTCCAGTTAATGAAAACAACTCAAGGTGAAATCCACTGGAAAAAACCCCAACCCTACAAAGTAAAGGAATATTTTCTAAAGATATTTCTGAAGATTTTCTCACTCATTTGTAACATGCTTAATTTTCTAGCTGATACACTGCTTTCCCAGCTGTCCCACTTCAATTAATACACAGTAAAGATTTGTAACCAAGATTTCTGTGCCATCTTCAGGGGAACACAACATTCTCCTGTGCTCACAGTTCATGCTATGGAGTACTAACCCCAGTAATTTTGGGTATAAAATGAACTGCATTTTAAACTGCAGGTTCAGAGGTTCTTATAGTAAGGTAGAATCTTCCAGGTGTAATTTTTCTTCCTGGAATATATTTCTATTTTACCAAAACAGATCCTCCCCTTCCCCTCCCCTCCTCCTTTTCTATTTTTTTTTTGTTTTGTTTTGTTTTTGTTTTTGTTTTTGTTTGGTTTTTCTTCTACTTAGAGGTTCGTTTTAACATGGAATTATAATTGCAGTCTATGAGCGAACAGCTACAAGATTAAAACCTTACTGCCTTTGAAATGCAAATGCATTACCCTCGCAAGTGTGTCTGGACATCAGTTTTGCCTATTATGCTTAGGAATAGGCTAAGTTGCTAAACACTGAGACCTCAAGAATTCCTGTTCTTGTTATCCTGTATCTCAAAATACAAAAAAATTCTAGTATTTGGATAAGAAAGCCATGAACCACTGACTTTCCTCTACATCCTCTGCAATGCAACAAAACCAGCAAGTATTTAAATAATTTTATGGCCTTTGTTAGTCACATGGTTTCTGTAATGCTGTTTTAGGCAGGCCTTAGGCATCAATGAGCTTCAGTACAGCTGGAAAGAAAGGAATCTTTATTTCTGTAAGATAAACTATTTCTACCCGAATAAAAGCAAGATGATTAATTTACCTTATTACAATCTGAATATGCTGCATTTTATCCATTTTCACTTGCTTTCCATATACATACATGAGCAAGTTGGGCACTGATAAGGCAGCCATTAGCCTAAAGATGAACTTTACCACCATTCTTCCGTTGTGCAGCACGTAGACTACACAGGCACAGTTCACTGTGATTGTGGGAACCTTTCTCTCCAAGGGCACAGGGAGGTTGTAGGGCTGGAACAGGCCCGGCTTACAGGACCACTCGGCATTGTAAATCTTGCCTCTTAGGCAAGTGTGCACAAAATGAAGAAAAAAGAAAAGGAAAATGCACCTTGGCCCACTCACAAATCAAAAGTTACTCACCACATACAGCTGGGATGGTAGTTTCCATCTCCCACTGGGTTTAGGGAGTTCATTGCAGAGCAAGCTGCTCCCTACAACAAGGATTTCATCTCTGGGCACTGCTGCAGTTCACTCCCTTCTGCCAACTGCTGCTCAGCAGAGCAGAAGCTACTGCCTCATGAAGAGGTTATCACCTGCTGCAGAGGTGGCAGTGGTCACTGCTGAGGTCCTGCAGGTGCTTTGAATAAAGCTATTTCCTTTCAGAAAGTCACTCCTGGTGACAGTCAATGCTGTCAGCTCTACCTGTGCAGCTGAGGCTCAGCATACACGCTGAGTGTGGTGGATATTGGCAGTGTTAACAAGAAGAGGGTCAGTACAACATTAATTGAAATTAAATCCTTGGTGACAGATTTCTGTAGATTATATAGGTCCATCCTGTTGTGTAACTGTCTCAACTTGGTGTTTTGTGTTGAGTAATAAACAGAAGAATGGTTCTAGGCCTTATTTGTGATTCAGTAAAGTGTTGATGCACATGATCTGGTACAAATGTGAATACGCCTTGTGCTGAATGAAGGTAGCCTTATTGCTGCTTATCCCAGTTTTCAGCACAGGATGACTTCCCTGAGGGATTCTTGGTTTTCCATCTCCAAAGCATCTCCTTTCATTAGCTCTGCCATCTGTTTAATATTAAGCTACTCTTAATTATGACAATACCTCTGGTGTTACCTGTGGTCATGGCCAACAGACACTCTCATTCTTGGAAAGTGGGAGAAGACTGAGACCTCCCTACTTCATCTATTAGGAAACATAAAGTGGCCAAGTTACAGCTAGCAATAGTGAAGAAGGAATATATTTGGCTTAAACCTGAAAAAAACGGCTGAATGTTCTTATTTATATATGTGACGTACCTCTTATCTTAAGGATATTGTAGCTTTTCTGTATGCTTCATACCCTGGTATTATGCATATATATGTGTAAACCGATATATACCAATAAAGAAGGTGTCTGGAGACTGCTTGTTGCCACAAATCACTTCCTTGCAATAAGGAATTCTTGCAGTGTGGACCATGCTGAGGCAGTGCTTTAGATTAAGACCTGGCCCCAATTAGATTACTGACCGAGTAATATAATTAGATAGAGTAGCCATGGTGCTAAACAGGTTTCTTTCTTTGTAACAAATTCTTGATACACCTACTATTGTATCAATACCCTTGTTTAAATGAGGTATTTGAGATCCCCAGTCTTGTTCTTTAGACTTCTAGAATCGAAATAAAATTCAGTATAAATATTATTTATTATTTCCTTTAACTGCATTTAAAAGGTACTTTGTATTGGCTGCTTTTCACCTTTTACTGATAGGACTTTTTCTGTTTTACTGCCTTTTGTGTTCCACAAGGCTGGGATGTTGCTTGTAAAGAATATATTGTGCTGAATCTGATGCCCTTCTACATTCATCAGTATTTCCTGGCATCAGTTATTTCCCTGACAAACAACTGAGAAATGATGAATTGCATGCCCAGCTTCCTCTGTAACTAACATCTTAAGTAGGTGCCTGATCCATCTCTCGAAGACTTCATTATCTGTAATGTAAACATTTTTGTGTTCCTCATCCATGAACCAATGAGATTTTCCATTTGACTACTGGGCCCTTAAAAATGGCGAGTTAGTTTTCTCCAGCCTCAAAATACTAAATGTCTTTTGTGCAGATTATTGCAAAATTAACATGAGCTCCATTGGAAATATTCAGCTTTAATGAAAGATCTTGACAACTACGCCCTTGGGTGCAGTTATACTGGGCCTGCTTAGGACAATTCTTTCCACAACTGTATCAGAATGAAAAAGTTTCTTGACAACTCTCCCTAAGTTAAAACATGAAATGATTTTGTGATGACAACATTACATACAGTTCTTGCAATGCAAAGCCAGATCTAGTCTGGTCCTGACAGACTTCAATGAAGGCAGGAGAATAGAATAGCATGTTAATGCCAAATGCTCACACTGGTAGGCCTGGCTGCAGGATTCAGAAATCTGTGAGTTTTGTCCTACAGTACATATGTACCATGGACAAGATTTTGACTTCATTTCCTTGGTTCTGTGTAATTGCACCTGTATAACCCCACCTGTGAGACCTTTGAGCACCTTCAGTCCCGAAGTGTTAGATGTACTTAGGATCTGACCCTGCCTCCTTGCATTTCACTGACTTTGATTGAAAAGGTCCCTGTGAACAGTTTCCACTGCGCAGTTAGAAAAAATCTCTGGACCATGAACTCCTGTATGTATGTATAATCTGATAATAGTAAGATTTGATAAACAATAAACCTAGAAATTGGAAATCTAGAATCATTTGGAAAAAAACATAAATCAAAAAGAAACAAAAGGCAGCGAACACGGCCGAATTGTTCCTTATCTCTGCAGATGCATGGTTCATTAGGCATACTGTGCAAATAAACTCTAAATGTGCAAATATGAAAAATGTAAATATTTCTGTTTTTATTTAGAGTATAAATTTATATTGTGGATTCTGTGGATTAGTACTTTCTTCATGAAAGTACGGACTGGTCACATCACAAAAAACTTCTTAAAAATATTAGAACTGTTTTTCCTTGTCTTATAACTACTGCCAATCTTCAGATTTAGCTGTTAGCATGATGCTCAAAGATCACAGAATCACAGAATCAGTTAGGTTGGAAAACACTTCTCAGACAATTAAGTCAAATTTATGACCCAACACCACTATGTCAACTAGACAAGGGCACCAAGTGCTATGTCCAGTATGTTCTTAACACCGCCAGGGACAGTGACTCTACCACCTCCCTGGGCAGCCCATTCCAATGTCTACTTACCCTTTCTATGAAGAAAGTCTTCCTAATGTCCAGCCTAAACCTTTCCTGATACAGCTTGAGGCAATGTCCTCTTGTCCTGTCACTTGTTAGCTGGGAGAAGATACCCACCTCCAACTGGCTACAACTTCCTTTCAGATAGTTTTAGGAAGTAATAAGGTCACCCCTGAGCTTCCTTTTCTCCAAGCTAAACAACTCCAGCTTCCTCAGGTACTCCTCATATGACTTATGCTCCAGACCCTTCACCAGCTCCGTTGCCCTTATCTGGACAAAATTCAGCACCTCAATGTCCTTCTTGTTGTGAGGGGCCCAGAACTGAACACAGGATTTGAGATGTGGCCTCACCAGTGTTGAGTACAGGGGGAAAATCACTTCCCTGGTCCTATTGACCACATTATCCTTGACACAGACCTGAATGTTATTGGCCTTCTTGGCCATTTGGGCACACTGCTGGCTCATGTTCAGCCAGTTGTTGACCAACATTCTCAGGTCCTTTTCCACTGGGTAGTTTTACAGCCACTCTTCCCCCAGCCTGTAGAATTGCCCAGGGTTGTGTAGGACCCAGCAAATGATCTTGTTGGACCTCATGCTGTTGGTCCTGGCCCATCAATCCAGCCTGCCCACATCTCTCTGCACAGTCTTCCTATCATCCAGCATTCCAACCCAAGTTGCTGTCATCTACAAATAGGCTAATGGTAGACTCAATTCTTCATCCAGTTCATCAATAAAGATATTGAAGAGAACTGGCTGATCCCTGGGAAACACCACTAGTGACTGGATGCCAACTGGATGTAGCACCATTCACAATCCACATCAGTGACAGATCATTATCTCTTTCTTAGCCCTTTTGTAAAGTATAAATACTCCTGTTTATTTCTTTTTGTGGTGACACTTTCTGACTTTCTGACCTAATGTGACATTTTGACATTCCAACCATATGTCTGTTTGACCTTATGAACTTTTCCGTTTTTAATATTTCACCAGCTGGCTCCAATTCATTTACACCAACTTGAGCTTTCTGTTACTGCTTTGTCAACCAGTTTTTGAAGAAAAAGAAATTATCTATTGATTCACACAGGAATGGATGCACACACTCTCGTGCACACACACATGCACACACACACAATTTAATTGAGGAGGCAAGGCATACTTCACTGTGAATTCATTCAACACACTCTCACTGGTTCTATGAGTAGCTCAAGATTTTGATAGAGGCAACGGTTTGAATTTCAGGGACTGCACATCTGAGTTGTTTTGCACATAATTTCCTAATGCAGCAAGGGTACAGAGCAGGTGCCTTCTCTCATGTGTCATCTGCTGCCTTACCAGGCTGAAGTTCAGCTACTGAAGCTGGAAGACATTTTGTAGTTTGGTAAAAGTCCAGCAACTCCAAATGTCAAGGGAAAAAAGTACAAAACTTATTTATGAAATTGTTTTTCTGTAACACTAACACAGACTTTTGTGGCCACCAACTTCTATGATACATGTCTAGTTTGTTTGCTCCTTACTGCTGTACATCGTCAGGCTCAGATGTTAATGAATTTACCCGGTATAGCCTCTACACAGCACAGAAACTTGATTCCCATTTTATTGAGAAGAAACTGAGACATGAGTGACCTGCCAAAGATCGTACAGGGAGAGTGAGGCAGAGCCAGGGATTCAACCCATAGTGCCTGTGTTTTCAGAGAGAGCTTTAATAGTAAGATGAGCTCTTCCCTTTTTATGATCATGTGTGTTTTGTAAAAGTCAATAACTTCTAGCTGGAATGCCTAAGGTTAGAAACATAAATCTGTATTTGTGAGTTCTTTCATAAATATTTGCTTTTCAACTACTTCTTCATCTGCTGACTTGTTCCTTCTTTTAAGATTTTTGTTGATGTTTTCTCTACATTGTAAAATATATTTTTGAAAGTGGCAATACCACTTGTAAAAATAATCTTCCTATGTTTACTTTGCAATTTATAAACTGGCATGAATATCAGTCTTTTGGAACAGTTAGTTTTTTTTCCTTAAATAGGCAAACCCATATGGATATCCAGAGAAGTATTATTGTTGTCAAAATCTTATAGTATATAAATATCAAAAAATTTCTTCCTTTTTCTTACAACTCATTACCCATTACAACCATTGTGAAACTTTGTTATGCAGTCACTGAAGTTTTAATTATGCTATCTGTATCCTTTTGATCTACTGAAGATTAATGGAAGTCAACTGCCTTATTACCTTTCTAAGTGAGACATGATTATGCTTCATTCAGGAAGGTTAACTACCTTTAAATCAAGACATTTTCCTTTTTTTAAAAGTGTTCCCATCTGATCTCTAAAAAATGGTATCTAATGCTTTACTAAAAAAGAAGTTAGACTAATTGTTCTATAATATCTGTAATACTCACAGAATTTTTTCTTAATTTTGACATTAAGCTGGTCCATCAGTCTCCATCATCAGAAGTCTCTGTTGAATGTTGATTCAGTGATCTCTTTTTAAAAATTATCATTAATATTTTCACCAGTTAGTTACTACTATTACCTTTAGAAACCTAGGCTGTGACAGAACATGCCCTTATTCCTGGCTCATTTTTCTGTAATAAAATGTTTGAGGTTCAAAAGTACTATTCTCTATGAACATAGACCCTGTCACATGAATTAGCTGAAAAGCAAGGGATTTGAAAGGGGTATGAAGACTAGATCAGTCTCTCTCCTCTTGTCATGCTTTGTCCTGCACTTATTGTAATTATTGTAGCGAAATTCACGCTGCTCTTGGCTATTTGGAGCTATTCACAGCAGCTGGTAGTCAACAGGGCTGTTAAACAAACCGCTTTGTTTACTCTGTGGGATAAGTTCTGAGGCTTCTTCATTAAATAGGTGAGTTCTCCTAGAGCATGTGCACTTTTTTTTTTCCCTAGAAATTTCAATCCAGTACAAACAATTTTGACTCATCCATGATTTAAGGATCTTGGCCATCAGGTTGGGGGTTCCAGTTATTCAGCATCTCAAGTGAAGCTGTTGAGCCTAAGCCAGTTGAGCTGCCAGGAGTTTGGAAATCCTACCCTTGTCAGCCTAACTGCTGTGCATAATGGAAGAGCTCATATGCTGAAGACATTTGCAAAAGAACAGAAATAGAGTAACCCCCAGACAGCTATGAAAACTACCCTGCATCCTTATAGCTCATCCTGTAGATGATACAGAAGGGACTTGCTCAGTATCATATAACAAAGTTGGAAGGAGGGATGGTGATACTGAAGGAGACATAATGTAAATGATCTTGACACTGATGGAGCAATTCTGCATATAAGCTGATCCTATCATTTTTTTGTGTCAAGTTCAATAAACCAATGATGTATTTTTGGTCAAAATGACAATAAAATACAATCATTGGGCAGTAGTAGCTGACTCTCTGGTTATTTATTCTCTCACAGATTTTTATGTTTTCTGGAAATGCCTGGGGAAAGACTTTTATGATCATCAGTGTTGATAAAATATTAAATATCTTTGAGCCATTGAACTTTCTGTGTTTAAAAATGAAATTAATTATTAAATAATAGTGTATTTAAGATATCATATTAAAAAGATGCACCACAGAAGTTATGCTCAATTTGATGAGCTTTGCAGCAGAAATGCCCTTGGACAAAATTATGATCTGTGGTTCTACTCATAATATATATGTATAGATTGTCACTTCAGTTATGACTCTGGTCTTTGAATAGAAAACTGACATCTCTGCTTCTGACTGATGAGAAGACAGGTCTTTCCACCAGCTCTGTTGGATAATCCAGCTCTTATATTCTCATTATCACTATAACTGTTTTTCTTGTTCTTACTGTTAGAATTACAGCTGCATTAGTTCTTCAGAATTAAGACTACTTGTCTTTGCAACAGCTTAAAGTGACCTAGTTATAAGCCCAGCTTAGCAGCACGTTCAAAGCAGAGGTACAAGAGGCAAAGGCTATTCCAGAAACACCCGTGTTCCTCTTGCCCACAATTACCTTTTTTATGAAACCGCAATTTTGAGGTCTGCAGGTGGAGACCAAGAGTCCAGATTCCAAAAGCTGAGGAAATTCAAACCTGAGTATCCAGCTGCTGTGGAAGGTGCTTTTTTGGTCTCTCTGTTGGAGATAGGCTGAGGGCAGGATTGCTTGGAAATTGCTGGGAACAGGGTAGAAAGCCCAGCTCTCATGTCTGAACTGAGGCACTCAGCTGAGCAAGTGGATCTTTTGAAATGATCCTCTATGACTTATAGAGGGAAAATTGAAAAAAAAATCTAGTATTAAACTGAACAAGTCTCTTTCAGGTAAATCATTCTTATTTACTTATCATGTTATTTTCTCTATTGTTTCATTTCTCCCATATACCTGTAAAAAGCCTTCTGGATTCCTCTTAAATTTATTTGATTCCTCTGTCATTTATTAGTTTTGCTTATTTTCAGTTCATGTATTGTACCCTCACATATGGAAATTGATTTATTTTATTCTCTCCTCCTATATTGAATATATTTTTTTCAAACTTACATCCATAGGCTTTCCTATTTCTTGTCAAATTGCATCTGTGCTTGCTTCTATGTACTCTTTCAAATAAACTAGTGCCTTTTTTCTATTACTTTTATTTTTCTCCAAGTTTCCTCTTTTTTTTATTTTAAAGTGGCTCTTTTTCTGAGAGACAGAAGCTGTTTATCCTTCCAAGATACAAGCTACAGCATTATAGCTATGATTCATTTGAACAATTCAAGTTAGTTAGCTCCACACAAAAAATTTCTCGTCTGCAACTTCTGCAGACTCTCTTGCCTCCTGCAGTCTGACAAGTTCCCTGTGTTAGAGAAATAATACAATTCTTGCCTGAAAGGCATGCATGTATTGTACCTGGGTAAAATGCATGTGGGTCAGGAATCACAGCTTGATGATGCCTGCTTTGGAGTAGCTCAAAATGTGTGTGAACATCTTCCTCCAATTGAAACCTTGAGCTGACAAGTGGGACAAGCTCCTTTTAAGTGGCTGATTTCTCCTATACCTTGATTAGGAGGGTAATAAACTTTGTCAGTCATGCTCATAGTACCTTTGGTTTGACATACAGAGCTGCTTTTTCTGCCCTTCATGCATTTTGGTAAGTCATCAAGCAAGAAACCCAGCAAAAGAGCAAGATTTCTCTCATGTGAGAAGTCTTAGCAAGTATATAGCTACCGCTTTACAAAAAGACATAAACCCAGCACACAAAAGTCACAGCATCCCTTCTGTACTGCAAACCCACAACAATATATGTGAACAAACAAACTCTTATCAACACAAGAGATTTTTTTAAACAGCCCTAAGGTGAGACAGAAAAGACCCATGCCAGTGACTGTCTCCCAGGTGTATAGGAAAGATTTAGAATAAGGCTTGTTCTGTATGTACATATACTGAAAGATTATGCAGCAAGGGAGAGACCTGCCTTATTATCCCCAAGATAATATATCTGTAAGATTGATAGCATGCCTCCCAGGAAGCACAGTTCTTTACTGAGCGATGGGCTAAAGTGCATCAGCAGACAAACCTGCTATGTCCTTGCTCTCCCACCACAGCAGATTTTGGTTCCTGCAGCCAAATCAAGCCTCTCTGCCAGCTGGGGATTGTAGACCAACCCAGGGAGCTGCACGGAGGCTGTTTCTTGGCTCAGGAACTTCTCTCTTTTCATCTACATCAGTACCATCTACAACCACCCACACAGAGACACTGGATTAATCATTATTCTGGATTTGTGTTTCCTTTTGGTAGAGATTATGGGGAGCTTAATGCTGCAGGATGCAGAGTGCGAAGGTGATGAGATTAGGCAGAGGAAGAGGAGGAGAAGGGCTGCACACGTGCTCCCACAGGTGCTGTGTTGGTCCCCCAGAGAGGTTTCTGTTGATTACCTAGCAATACTCAGGGCATGGCAGTTTAACACCAAGGGAATTTTCCCAATCTGGGTGCAAGCAGAAAATTTTCTGGGTTATACTGGATATGATAGGACCCAAATCAATACAGAAGAAGTATATTTACTACACAGCATTGGTCTGCCTTTGAGGATATGTTGTTTTGAACAATGGCTCCAGGCACTGTCGTGGCCCCCTCTTTTCCACACCTGAAACTTTCCTCAGGAAACAGGATCACAAAATTTGCTTTAACAGAGCTATCTCCCACTGATTTGGCTATAGATGTTGCAGACATAGTCTTTTAAATTAAAGGCAGTGATATTTCATTTATGTGAGCTCTGATTCTGTCCTGGGTTTCACTCATGTGGGAGAAAATTAACTCCTAGGTTCTCAGAATGCACTTCTAAAAAGCTGCAGCAGAAAAACTGGAATTAATTGAATACCAACTGCTACTATAGCTTCAGCTTGATTACACACAGAGCTGTACAAGTTAAAAGGACATCAGAGCTGTTGAATTGTAACTATTAAAATAACATAAAGGAAATGAAATGAGATCACCAGTGTTACTCAAGGAAAATCTAATGCTGTTTTCATAAAGCATTACTAGGTTTGAAGGTTGCTTGGTGTCTAATAAAGCAATTCCAGCACCCAACACAACATTTTGACTGAACTAGTTAGAGTTCTTAGGTTTCCCTATGCCATGTGAACACCTACAATGTCAGCCCTGAACTCACTATTCAGAGACAAAATATTGCAGAGGACCTCCTCTCATCTCTCTGCAGGAAACAGTGGCAGTGTTGGTTTTGCTGTGCAGGTTTAGATGGTTTTAATTTGCTGATAACTTGCAGACCTGAAGCATGGTTTCACATGTGAGATTTGCAAGTTCAAGGGTGTCACTCCAAGACATTTGAGATAAGTGGGGATCATTTTTGCAATGTCTAAACTTTTTAACCACCTCAGAGATTTTGTAACACAGGAGTAGCTGCTAGGTTATTCCTACCATGGGTAAGGATAGTGCCTTCTAAGGATTCAGCAACCAATACAACCAATCAGTCATGCCAGATACATGGGTCTAGCCTTTTACCTCTCCAAGACTTTGTGGCATCCTTCCATTAGGCTTCCTGAGGAGGCTGTACAAGATCAGCTGGTGCTTAGCAGCCTAGCAAAGAGCCATAGCACACAACCTTGATTTGCCACAGTTTGTTTTGTCTTTGTCCCACAAAATGCCTACCTTATATTTGAGTTTCCTCAGCTTGGGGGAATTTGAATGCTTGTCTCCTCTGCTCAAAGAATATCTTAATTGTGTTGCAAAGAGCAACAGCCTTTTGGTGTAATTCAGTACACTTTTGGTGTTGAACATGAAAACTATTAAGAAGAGTCTTGTAGGTTTATACTTAGGAACATCCAGGAAGAGTAGGTGCCTACAATTTTAATCTACTCCTGTGATTATTTTTACTATTTTATGCAACATAAAAATGCATAGCCACTACTTTTATTTATCAAGTAACTTAGTATTTTGTGCAATTGTTATTTTAATCCATTAAAATGGATTAAAAATAAAAATCTGAATTGTTTAGGTAGGTCCAAGCCTTGAGAAGATGACTATATAACTGTATTTTTTATTTCTTTTAATATCTAAGTGTCAAAAGTGAAAATGAGCATGACAGCTGTGAAATACTCAACTTCAATCTTCAATTGACAACACTTTAAAATAAAACCTGTGTGGCTTTGCTAAGGAAATTTTGCTGGATCTTGAATATAAATGAACTTGTATAACTAGCTCTGCTTGTTCTTCTTTTGTAATCAGTGAATAGAATGGCAGGCCACTGTGCCAGGGAAGACCACATGCATAAAGGTAGCAACTTTAGAGCCCAGGACGGAAATATAATCGGACTTTTTACTTAATCAACACTGAGTGCAAGTTTCTTCTCCAGTTGTTCCTCAGGGCACTTCAGAGCAAATTGATTTAAATGAGCCTGAAGGTGTAACAGTAGTTGCCCACTGTATGGGATATGCATTGCTAATTACTACTGATGGAAATGATAATTACTTGTGGCTACCTCTTGGAAGACTAGCCTTACCATTCACTTTAAAAAAAAAATAGAAAAAAGAGATTATTTTTGCTTCATCTCCTTGATGTAGGCTAGCTGTTTCAATGGATACCAAATGTGGAGTTTGGAAGACAAATGATGGTATTACTTCACCAGTCTTATAGGTTTGGGCTGCATCTTTGCAAGGCACTGTGCTGCTCCACAGACCTTCACAGTAAAAAGTCTTTTTTTCTGTTCATATAAAGCTCTATTACTAGTGGAACTTCACTGAGTGGCTTGCAACAACTGGAGGAATTTTCTGAAGATGAAATTAGTAATAGTGCTCCTATTAGTCCCACCTCCTATGAAATGTGTATCACATTTTTTTTCATATAGTAGGAAATTGTAAATTAATTCTTCTGTCCCCATGGGTTCGAAATAGAAATGAAACCTTCACAGTTCAATGAAGTGGAAAGTCTTTCATCAGAAGAAAATCAGCCAAGGAATTGGATGGCAAAGGCCTCATACATTACAAAACAGTTGTTTGCAATTAAGGCCAGGAGTAAGATGTGGATGATTCTGTCATGTTTCCTTTTGTCTATTTAATCAGCCTGAGGCATAATATCAGATGGCTTGAAGTAGCATTATTTCCTTGTCATATCTTATGTTTTGCTGTGTATTATTTGTACTGCATATGTACTGTATCAAAGAACTGCAATCTGTTCAAAATACAGATGTTTCATATCCTGATCAATTATCAGAACACTTTCACAGAAACATTAACCTTCTAAAGTAGTGACCACTGCTGCTGAGGGGAGATTATTTTGCAAGTTGTTAGGGAATCATGTAGGAATCACAAGGACATCAGCAGAGTTAAATTCCTTGTACCACAACCTTTCTCTGTGGTCACAGTGGTAAAGACTATGACAGCCTGTGCTGATATTTCTTTTTCTGTCTCATATATTTCAGGGAGAGCTGTGGATCACTGTGCACCACGAGAGAGAACTTTGAAACCGATTGAATGGAGTCAAAGCTGAACTGAAAGTAAGCTAGATACAAACTAAAAAGAGTCCAGTAGCTTGGCCACCATCAGCTCCTAAAGCCCTGCCATGCTACTGCGAGTTTTAATAAGAATCTCAGAACAGCAGGTAATCTTATTTACCATATGCTAAGCACAGTGCAGCAGATGGACGATGACATTCTAGTCTTTTCTGTGCTTTCCTTGCACTTGTCAATTCAAGCCCTGGGAAAAAGGCTGGTATCCAGATTGATAACACATGGATGTTCTCTAAGGGCTTGACTCTTTCATCAGTGCACTATTGCAGAAAGGACTGAAAATCTTTTTTCTATAAATGTAAATGCAGTTTGGGATAGTTGGTGGTTCTGAAGACGGCTTATTATGTCTGTCTCAAAGTTGTCAGAAGGTAAGTCAGTCTTTAAAGAACAGATTAGCCAGAACTGATCAGAGTAGAAGAGTGCTATGGAATATCACATGTTAAGTATCTCCTCAAAGAAACTCATAAACAAAAGGAAAAATCAACTTGTAGGTACTGATGATGGTTAACCTGGGCACATCCCTATTTCACTAACATGCATGAGCCTTCAGTAACAAAATTAAGTCTTTATAATGCAATCTGAGACTCACTGGATCTATATTATTAAGTTTTAAATTGGTTTTTTTTTTTCTCTGTGAAGTAAATTTTACACAACAGACTCTAAAATAAATAGAAAACTAACAGCAGTGTAGTCAAGTAGCCAGTTGGTGTCCTCAGAATTGATGAATACAACAACAAAAAATATCTTCAATTACTATTAAAATCACTTTTAATAATTTACATGAAGTCTTTTTCTCTGCAAACAAACTCTTTCAAAAGCAAAATTTATCATTATTTATTCTGCTTCTACAGTCTTTTACAAATATGAGGACCAAGTCTGCGCAGGGATTGTCAATAAGTATAAAGTAGTGTGGCAAGTATTTTTTCAAGAAACTAATTAGATGAGGGCAGGTACTCATCAGTGTCAGTGCAGAGGAGTGGGAAAGAGCACATTGTATGAGGAGGAGGGTTGGGACTTTGGCAGGTATGAGCTGTGTTGACTTAAACTGCCATGGGACTGTAGACTCCTTCTACACACCTGGTTCCTAAAGTTATTTTTACACAGGAAAGAAATAGCATTTTATCTTATTTTAAATGAAAGCAAGGGTACCACTCCCTGTAACATTCAACTTCTGACCTCTTCTTCATGAAGAAATGTCCTTTGTGAACCTTCTGTAGTCTTCTCAGTCTGTACCAAAACTAGCACCAGTGATCTGTAGAACAGTCATTAACAAAAGATCTCTCCTATCAGAGGGTTCCAGTAAGTTGAACAGACTTCCAGCATGAGTCAGATTAGCTACCCAGGGACTAAATATGTGCCCTGTAGTGTTTCCATACCTTAGGTTTGAACAGAGACTGGACTTGCTTGTGACACTGGGCTTCCACTTTCTCTGTGGTCTGTATAACACTGAACCAATGGGCAGTACTTGAAAAGAACTAAATAGTATAAAGAGATCTTCACAGGGTCACAGCATAGTTGAGGTTGGAAGGGAGATCCAACCCCCTTGCTCAAGCAGAGGCACCCAGCGTCAGTTGCCCAGGACAGTGTGCAGATGGCTTTTGAATATCTCCAGAGATGGAAAATCTGCAACTTCTCTGAGCAAGCCATGCCAGTGCTTAGTCTCCTACACAGTAAAAAAGGGTTTCCTGATGTTCAGACGGTGGTCCTGTGTTTTTAACTTGTGGCTGTTACCTTTTAAAAATCTTATTATATACATATTATAATGAAGCATGTTGCTAAAAATGGTGTCTCTCTTGTATTCTTAGACATTATGACAAAAAAGGAAAAATCCATTAAAACAGGATATGCACATTTCCATCATATCTATTTCACTCTCCTGAAGAAAATGCAGTATAGTGGGTATGATAAATGAATCTCTGATCTCCAAATGTCAGTCCTTTATTTACCTATATACTAATTTCTGAAAATACAATTTCAAATTCATCTCTGGTAATCCTTTATACTGCAAATTGTTGTCCTATGTAGTTTAAATAGCAGCTGGGACAATCTGATAAAAATGCACAGAAATATTAGCTGTTTTAATCCAAACATTTACCAGAGCTGTGAACCTGTAATTTTAGAGTACAGAAAATAGGAGAGATGCACTGTCTTTAGAGAACTTAAATGCCACAAGTTAACAGCTGCAGCTTCATATAGCTGTGTATCACTCTGCAATAATAATCTCAAGCTAAGAATGCTCTTCCCAGTCTGAACACACGTGATCAATTTGAATAAAAATGATTCACTCAGAATTTGAGAAGCAAAGCAAAGAGGTTGAAGTGAATTACTCAGAAATTGCTCCTGAAGAGGTAAATACCATAAGGTCAGGACCTCACAAACTAGCTATGAACACTGAGGAAAATCCCCATTAACCTAGGAACATGCTTTGGGTGATGCGTTGCATCTAGGTATTACAAATCAGTTTTGAAATTTTCTCTTCACTGGGTTATGTCAAATAGACTTGACAACGTTACATTGAAGGCTCAGTGAAAGTGAATCAGTCCCCTGCTCTTTTAGTCTTCTTAATATACATTACAATGCCTTTGAATCCTCTTTCCTCCCCTGCTGTTCCTGACTATTCTTCTGTGCATTTTTGAACCAAATTTGTCTAAGATATAGCCTAAATTTATCCATGTCTCTCCAAAATTGCAAATGATGAGTTGGACTTAAGCCAGCTGACTTTAACAGGAATGTGCGTAGTCGTGCCTGGTAGATCACAGTCTCTGTGATACTTCTGATCATTGCAGAGAGATATTCATTTCAAATGCATGTTTTGTGCTTGGAGGTAACTTTGAACTAACTAATTTGCCCCTTTCATTGAAAATACATCTTTAGCCTTCAGTCAGTTTGTAGCCAGGACAATATGAAATATCACCCAAAGCTGCCTGGAATCTGTCTGCCCAACGGAAGATCACGAAAAGGTTAAATTGGATAAAAACTCCCTGTTGAACACTATTAGATAAGTTAAATATCTGTCTTTTTGTCTGTAAGTGGGCAAGATAAATGGCTCTCATACAGGAAAACAGTGAGCAGTATTGTGGCTACTGCAGAGAATTTCACATATGCTCTGCCGTGTTGTGCTGGCACGGCTCCGATGCAGCATGAAGAAAGGGCACATTGCTCACAGTGTTAGCACATATGATTAAAGATACAGCAAGACAAGCAGCAATCTCTCACAAGAGTTTTAAAAACCACTTATTTAGAAAAACCAATGCTTCCAAATCACTGAACAAAATAAACAGCCCACAGGGAACACTTGATCTTATTATAATCTGAACTACCAGCCACTCTGCTACCATAGCCCAGAATACTCAGATGTTCTGGACACCTTCCAAAAGTTGTGTCCTCATCAATCTCTAGATGGTGGTTTTAAAGTGGTTGGGATTTTTTTTTTTTATTTTTACTTCACCTCTTTCTTTTTTTTTAATTGTTTTAAAATACTTTTTCATTTGCTTTCACTGTTTTTTCTTATGAACCTCTAAGAGCCATACAATGTATAATGCATGAAAATATTAATTTTCTGAACTAATTTCTTATCACTTATTGAATGGAAACATGAGATAGATGTTTATCCCAGTAATAAAAACATTGTGGTTGTTTTTTTCAGAGCAGATGCACACATTACCATATGAAAGCAAAGGTATGACAAAGGTTTTCTTTGAATTCTGAAGCACCACCAGCTTTTGGTGATGAAATCACCAAAACCTTTCTTGTAATTTTGTTCATCTGTCTGTTATTTTTAATGAGGGCTCTGCTTTTTTGGTATACCTCGTTACAGCAGGTTTTTACAGTTATGCTTTAGCCTCACTGGCAACTGAATTAATTTTAGTGAAGTGCCATAACAGAACAGCAACACTGTTCTTTGAGGTGAACCTTACACCAGATTCCTAGATGGATGAGCTTTTTAATAAACCCAGCTTCACCACATGTATCAGTTTTCTCAACTGTCTATAAATCAAGTTTACCTGAGCAAATTTCTCTCACACATACATATGACCTGTCTAAGCTAAGGTACCACACTGACATACATCAAGCAAAGGTGAAAAGCCATTGCACATATAGGTAATTTTAATCCATTCCATTTTTAAATACCACAATAAATTTAATTTTCACAATAAATTAAATAGCCATATTCAGTTTACAAAATAGAATTACTTAGTGTGAAACCAGTATTTACAAACATTGTACACTATGTACACCATGTTTAGCTTTGTCGACACACGAGTATAGAAGAAAAAATTATTTGACCTTTTCTTGACACATGATAGACATGCTACAAGTGACACTATGGTCCATACAATAAAACAATAGTGCAAACCCACCACAGGAACTCTAAAACAATGTAGTTTGTATGAGATAAGATATTCATTTAAAATAATAAGAAAATAGTACTATTCACTCTCATTGTAAAAATTCAGCACTGTGTTTAAAGGGTCAGTATTCCTTTAGCAATACACATACCAAATATAGCCTCAGGATTATGCTTTCTCACTACTTTACAGAGTTTTGACAAGAATTTTTTACGGCATAAACTAATGTTCTGCTTAGATCAATAAGTATGTCACATAAACACTTCACTAAGCGAGAGGAACACTGACCCTTTTAACAGTGTCTGACTTTGTTTCCCTAAATACCTCCTTTCCCTTTATTATTATATCTTAAAAGATGCAACTATATTGACAGTAAATTTATGTTAGTTACTACTCTGTAGAAAAAATCGATCCCACCATATATTTGGTCACACACTGCATTATGTACATGTATGCATGAAAAAAGTTACTTTGCTAGCCGTGTCTATGAAAAGTGCATATTTCAGCAGAGACATCTATTGCATGCCTCAGGTGCAACAGAAAGTGTTGTATGAAGTTTAGTTTAGGGCCAGTTAAATGTCCTCCCCGTGATCTGGTAAAATTTTTGATTAAAAGGATGGAAGAACTTGCGCAATTTGGTAATGACAGAGGTATCCACCTCTGGATGGATGCGTCCCTTGCTACCCGCCAGGCACTTGTTAAAGACAATGTTAAATCGCAAGCAGTAAAACCCTCTGGTGGCATTGAAGTATAAATTGTACTGACTTATTCTCGGAGGAAGATTTAGGAACTTCTCAACCAGTTGGAGTTCTGGCAGTGGTTCTGTGATGAGCCGGTCTCCGTCCACGATATGAAACTGCTCGATTGGGAAGTATTTTAACCACCTCTCCAGATGTTTTGTGTAGATGCTGGTTCTCACTGCCTTATACTTAGTGTTTACTTCGCAGGTATTAGGATCAATAGCCAGCTTCTCAAATTTGTAGTAAGTTTTGTTCTTTCTTTCCTTGCCTTCCAGCACCTGAGTGTAATCAGAAATAGCTCTTGTGGTAGGTTCCCTGACAATGATCAATAATTTGATAGATGAGTTCATTTTGTAAATCCTTTCAGGTACTTCCTCGGTGATAAAATATGCGGGGCTTTTCTCAATTGTTATTTGATGAGGGTAAGAAAAAGGCATTTTTTTCCGGTACCACTCAATTCCCTTGGCATAGTTTTCATCATTGTCAAAGAAGTGAATCTCTTGAGAAGCTTTGACCACTGCAGGGTGAAGATTCAGCATCTCCAGTAGTGCTCGGGTGCCTCCTTTGCGCACCCCAATAATAATGGCCTTGGGAAGCTGCTGAACCAGATTGTGCAGTCGAATTTGTTCCTTGGTGGCATTGCCCTTTCGAAATTCATGGAGCAGACCTCGCTTGAACTGCAGGGCTCGCAATGGGATTTCGTCCTGGCCACGGGGTCCAAAACGTCCATCGATGGGGCAGAGGGGCTGCAGTCTGCAAGTAAAATAAGAGGTATTTGTAAAAAAAAGGATATCTCTCAAGACAAGTTTTATGTATAAGGGAATCATACCCTTGGAAACCTTTCCAATTGTAATGTGATATGCCCATCTTTCAACTTTTATTTTATTCTGCCAGTGGTTAAATAATCTGCAATTTTAAAATTATTTAATCTGGTATTTTGCTCTGATTTAGCTGGGTAATTTCTAACTTCATCCCCCTGCTCTTTGCCAACATAGGAACTATGGCTACTGTTCTTGAGTCTTCTTGAACCTCGCCTCAATTTCCACATTCCTCATTATTTTGTGATGGGTTTGGCAGTTTTTAAAGAGTTCTAAGAGGAATTATATTTGGTCATTTTGATCTGAAAATCCAGTTCATTTAAGTAATCTCTTTTGCACACTTTTCCTATTCTAGCCTGAAGCCTTTCCTGTGCTTTCCATTGTGTTGATCCAGAGATGGCTTTTTAAGTGAATAGGAACAAAAGGGATGAAAATCAGCTTTCTAGGAGTCATGTTTCAATATGTCTCCTTTTTAACATATGCCCAGTGTTTTCTCTGTCAGTCAGAACCAGAAAGTCCAAGGTTCTGATCAGATAAGGTTAGCAAGTTGCAAAAAAAATGGCAAGAAGAGTTTTTAAAAATGCATTTTGAAATCGTTACATCAACGATTGTTACATCATTGTTTACACCATTACATCAATGAATTTCTTATAGTCACTTTTGTATCCTCCCACTGAACCTTATTTTGTGCCTTAGTATTTCTTCTTTTGCAAATGATTTTTGTGCTACTCGTTTGCAATCAGCTACAATTATTTCCCATCTTTTCCACTTCTCTAATGCTTTGTTCTTGTGTCTGATGCCATTAGATTCAAGAAGTGGTCCAGTAAGAAAAATGTTAAAGTTTTGCTACTACAGAACCTTGAACAAACTCTCATCTCCACTCTCAAATCAGCACTTTGGATATTACACAGGCCAATATTTCACTCAAGATTAAATTGGTGTGTAGAGAGAACCTCCAAGGTCCTACAAAAATTATTATTACTAATTTTGTAGAGCCATGGTCTCCAAAATTAAGGATATGTAGGAACAAAGGTTGCCTAGGCAATTTTAGTGTGAGGTTGCTGTGCACATATATTATGATACAGTTTTTAAATTACATGGCTGCATGCTATTATTTTTCACAGGACCCCTGCCTTAGCCAGTATACCAGATGGGCAATGCTCATTAATAGCTGTTTAGGTATTCAGTATTTATTCTGGTTCCTCAGCATGTGGTCCCTCACTCATTTGCTATATATTATTCAAAACCTGCTCTCAGGACATAATTATTTATTTCTTTGCAGGTTTTCCATCCATCACTGTTTGTTGGGGTCTCTAATTTGACACTGATGCTAGGACAATGGATGGTGGGGACAAAGTAAGTTTGATCCCCATGGCTGACCTGCTAGCTGTTTCCTTGATTATCCAGATGTTGAGAGATATAGCCTGTCCAGACAGAGCTGAAGAAACAATCCATATGACATTGCTGGGTTCACATGAGCTCTAGCTATGTCCTGTAGACTAATTAGAAAGTGTGATGAGAAGTGATTCCTTTTCTCAAGTTTCTAGCTTCTTCTACCCCTTTGCTCTCTGCCATCTACTGAATAAGCCTGACTTGGTGACAAAGATTGAATCATTTAAATGCTGATACAAACCTGCCCATATTGGTAAAAAAAAGGATGAAATGTCTTAACCTTGCTACAATTTGGTCAGACTGTGGTGTGACTGGTGAGGGTCTTAAAGCATCAGCAAGGTGGCAGTTAAAAGCATAAGAAACAGAAGCTACAATTGCTGTCTCTGTTCTCTTCCCTCTCCTTCTGTGTATTTGTTATTTGTTTTCAAGCAAAGAGGATTCCACAACAGCAGTTCCAGACCCATCTCAACTAATTTTATCTCTTGCTCAAAAAGACAGTTAGCACTGCCTTCAGTGTAACACAACAGCTTGTCAAACAGGGTGGTTTCCCTTAAAAGTAAATAAATGCTCAAGATATCCTGTAGCCTAAGGGAAAAGATTGGATGCTGTTAGAAGTCCTTCCTCAGCCTTTACATTTCAGGTTTTTTTGCTCTTTCCCTTTCCTTCTACTCTCTCTAAATAATAAAGAAGTCACTTTTAAAGTTCTTGGCAGTGGTGGGTAAAAGGCAGATCCTCATAGTTTAATCCTAGATGTAACTATTTATCCTTATGCTGCAACATGTTAATATTGATTATCTGAGTCATTTTCCCATTAAATAGCAGTTCTTTGCTAAGAAAGAGTATATGGCATCTACTATATCACTGAGTTGCTCTCCCAAAACAAGCAATTTCCCAAGCTGCTACAGTAAAACTCCACAATTATTCTTCTTGAGAAAACCTGCCATAATATAATTCATCTCTGGGAACTGTATTTCTGAAAAAATTTCAAGACATCAGAAGTAGGTCTGGACAATCTTATGAGCTGTCTCTCACGATTCAGAATATTTGCTAATTTTCTTCCAATGGAGGTGTCACAACAGCAAAAGATTATAAGCCTGGTTCCAGCAGAAGTAGTTTGCACATGGAAATCAGGCGTGGAGTCTCCTGGTACTGCCAATCAGGGAGTTAGGTAATTCAAAGACTAATCCAGATATTCTCAAAATTCCCACAGAATCTGTTTGAGCTTCCACATGTGAACCAGATCCATGCACTCAGGAGCTGAAGGAAGGTGGCCTCCCCTGGAGGCAAGTGCTCACCTTATCAGACTTTATGACTCAAAGAATCAGATAAACTAGTGGTAATTTCCCTTTGGGCCTTGAGAAAACTCAAGACACTGCCATTGAAGAGCTTATTCTGAGGCTATTAAACATGAAGCATTCCCAGCTCTCTTGTTCAAATTAGATCAGCATAAATTAAGCGTAAATGAATCTGGATTTCTTCCTGAACAATTAGTTATTCCAAAGGCTATTGAAGCCACTCAGCATCCTTTCACTGAGACATTCAACAACGATGAGGCAGAAGAAAATTTCTAGTTAATTCATCTGTGTCTTGTTCTTTCTAGTACTTCTTTCTCTCTCTATTTCATTCCAAGTCCATATACAGGACTGCTTTTCAGCAGTGTGGTATTCTTCACACTGGGTAAAGCAAGAGAACAAAACTGAATTTTACTGTCATTGGCAACACTATGTATGAAACCAGTGGAATTCACTGCCGCAGGAGGTCAGCAAGTCAAATACTGTGGCAAGATAATTTTATAGCCATCAGTAAATTCTGTAGATGTGCAAGCATAGATAATAGCAGAAGGTTAATTAGATTTCATGCCTCCAGGCATAAAATATACTTTTGCAGGGACCAGTAAGGATTTCTGCTTCCATTTGCAGAATCACATTAGTCTCAGTGAAATTTCTACTTCTGAAGCATCAGAGATGTTTTGTCCACCAGGGGAAAGAAGATATAAGTTCTGGGGTTTAATTTGCAATGCACTTGGTCCTAGCTGAGTATATGGTCTCCTTCTTCTTCTGGAGTGGATTTGAGGAGTTGAAGAAGGCACCCAGTGACCACCAATGGACCCCACCATTACATAGCAATGGACAGCAGGTAAGTATGTTTTTATTTTCCAAGCACTCTATAGTCACATAGCATTGTGTTACAATTTTGAAACCAGCTAATATGTTGCATCATTTAAAAGAAGGACATGAATATAGCCTTAACACCTGCAAAGTGTCTACCAGATTCTGGAAATCTTGTAGTCTTTTTTTCATTCATTCTTTTGAAACTTTTTTTTTTTTTTAATGTGTTGTGCTTTTGTGTAGCACCTACCACTGCAATCCCAGGCCATTTCAAAGCTGACAGAAACAGCAGTGTCAGTGCAGGTAGTACTACTGTTGTACTGTCAAAAACCAGTCAAAACTCAGCCTGGTCAGAAGTGCCAAACACTCTTTGATTTTCTCTGCTGTATTTTCTACTACTCTCCAGGAAATCATTTGCAGAGAAAACCCACTTATTTAGCACATTAAGCTACAGAAAATACCAGCTAATTAACATAGTTAAAATTCTCAAACCCTGAAGCAATCTTTCAAATGAAATAGTGTTCAAAACTTGACGAGCTGCTCTGCAGACTCATACTTAATTTTAACTACCACTGTAGCACATTAATTGCTTGCTCGCAAATTTAGAAAAGGAGATGTATAAATACATCATAACTGTTTTGCTGAAACTAGAGGTCACCACACAGATCTACACAGGCAAAACGAGCTACTGTAATGACATTTTTACTGGATGCTGGTTTATTCCTTCTCTGAAAACAAGTGTCACTGTGCTCAGAATACAAATGGACAGACAGAAAAACTTTGACAGGGATGACTGTGACTATTTTCCTACTCTCTTCTCCAAGGGGTAGGAATAGATGATGAAAACCACTATTAAAATAGTCAGTCCTTCTCTCTTTCTATATATGAGTAGACACTAAAAAAAAAAAAAAGGCAAACCAATAACCAAAGAATGAAAGAAATCAGACCGTTGAAGTAAAAACTCAGACAATCATAGCACATTCTAAATAAGAGAGCAGCTACTTAATGACTTACCTATCCAAACTCCCAACTCTGGCAACTAGATATAGGAGACTTCCAATAGCAAGGCTGCCTAGCACAAAGAGCTTCTGTCTCAGCAACGCCTGCTGTTTGAATAGCATGGCCCTCCATCAATCTTCAGGACTTCGTCAGTCTGCAGAGACAAGAACATATAAAACACTCATCAGAAAGCAATATGCAGGGTAATGTTTAATCAAGTGTTGAAGCTGATTAAGCCACACTTGCAAAATCTTTGCAAAACTGCAAAATAAGTAGTTAAATTTCAGTTGTTTACTACTGTTTTTCTGTCCCACATGACAGTGTATCTGGGGTAGGATGATAATTCTGGAAGTGACAGTTCAGCTGCACCCACCATTACTAGGGCTGCCAGACAGCTACAATGGAGATCTTGACTGTAGAAGCTGATATTTTAATAGGGTATCTTGTTAGGTAAATATATTTAGATTTTGGAATCAGACAGAGCTAGATTTCAACAGAGATTTAAATGCCCTGATGTCAAGTAAGGTAGCAGCAACCAAGAGTTAGGCTTGCAGGTCCTGTGTACAGTTTATGGAGGCACATTTATTATGTCTCTATGATTTTTAGAGTGTATGCTGGAGAGAAATCTAAAAAAGATGTCCTGATCCATGCCAGCAAGTCGATTATGACAGACCTGAGAAGCAGGCAGCTGTGGTGGGCACAATCATGATTTTTCAGCATCAGTGTATTCTGTCAGCTGTATCTGTGCTGGGCATCAGTTTGGTCTGTTCGGTGGAGAACCACTTAAGCTCCTCACCTGCCTGACACCAGCTTTGACTAACACCTCAAGATCTGATGGAACACAAACTATCATGCTTGAAACAAGCATACCTACATCCCCAGTTTTTAGCAATACCAAAGTACATCTTTAAATTTCTTTTTCTGATATTCTCCAGAGACCATCTAAATTCTATAAATGAACATAGCTTCAAATACTATAGTTATGAGGCAGGCAGGAGTAAAAAGGCATGACCTTATGCCAAAAGGACTTAACCAGGAGGTTTCTAGGTAAGGTAGAAGGAAGTGCTGAGTAAAACCATTTGTCTTTAGTTTGACTCTTCCTCAGACATTGTGTTTTGGATGGCAGATCTCTTTAGGAGACAGAGCTGGATTCCTAATACATTCTTACATGAACTGAGGAGAAAGAGCAGCTCCTCCTCTCAGAGTGCTGTCAAAGATGACATGGTTCTTCATTCTGTACCAGTTCTGAGCTTTCTTGTAGATATACAGGAGAATTGAGTTCCAATCCTTTCACTGGCTCAGGACAGGTAAAGCCATACTATCTACCTACTAAAAGAATTCTTTCGTCACCAAACAGATCCTCTTGATAGAAAAATCATAAATATAAACTATAAGCACCTGAACTACTGATCCAGAGTCTCACTCCCTGATAGAATCAGGGAATGTTTACTGTATTATGGTGTAATTTGAACAGAAAGTTTTTTTTCCCAATTTTAGCTGGACTGATTTTGAACAATTTTTGATGTCAAGTTTCTTACTTTACTACAGCAAAGCTCCTTTTGCAGCACATTTTCTCTTTTTCCAGCCTTAGGGTTTACGTCAAGGAAGCCTGGGATAGGTTATTATAAGCATACAACTATATACAGAGGCGAAACTGCCGGTGAGAGTGCAAAGTTTGACTGACCACTGCTAAACAGAGCCTGCAAATGTTTCTTTGTCCTGCCCACACTGTTAAATTTTTGGCCTGGAAAGTTCTCTTAAGAATCCAGGATACAGTCAGGGAGACAATACAATCTGGAAACCATTCCCAGCAGGCAGCTCTCATGTAGCTGCCTGCCCCAGTGCTGCCGGGGTTTAAAGGTGCAGATGAAGGTCACTCCATACTGGTTTTCTTCAAATGTTGTTGAATAGCCATTCTGAAGCACATTTATTTTACTGCTGTAGAGAAAGCCTTTCTAATTTTAGCCCACCATCTCTTGATAAAAGAGCCATGCAACACCGAAGGTCTGAGTCTGACTTGGTCTCTAAAACACTTCCGGTGCAATGATAATAATAGCAACACCTTATACAGCTGGGTCGTAGCTCAGGATAACCCATCATACAGGATAACTTATCATACAGAATATATTGCTTTTTACATAGATAAAAGCAACTCTATAATAAGAATTCTTAGATAAGATCTTCATTGCAACAAGAATAATAGAAAACACAGAGTAAAAGGAGTTTGCAATGTAAATACAGAGACAGAAGAAGTATTACCATCCTTTAAAAAATAAATGAGGAGCAGAGGTACAGAGAGATTAAGTGATTTGCTCAAGGTCACAGAGAAAACCTGTAACACCAGTGAGATTCAGTCTGAAATAATTCCTTTCTAGTGCTTTAACTACACGATAAACTTGTGACTTTTTGTAATATACTTTTTTTCCATAAAAATCATGTATAAATGTGGAATTCTATATATTGAGCAAGGCAGTAAACATGTAGCCAAAGCCGACCTATTAAGGAAAATGCACAGATACTATATCTCTCTGTTGATATGTTACTGCTAATTAATCTTTTAACTATTTAATTAAAAAAGATGAAAGAGAACGACATGAAGATTTTGAGGATAAATTTTCATAGGTACCAGGCTTTAAAACTTTCAGTGCTGCTCCCTCTAAATGAAACCTTCACTTCAGTGCTATAACATTTGGTTCTGAACTTTGTCTCTCAGAAAATACATACATATGCAGCCCTCTATAGATGAAATTAAAGTGCTTTCCATATGTTTTCCTTTATACAGGCTCTTGGACCCCCCTTCAGTCCTGCCTGCAAGCCTCAGTGAGGCTGTGGAGGTCATCAGGCCACAACAAAATCAAATTACTGACAAGCTGTTTCCTGAAATAGATTCCACAAGGCCTCATGACCTCAATATTAATATTTGAAAGAAGAGTCAATACAAAATAAAGACCAACCATGAAGCAAGCACAAACTACGTAAATCAACGAACCAAAAAAAGACCAAACTCCAATCAGTTCCAGTCCTATGTTTGCATGTACCTAAGTACAGAAAACTTTTCCACAGAATGAGAAGTATTAAGCACACACTAGAAGTGTAATGATGACACTATTTATTTGTTTATTTCATTTTTGTTTTCACTTTTAGCATCTAATTTAAAGGCGTGGAAGGAGAGGCGATCTCAATAAAACTTTCCCTAGATGCTAAACCTTTCCTGAAAAAAAATGTAGAGAAACTATAGCTTGACTCCAGAAAAGGCTACATCTTGCAATGGATGTACTGAGATAGCTCTATGTGCCAGAGGAAAGGACTGAAACATCATTTCTATTTAAGACACAGAGTTAATACAACCAGAATGTGATTAAGGTGAATGTACCTAAGGCAGAAAGGTTGCTGGAGACTAACATGGCAACACTTAAAATAAATGGAAAGAATGAAAATAAAGAAATTAAGATTCTGGGACATACTATAAGGTGTACAAAGTCTTCTATAAGGAATGCATACTTTTAAACTTAGCAAGAAGCTGGAAGGCAAGATAAAATGTAATCCAAAGTGAGAAGATTTTTAGCAGTTATTTAAGGCAAATAAAGGTGTTTTCTAAAAAAAATGTCTCTTAGGGACAAGAGCTTAACTGGCACAAAAGCTGCTGACAAGTAGGAGGAGGGTTGGGAGAAACCTGCAGGCAGAACTTTCCCAGTAGCTGAACACTGAATGTGGAACCTTCTACCAAAAGAGATGACAACACACTGTTGCATAGCTCCAGTGAGCTTATATCAGCAATATCTGTCTTGGACAATTTAGTTAAATATGCATACAAGAAAGTTTGTTCCTGGCTATCCAAGAGGGTCACAATGCACAAAGAGCAATACAAAGAATTGAATGCATGATTTCTAGAAATGTGTGCAACATCACGTATATTTAAAAAAATGTAATTTGTAAATTGCATGTAAACTAAATGCGAAACATGCTTTGTGATTTCAGATGTACATTTGATCTGAATTGCTAGACTCACATGGTACAGTTCAATAAAGAAGCATTAGAAAGTAGCTTTACCAGTGTATTGATGTGAATACCTCATTTAGCCCATTTCCCTACATTCCCATCTTTGCTGGTGAAAGGACTAGGGTTATTGAGTGAATTGCCAAGAGAAGACAGTACAACTCTGTAGAAGTCTGACAATAATGACAATTGAAAAATAGATGGACTGTTCCTGACAAGATGAAGGGATCGTGGATAAAGATAGGTAGTGGGTATGATGGACAGATAATATAAATTTTTTGTGAACTGCTGTAAAAGTTAGTTTTTGGTTCAAGTTAGGTTGAAGTCAAATGAGTAGGAGAAAACAGGGAAAAAAGCATACTAATAATGATGGTATTACTTATAAAAATCTGAATTTAATAATATCACAAATTGTGCAGAAGCACAGAAAAGAGAATCTGCTGCTGCAATCACTTATTCCAAATAAACAGACAATGAAACAAGAAGATGGCCAGGAACTTGTTTGAAAATTATCAAAGAGAAATTTTTGGACACATGCAGCTGAGATGAGAAGATGCTATAGATAAATGAATAGGATGTGGTTGATTTCGGATGGAAGACTAAGAAACAACAACAACATCCTTTCCTTTGGCAAACAGGTGGAAGAGATACAGTCCCAACAGAGTGATGTGATTAATCAAAATGAAATACAAACCAAGGGCAAATATGCACAAAGGAGGCTGGAAAATAATAAATAGGAGATGGTTTCTATTAGAATTTATTGTTTGGCATGTTTCTTTTTTTTTTATTTTTCACACCAGCAGGGGTCATCTGTTGACCAACAAATATTTGTTGTCATACACTACAGAAAGATGTTTGAGTTTACGCGGGATTTAAATACAGTGATAGAAAGCAAGTCAGGGAACTTATCACTGGGCATGTTCACATTATGTCTCTTGAATGTTAACTACAGTTTCTTCCAGTTTTCACTGTCACAAAACTTCACATAAATCAAGCACTTAGACTTTTTCTGGTGTTTGGGAAAGGGGGAAATTTATCCCTCAAATTGTGTGCATTCTCATCAGCTCATGATCGCAGTCATGGTTTTTCTGGAATAGCCAGTCAAGCTACTTCTCCTGATTCTCCCCCAGGTCCTCTCCATTCCCTTTTCTTCCGTCTCACCACCGATGAAAGTCTGGGCTAATGGCAAGGAAAAGATACAGTGCTGCTGTACTTTTTCTTCAATAGCCTTCACTTCGGTGGCTTCCTTAATTGCAACAGTACTATTGCACCACGTGAACTGTATTAAAGAACTAGAATGATCATGATAAAGCAGAACATGATTTTTCATTAGAGAGAGGATTTTTCATTCCTAATAGCATTGAATAGTCTAAGAAGAGACAAAATTCTTCACTTTTTTGACACAGTAAAATGAAATGGATAATGGGAACTGAAAGATTTGAAAATACAATATTTTTTAGGGAATGGTAAAGTTCTGACCCTGCAGAAAAGGAACTTGGATTTTTTAAAAAATTATTTTCCTTAATGGTTCATATAACAATACAAAAAAGAAATTTAATTCTTATGAGTAATTACAGTTTTCAATTTTTTCTCTATAGCATAAGACTGAGATGGGATGAATTAAGATTTATGCACACTTGCTCAATTCAGGTTTCAAAGGAAGAAAAGAAGGAAATATAACATGAAACAAGTTCACAGATTCATATAAGTGTTCCTGTGTACTAGACATGTCCTTTTCTCCTCACGACTCATATTGACTGAAAGAGTGGAGAAGAAAATGTCAGCAAAGCTGATGAAAAACAATAAATAATGCAGATAAACTCCAACATAAAGATTTCCTATAGTGTTATGCCACAGCTGTGACAATAACCTAAAAATACCTTTTTTTTTGTCTGCTATTGTAGAGTTTTGAGATTTAAGACTGTCTTTAAACTGCCCTTGAAGCCAGTTCTTTGTGTAAAGAAGTGGTAAAAGCCTTTTCCCAGAAAAGCTGCTAGACTCTGAGGCCACCCACAAAATCAGCATCTGTATGTTGGTAATAGATAGGAAAACATATGTTCATTTCTCAGAAGTTAGCACACGATCAGTGCTGAAAGAGTATTTGTGACTCATAATCCCCCATCGGGGCTGGCTGGGGTGGTTTAGCCAGATATCTGTGTTCTCTCGTGTCTATAGAGTGGTAATGACTATTTATTTAGTCCACTGCCCACAGGACATTTCACTCCAGACACACAGAAGACTCATCTACCCATAATTGTGCTATCTCTAGGAAGCTGTTGTGTCAAGTGACAACAGTGCAGAAGGCCATAACCAGCTCTTTATCACATTTCATTCTCAGCCTGACCCCTTCTTTTTTTTTCACATCTCACTGAAAGACATTGAGCAATATGGTGTTGGGAAGGGAGAAACAACCCAAAAGCTTGCTATTGACTTTGTGGTGCCCTGTGCCAAACAGATCTGCTGCCAGATTGTCATAGTTAGGAATCTCAGGCGCTTTGATGCCCTTGAGGTCTCAGACACATCTGCTTAGGAAAACTGCCTTATTGCATCTGAGCCGGCAAGGCAGGCGGCTGCGTTCTGCTGAATGATGGCTGGATTGCCACGATCCACATTTAGCTACAGTGCTCCAGGAACATTTCCAAGCACATAGATCTTAATAGGACTTCATTAGTCCAAAATATGGATGCCTGTCTCCCTGCCAGCATCCTGAGTATATTACCCTGCACTGTTCTTCATAGAGCAAGAGATTAATCTGATAGGGTTGGCCCTTTTCTGTGGATTAATGGTATTTCCCCAGCTACCTCCCTCCTTTTCTTCTGAAATGATCACCTTCCTGAAATGATCACCTTCCTTGTCTGCTCCATTTCTCAGGAATGGTGGAACTGATGACATTAAGATAGAAAACCTGTGGAAATGCAATTCTTATTGTAGAGAGATTATAATAGATACCAATTTAATAGTCTTCAAAAGACAATACCAGCCTTGTTTCTTCAAGCTGGCACTACAACAACTGCAACCAAAAATTGCAATAATACAGGAAAAAGGAAGTTAGGGAACAAAATTCAGTGAAATGGAAGAGAGGGAAACAATGACTGCAAAAGTCAAAAGAGAAGCCATAAAGGGAGGCCAATAGTAGTGTTAAGAATAAGCAGTTTGTTTTTCAGCTCTGGGAAAGACTTAGAGAAGAAGATTATGAGTCTTCTGTGAAAAAGGTAAGCAGGTAGATATCCAGAGCTTTCTTCTTTTGTCCTTCATTTAGGGTCCAGTCTTCATTGTGAACAGTTTCACTGCATTGAGCAGGATAAGAAGGCAAAGAGATATTGCTTAATATGACTTAGTGTGAAATAAAATTACCTTTTTTCACATACTAGTAATTTTGAAATGTTCTTTTCCACTACTTAGAATCACGTCCACAGACTATTGCTCCTTTTTTGTCTTGGGAAAACCCTTTCCCAAATAATATCATGTCTGAAATAAGACATATGAAAGGCTGTTTGAAGGTTCCTTAATTAATTGAAACTGTCAGATAATTTAAGCTAAATTTCTCTTAGATATTAGGCAAAATCTATGTGGCCTTCTGCAGCTTCTTGCAGCTCTGTTTTCTGTGACTTTCCTTCAGAAAAGTGGCAAAACTGAATTAAATTCAGAATATTACTAGGAGCCACAGGCATTGATGGAAAAACTAACAACAAAAACTTAACTGAGCTGCAAATATATTTTGACAGTACATTGCATTTAGAGTAAATCCATCTGAGTAGATTTTTGCTCCTGACTTTTACCCCTCACTGAGAAAAAATACCATTGTATGAGAGTACCCCTCATCCCTCTGTTTAGCTCTCTCTTGTCCTATATATCTTTATATAGTACACTTATTCATCTTTTTTCTCTTACCCAAACTCATAGTCTGAACTATCCTGTTGCTGATGAATAGACATCACACTAATATGGAGCACCTACATTTGTTCTGATCAGTAACATCTCTGTCTTTTACTTATTCTGAAGCATGATCAGCTCAGACTGCTCTCTGTAATCTCATACGCAGGCTAAATTTCATAACTTCTTTATGATAAGTGGCCCAAAGATTTAGCCTGCTACACATCTATATAAACCTTAAGGTTTTTCCATGTGTTGCCTTCACCATTTTATCCCCACTACTGCAGTGGTCTTTTCTCTGCCCTTGGCAGAGCACAACTGTACTTCATTCATATCCATTCTGAACAATGCTGCAAAGGGCATTCTTCCAGTTCAGCTCTCTGAATACACCATTTCTTTCTGGGCAGACTTTTACCACCTTCCCATTTTTTCTGTCATACTTTTTTATGCATTTCTGTGTCTGGATACCCAATGGGGTTTCTGCTGGGAGAACAGGGAGAAACAGAATTTAAAAACTTGACCCCAGAGACCATTAAGTTACTTTCCAGAATGCAAAGTCTCAGTGCTTCCCCTGTAAGTCCCGACCACAACACTTCCCTTAGAAATGCTGCCTATTTTAATGTGGATATCTAAGTGAAAACATTAATGACAGTTTAGACGAGAACTTGTTAGTGTGCCTCAGTGAGAGAGGCAGACCTATTAACACCTTTCTCTGAAAATGAAAGAGCTGGGATTTTCTGATGTGCACGTGTTCTAAGGGCCAACATTACACTGCTGTATTGGCCTGAGTGACAGTTCACAGCCCCCATTTGGGTGGAAAAGAAAGGGGGAACTAGAAGACACAGCTGTTACAGTGTTATGGTGTTACAGAGCTGCCCAGTGCCTGAGAGCTCCCCATAAAGGAGCTCTCTGGTCACTGAGCAGTCCTCCTGTCTTGGCACAGCCCATTCATTCATCTTCCTGCCATCAGGCAGGCTGAGCTGTAGAAATAACTGCTGTCTTGGGTCTGTGTTCACTCTTTTACATGTACCCTGCCCGCCAAATATGCCTGCTTCATGGTTTTAAATTCTAAAAAAAAGAACATAAAAAGTCAACTGAAACATCTTTGCACGTGCTTTACTGGTAGGTCTCTGAGTCAAGCAAATGCCAGCAGAGAGGTGTGTGCTTCTAATCCTTGTTGGAAGTCACATCTGGAAAATTACTGAAGGGTTGTTCCTCTGCTGGCATGAGATGCCTTTTCTCTCTGTCTCTTTCTGAGCAACTTTTTAGAGAATATTTTTCAGTGTACTATTCATGGTCCTTACACTGATTTCATGCTAATGCAGCTTGATTGGCTTGGTGAACTTAATCTAACTTGGAATAGAGAGGATCTAATCCTTTCTCTGTGGGTGCTTGTGACTTAGTATCACTTTCCTAGAGATCTATTTTTTTTGACTAATTTTAATTTTTTCCCCTGATCCATCATAATGACCGTAACCACATGGACTGTCCCTATTTTTGGATATAGCCATATTTTGTCTGCATGGTAAAATATGTTAGAAATGCTGCCACTAGAAGAGACTGTCACTTGTTTGTCACTTGTTTGTTTGTTTTCACTGGTGAATCAGTGAAAGAGACAGAAGACATGGATCTAACTAGATGGAAAACTCAGGTAGTTTATCCAGGAACTTGAAATAACTGGCCTATGCAGTTCACGTTTGTAATGGTCATTAGTTAAGGTATCTCTGGTTTGGTTTTGCTCCTGATGCTCATTTACAGAACCTACCACCTGATACCATTCGGGATCAAGGGCTGGCTGCAGCCTCAACCCTGACTATGTAGTCCAAATATAGAAAACTGTAAAATAAGCTGCACAATTCAAGATATCTTGGTTGGGTGAGAATTAACTCTGGAATATATCAGCATTTTGTTTAACTGGCTGTGAAACATACAAAACATTACCTCATACTCTAAAGGACCTCATACTGAAAGCAACTGCCATACAAGTATGCAACAAAGTTAAACTAGGTCTGTTTGTCTGTGAAAACACAGGGCCTAAAGGGTCCTACTTACAAATTGTATAGCTATCAGAGTGAGTGACATCTTATGAATGTCTCAACAGATGGAAGAGTAGATCTAATAATGAAAAAAGCAATACTCACAAATAATTTATTTGCCATTTGATGGGGCAAAAGAAGAGTGAATAATTTATTTGGTCAATATTATTCAATCATCAATAGAACTGGTAGAATAATTTATAAATTTACTTATGAATAATTTATTCACCAATTGATGGCAGGAGGAAATTAATGAAGTAAACAATATTCAAATAACAACAGGCTCTCAGAGGCAGGCAGGACAGGCAGGGTGGAACTGGGAGAATGAATCCCTTTTGTCAGACTCAGAGCACAGGGGTTCACCAAAGGGCAGCTGCCCCTCAGTCACTTCTGTAACTTGCTGATGGTAGTGACCTTCTTTCTCATTTAGCCATCCAGGACAACAGACCTGCAGAGGTGCCCTGAGAGGGCTGTGTTGTTTCTTTATGTCTTTGATGATGGTCGGAAGCTGTGTGGAAATTCCTGCTCTGGTGTTCCACAGGCTTCTGCTGTGATGGCTCAGGCCAGGCGCTGCTTGCTCTGACATATGGCATCAGAGGCTGGGGGCCCTCCCAGCCTCCCAGCAGCCTGAAACTTGTCATGCAGCTGAGAAATGTGCTGGGCTCTGCTTGTGTACTCAGAGTAGGAGACAGAGGGTTCCCTTGGGAAGCCACAGGACATTGTCCTCTGCTTTTAGAAAAAAAAATTAACACTCCAAGGCATCTTATAGAGAAAAAAATCTTGGTTGTGTAACTGAATTGTGCTGTGCCAGAAAATATGTTACAAATTCCTGAAGAGCAGAGTTGAAAATAACCCTTTTGCCCACGATGTCTCTTCAGAACCCAACTTCACATGGCTGTGACCATCAAAATCATTTCAAGGCAAATCTTATCTGAATGTAATTTTTTGATTTCTTTAACTTAGATACATCTTTCCAATGTGGCTGTGGGTGGGGGAGGTTTTGTTCTATGTAATTCATCCACAAACACCCCACTGCCTTCCAACAGCATTCACTAGTTTGCTCTGAGTTTGTTCTGCTGTCATTGAGTGAATTCCTAAGAAATCTAGTTTGAACAATAACCAAGAGCTGCAACAGAATAATTTTAATATAAATCACCTGGAAAAGGCTTTTGTTGTATTATAATCTCACATTGCAATAGCTGTCATAAAAATATAAATACAAAGTAGACATAAGGATGTGAGTAGAAGGGGTTTTTTTCTGTTTTCAATATACTAAGTTTAATGGCAGATATATGTGCAGTTTGGGATGAGAACAGATGCCCTTTATGAATAGACTAAGTGGAGGAATCAGCTGGTTTATGTTCTTCTCTCAACTCTCACCAGGATTTTTCCACTCTGTTCCTTTGTTAGCTATAAACTGTAAGCACTGAAAATCAAAAAATGAGGGAAAGTTTATGAATTATACACAGTCACAGAGTTTATTAGTGCTCTGTGCTCATTCTCTTGGGAGACACTGGAGGAAGAGCTTTGAGCAATTTCCAAGTTTTCAAATGTGTTCTCCATGTCTTTATCTCATTCAGTTTTTGATATGGTGCATAAATTATTTATTGGGACTACCATTATTTTGTTAGCTTGTGTTGTCCTCTGGCACCACAGCTGCAGAATGATATTCATTTTACATTTGCAATGACTAAACTTAAAAGAAATCAGTTAATCCTTCCTCTATTCAGCTCTCATTCTGCAAACTGATGTGGCAAGGAATGAGATGTGGACGGAATTTCATTTTGACCTTGAATCCTAACTACTGTTTTCATCCTGCTATTTCACAAGAAGGTGTAAATAAAGTTAATTTAAGAAATATTTCTATTTTCCTGTTTGTCTCTCTCTCTCTCTCTCTCTCTCTCTCTCTCTCTCTCTCGTGGAAGAAGAAATAGGAAATAAATTCTTCCACATCATAAATTCACCATTAGAACTTAGTGAATTATGTGCTTTGCTGGTTAAATTCAGAGATTGATCTTTTTTTATATACTTTGTCCCCTTCAGGTTAATTTTTGTGGCTGTCTTATAACTTCCCAGTTGCAATAGCATCTGAATGGAATGCCTTCTCAATTACTTCCCCTTACTGTTTTTAAAACCGAGACTAGTCCTTTTCCACACCCAAATGTACAATATATTATTAAACAAATTTTTGTTATGATTGACTTTCTCCTTTGTTATTCCCATAAGACACATTCTTTCCTGTCATCTCTCACCCTGCTCTGCTGATGTAATTACCAGGTAGCAGGCTACCAGGAAGATTTTTATTTAACAATATATACAGGTAGCTTTACACATAAATGAATGTGATAACGCACTGGAGCCAGATCATAGCTTAGCCTGCTGGAAAAATTTATCCTCACTGTTTGGTACAAGAGCAGACTCAATCTCACCGGTCCAAAATAAATTTACCTCTACTGGAAAGCACCAGTGCAGTGCATCCCTTTCCTGTCCCTCCTCAGGGCTCCTTGACTGAAACTCTCTTGCAAAAAAGGAGGATATTCTAGTGGGAGTGGGCTTGTGGTCGTTTCTGTCCAGCTGTGGTTCACCTTATGCAAAGAAGACCTGATGATATCTGCTTAATAGTGCCAGTCTGTGAGGTGGTAAACATACTGAACAGCTGGCTGGGAGACACTGTGATGGAGCTGCCTGTGCTTCAGGGCAGTGGCACATCCCCACCTGAGGCCCCTGTCAGGATGGAGGATGGATGACAGTACCACAACTCCTTCCCCGCTGCTGACAGCCACTCAGGCAAACAATTTGCCTCCTGGCCTCTCTGCAACAGGCCCCATTTTCTGAAATCCAACATCACAGCCTAGACTAAGGAAACAGTATTACAGTATTACCTAACGCTGTTTTGCTAGTGTCAGCTATGGATTAATTCACTGATTTCTTTCAAATTTCTGTCCTATCTGCAGGTTTACTTTAATCCTTCAGTCTTTGAAGATGCTTCTCTTATGACTCTAAGAACATTCGTGCTGCTAACTAACCACCTTATTTGTCTCTAACTACATTTGTGGGGTTTGTGGACATTAATATACTAATGTCCTGTATTACTTTCTTGAGCAATTGTCGTTCTTGAGAATGGCAGTCACTTTTCTGTGTTTGATTAAATTTAACATATTTAGTAGTTCTGTGGTACAGATCACAACTAAGAATCCAAGCAGGTGTGATGATGTCAGTGTTCATGTTATTATTATCAACAGAACCAGACTTCTGGAGAGTGCAGAATGAGATAAAGCACCTCTTACCTCCAAGTTAATGGTCCTAATGCTGCCTATTTAATAGTTGCCTAACAGACTGTGGTTGTAGATGTCTTTATGTTGTATTAGGTGAGGTAAGGAAATCACTAAATTCTGCTTTATAAAACACATCTATGTAGTAGGTAAGAAAAGGTACCATGGAGTTGAAGTTTAATACATGCAGTGAACCTTGTTCTCCATTGTAACACGTTTCTGTCCTTCTTTGTGTTCGTAGAGGTATTTCTTTTTTGTCTCTCACAGGTGTTGTTTCAAGGCCCTCACCAGCTAAACCTACCTGCAGAAAACAGGCCAAAAAAACCCCAGCAGGTTTACCAAACTACCCTATATCAGAGGAACCATTCCCATGGTCCTGCTGTGACTCCTGCAGCAAAGCGTTTAGGCAAGTACAGATGTCCTGCTGATTCCCTGCTGATGGGGTGACAGCTCCCTGCTGCTCTCTGCTTCTCCCCAGTTTCCTGATGGTAGGAAGTCTGTCCTTTGGAGAAGATACGAGACTTCTGCCCAATCTACCCACACTCCTGGGCCACCAGGAGCAAGCTATATAGCTGGTAAGACCCAGTGAGAGGGAGTTTCCCTGCACGTGCCCTCCGTGAGACCCTTAGGGGCTCCCTGTGCTATTCATATATGCAGGTCGTGGATTTCTGCATGGACCCTTAGGCTAGTACGACATAAAAACTGGCACTAAGCATCATTCTGCCTAACTTACCCCAAAAGGTGCCTTTCCACATCAGTTTACACAGTGTCCAGCTCCAGACTTTATTCACACTGCTGTGTGAAGAACAGGGCTGGCTAAGAAGAAACCAGCACTCCATGTTCATTTACACTCCTTATCCTAAATGCTGACAGCTCTAGCAAGGTCTGTTGGAGAAACTGGATGTATGAACATGTTTGTACCTGTTGATGCATCAGGGGAAAAAAAAAAGAAAAAAAAATCTCTTTTATCTCTAGAAAGGCTAACAGTTTCTGTCCATCGATGAAAATAACAAATACTTGCTTTGAAATTAAGTTTGTCAGCTGAATATTAATGAAATACAAAAAAATGACTAGAATTTAGTCTGCAGTGTAAATGTAAAATAAAGAAAAAGTAAGCCGTCCCCCCAGTTGTCTCTGGTCAGTGAGAGATGGCTCTGCACAGGTTGAGCATCCTGCTCATTCCAAGGTCACTGAAGGGTTCAGCCCTGGCACATGGAGCCTCTGTAAATGTTATATCTGTTATTGTAGCCTCTGTAAAGATATAAATGTTACACAACAAGAACAGCTGCTGGGCTTATCCCTTGAACAAACAGAAGATAATGCAATTGAGTTTGTTTTTGGCCAAGGAAGGTCTGGCTTAATGCTTTAGATAGAAATGTGGATCAGATGTTTGATACCAGTTTAACACCTGGAATTCTAGAACAGCCTCTAGCCACTGTTTTGCAGCATTCCTACACATTTCCCTGCAGTGGCCCAGCATCCAAGCCTTGATGGCTGCAAAGCTGTGAGAATGCTGCAGCCTCTCCTGCTTGTAAATGTGTGTCAGGTTGCAACATTGAAAAGACAAACTCGTTCCACTGACAACTTCTCCCTTTGTTCAGGATTACCATTTTCTTCCACCAAAGACTTCCCTTGCCAGCTAACAGGAGTAATGGAGCTGAGACCTCTGCTGTGACTCAGAGTGCTTTGAGCTGTACCAACCATCTGCCTTATCAGAAGGCAGATCTCTTTCAAATTCCCATAGAAGAACAATACTATTATTATTGCTAATTAATAGTAGACAAGGACACAAACCCACTCCAGATCAAATTAAGTTCCAATCAAAAAAGTCAACTGTGATTTCTAATTGATTGCATTTTAAAATCAATCAGTTGGGTTATGTATGTTTTTTTTCACAAGATCCGACAGCTTACTGATGCTTGTCTTTTTAGGGGGAGTGAGATTCAAGCAGAACTGTGATGTTTCTTTTTTTTTTTTAAATGGAATTGACTTTTTAAATGGAAGATCTATTTTAATTAAAATTTTACAGTGAGATTTGTCAAGCTCATGTTCCTCTGGAAATTTATTATGAAGCTATGTGGAATGAAAGATACTCTATGTGTTTACTCTCTCCCAAAAGGCCAGATGAAGTTAAAATGAAACTCTGTGCCTGCTAGCACATACAGACCCCATGGGCCTCCTAAATTCCTGCTCAGCCAAGGCTGCTTCACACCGAGAAGAGAAAATATCATCGCCTCTCTTCATAATGGCAGATTAAGTTTTCCCTGGTTCCCCCTCTTTGAGAATCAGGCTCCAACATCACATTTATGGGTGCTAAAGAGTCGAGAGGGTTGGTGAAGTTTTAAACCAATAACATCAGCACTCCAGTCAAATGGGGCATGATACAGTTAAGTTTGTTCACCCCCATACCTTCTGTGTGTTATATTAATGGTTTAATTTAGTGTTTCTGGCTTTCCCCTTTCCCAGCTTTCAGGGAATTGTTGTTGAATAGCAGTTACCTGCAATTGGCTATGAACATTCAGAATTAGGAGGAGGGACATTCTGCAGAGCACCTCGATTCAGACAGTGACACTTAAACTCTTGGGAAGTTACAATAGTATAATTAAGTTACTTGAGTTAAAGCTTTGATACTATAGGGGGAAACTTTTACAGAAGTCTAAGTCTCCAAATTCCTGGGCTCTGTGTAGACCATGACCTTATTTCAAAAAGAGGCTAGTAGGGAAAGAATGTAATGTGGACTAAGCATTCAGTATCATGAAGGATGAACGAAGGAATCCCAAATGATAACGATCCTGGATCAGTGGAAGTCAATACAATATGACATCCAACAGCAATGCAGGTAAACATGTCGCTGAGTGAGCCTTTGGAAAAACAGGTCAATATTGAGCCAATCATTCACCAATGTGGAATAGCCATAAAAATGATGGGGTTCAGTATCAGAACACAAAAACTTTGGTTAAAGACACATTATATTAGTAAAGAAATCCCAAACAAACAAGTCAACATTTCATTGAGACTGAAAAATCAAATTTATGTCTTGGGCAGAACCAATATCAAACCCTTTGGGATTTAGCTAATGGAAAGAGTGTCTTGCACTGGTATATACAATAATGGAGAGGTCACATTACCTGGGACCCTGGACAGATGTCCCTGTCTACAATGTAGACAATTATTTTTCTATCATTATTCTTCATGTTGCCAAAGCATAGTTAAAGTTGCTGGAGAATCAATGTATATCTCCTTCTTACTATTTCTTCTAAACAGGAGGAAGGACAGAAACTAGCTTTGGTGTGTTATGTTCCAGTGTTGCTAACCAGGTGACACCTCTCTGCTGTGAGCTGAAGGCCATGCTCCTGAGGGACACTACAGTGCAGACATTCTGTAACTTCAGTGCAGCTCTGAGACCCACCCTCAAGAATGTGATTCTCCTCTCTGAAGAACATACCTGTCAGTCCATAACCACTCTTTTCAATCCTTGCTTTTAGGAGAGGTGGAAAACTCATTATATTCTTCTTGCACTCTCTATGTTTTCTTTAACTAAATTATATTTGTCACTGTAAAAGACCTATTGATTAATTTCATAGATCTTTTGCTCTTTCTACAGATTAATGTCTTACTTTTTATCTTACCTTTTTGTGCAATCTTCACTTCAGTCTATTTAAGCACTCTGAAAGCTTGATAGCATTTTTTAAACTCTTCATTCTTTTGCCCCTTATGTGTCCCCCTGGGCAGGGGTGAAATCACACAAGCACTGAGCAACTACCAGCCATAAAGAGGCTCCTTTCCCCCCTAGAGTGGTGTCTGGTGCAAAGATGACAAGTGCCAAAAGCGCTTGTCACTCAGAAAGCTGACATCAGGATCGCTGGGCTACAAGTTGACTCCAAACCCCAACGGGGCTGAATAGGAATTTATAAAATTTTCCTCTCTTTAGGAGAAAAAATTCTGACTCCACTTCTCAGCTCTCACCTCTACTTTGGCTAGAGCCTTGGGAAGTCAGTCTGGATGTGAAGCTGTAATAAAACCTGAGGACTTCATCAGAGGCAAGAGGAAAATACCAGTGTGATAATATGGTGAGTACAGTGTCAGGGTAGGAAAAGCAGGATGCAATGCTTAATGATACAAGTATCTCCTTAGTCAGTGCCCTAAATGTCAAAAGCCTCACCAAACAATTTCATAGAGACAGAAATCTTGCTTCAGATTCACATTCTGGAAAGTCACTTTCCTCTAGATATTAGTCTTAAACCGTGACCTCGTAGTGTGCACTGTTCCCATGGAACTGAATATTTAAGCTTTCTCACAAATTTCCCATCTGCATACAGCAATTTGTTTGTTGATGTTTAGACATGATTGACATAATTCGACAATCTGGCTTATTAGCTGGCTTTGTAACTATGCAAAATGCTGACAATGATTATCCCAGCTGACTGAGGACATCCTTCCTGTGACACAGTAAACAAATGTAGCAAAGGAGGCTTTTTCCAAATGATTGCTCCAACCCCCTAATGAGATTGCTAACTTATTTCATCAGGGTTGCACTACACCAAGCGTCTTAATGAATCCTCAAGTCACAAAGCTCTGTTTCCTGAGCCTGAGGTACAGCAGCTAGAATTGTATGCCTATGGACTTTTCTCCTGTCTTTAGCTGCATGCTGCATTATAATGAACCTATTTATTATACTGCCTGCAAAACGACATTTCTTTGAAAAAAAAAAAGTATTCTGGAGACTTAGTTTCAAAACCTACCAAACTCCTTAGAGGAGTGCTTCTTCCTATAAATCAGTGCCTCTTAATGGAAAGAACATGATGAAAGAATGAGTAATGGTAGGTAAAAAAATAAGGATAAATCAACCTGATCATTAACCTGCTTGCACAGTAAATTCTCTTGCTCTGAAGGCCAGGATTTAAGACAGTTCCTCTAAATCAAAGGATTCTTATGAATCCTGTTCTGCAGCTCCTTTCTATAAGTTATGTTTGGGTAGTCATTGACCATGTGTAGGGGATGTTTCTCAAGTGTTCATAAATATCAGCACTGATTTATTTGGAGAAAAATAACACATGGTGTTCCCAGGGGAAAAAAATCATTACTTTAGTTTTGGTGCATCTAATTACAGTAAGTCTATCATACTCACCATCTCCCCTAACTATCCAGGGAATTGGCACAGTTTAACAATGAGGAAGAGAGTGCTCCAGTGTCCAATTAAGGTTTTCTTTGAGGATTAATAAATCATGTCTCATCAGCCCCACTGACCCAGAGGTGTTAATCTTCACCTTATCACTCTAATCTTAAAGCAAAATTCTGCAGATCAAGAGCAGCAGAATGGTTGAGTTAATTGTTCTATTAGGCTGCTGAAGTCTTTATACCCGTATCCAATAATACACTATTCCCTGAGTGTGTTTACATGCTCTGTTACAGAGCAGAAAACAAACAGCAAAAATGACTGCCACAGCTATTTGGAATAGGTGGCCAGTAGCTTGGACTCAGCTCCATACTCAGCTCTTCTGGTATAACTGGGCTGCATCCACATACTGGAACAAGGCACTGAGAAGATGAGAAACAGTCCAGAGAGGTTCTAGCACATCTAAATGCAGTTGCAAAAGGAAATAAATCATGTAGTCAATTATGGAAAGAAGACTTAACAGTTATCTGCCCTGTAAACAATATCCTTGATTAGAAGACATAAAAAATACCATTTTATCTAAGGGCAGGGATCCAGATATTTCACTGCAAAGAGTTTTTCTCACTGACAAGTCCACAAGTAATCATGGAGAGTGTGGCAAATTGAGTTAAAATATGCTCCTAAGTACTACAATAAATTAGAAATCACATTTTAACTTGTTTCCAGCCTACATTTATTTGCTCTTGTTTCTAAGTAATCAGGCAGGTTAAATTTTTTGGGCATGTACACTCAGAAAAAGTACGAGCTTACATTAAAAATCCATTTCATAACCCTTGCTTTTCAAACAGTTCCTTCTCCTGATCTAAGCAGGAAAGGAAGTGGCAATTAATACCTTTCAGGGTCACAGACTTCTGTGCCACTGAACAAAGGGAGAGAGAGGGAGAGAGATGCGATCAAAGCCAGAAAAATTTCATGGGGTGGGTAGAGGGAAAAAGAAGGAGGGCTGGATTTCTAAAGGCTGTTGAATGCGTGATCTATATTTCTATTCAAACAATATTTCCTTCCATATATCTCTCTCCTTTTTTCCAAACAAAGCACAAAACTTTGCTTTCCCTCTCCCCACTCTGTGACACTCCTGAAGCAATGGGACTCAGACTCTTCCCTCTTCCAGGTACATGACTAAGGAGTTTGTGTTGAATTCAAGAGGACAGAAGCATCTCCTTGGAAGTGTAAAAGAAGGTTAAAGTGTTGGATCAGAGGAGAGGAAGATGAGTAGGGTTTTCTCCACTCTTTCTCTTTTCTCCAAAATGTGAGTCACATGTTATTTTCTGAAACTCAAGCAAAACCTCTTCTTTTACACTCTGAATTCACCCCTGAATGTAACATCTGAAGAAACAAAGAAAACATTAAACAACAGATTTATTCATATTGTTTGTCACAGAGATTTCTTAGAAAAAGTGGAGATGTTGGACAACTACTATTTCATCCATACTATTATTTCCTCTTTTTTTTTTTTTTTTTAAAATGGATAACACCTGCAGAAATTTTNTCAAATAGATTCATCTAAAAATAAAAAAAGATAAGCTATTATCATGTCTACCCTCTGTGTCCTGTGCTGAGAAATGGAACATATCATTATACTGACTTCAAAGTATTTAATCTGTAAAAAAGACAAGTGACTTATGCATAAAAGTGTGCATCTTATAAAGCCCCTAGATGTGATCATTTAAATGATTAATTTAGCCAATACAGTTTTGAGATAAATTGACTTGCCTCTTTTCCTCTACTTATCATCCTCTATCCCGCTAAACAATTTAGCATTTAACAAAATACTACGAAGTGCAGAGCATTCCCAAGGTCACTCTACTAACCCTCCTTCAAGATCGCCATTGAAATCCTCTTCTAGTATAAGACTATGAACAAAGCAAAATTAATCCTCCTTTGCCCTCCAGCCTAAGAGGATTCAAACTCACATATCTCTCCTCCCAAGAGAATTGCAACCTCTTCATCTGTGTGCTGGTGTCTTTATGTATGCACATGCATACGCCAGTACCCGGAGACAGAGAGATGGACAGAGCACTTTGTGCTGCTCCTGAGAAAGCTCTTTTGTTTTACATTAAATGATTAAGGATTCCTTGGGTCAGAGAGCAGGACAGAGCATGACCATAGGGCAGCAATTAGGGTACTCAGCTGGGAAAGAGACCTGTTTTCTGCTCTTTACTTCAAAGACTACTTGCCATTTAAACCAGTGACTGCTCTGAGTTCTTCCCTCTGCCCTGCCTGGTGAAGCGTGTGAGCCCTCATCTTCCAGGTGACTGGTTAGGTGAACCAGCAGGACTCCCAGGAAAAGAGATCTTCACTTGTTTGCTGCAGCTTGTGCCTGCATTGGGGTAATTTCTGGTACTGAGTGTCTGTTAGGTCATCATGTGGTCAGGTCACTACCTTGACAAATATCCCAAAAAGCCGAAGAGCATCTTAGAAAGCTCAGGCAGAACTCAGCTGCAACTGTTGCTTTTATACTATACTGGTGTTAGGCTGGCTTCTCTTCCCATGGGTTGGAGGAGATACCAGACCTGTGACAGGGCTTTTCTTCAGGCAGGCTTAAAGAAAAGTGGTGGCACCTTAGAGTCCTAGCACAAACCAAATATCCCCAGTCCTTAAAGTTGAATTCTCAAACAAGGCAACCATCTACTCATTTTTCTACTCATGCTGGTTCACAGAGGTGGCTTCAGAACATGTCTAGGTCTGTGGTTAATTATTGCCAACAACTAGGTCATTCAGCTAAGTTATCAAGATTCAAGCCCTTGCTCCTGAACAAATAATTAATCACAAGCCTCTATTCACACTGGGTAAAAGAATAAATGAAAAAAAATCAGTGAAAAATGTGAAATAACATTGTGTCTGATTCATAAAATACAGAAAGAAGTCTTGGCACCAATCTGTAGGGCAGAATTTACAATCAAAGATGTCAAGAGAAAGAAGATGTTTGCCTGGTCAGAGATGATGCTTCTTCTTTCCCATTCGTTTAACTCCTGATTCACTCAGGTGGTTCTTGCACAATTCCAAGGTGGAGCACCACATCTGGGAATTGGGAGTCCAGGAGATGAGAGCTAAATCCTCTGCATATCAGTACCGATCTTCCATATACCAGAGCATCTAAGTGGGTCTAACATACAGCCCCTCTCCTGTTTAATTCTTAAGATGTAGAAAGAAGTACGTGTTTCCAAAACTGGCTGAAGTCACTCATTGTATTCAGTTGTTGTGCCCAGAGCACAAAAATGTAAGACAGTACTGGAAATTATGGTGTCGACAAAATAAAATCATTTACACAGAGAACATTATTGTGAGGCAAGTAAAATGTTTGGAAAGTAGTTAATGTCAGATCGCTCCCATTCATACATTTTTAAAACAGATTTATGAAATGCATCCATTTTGTAAGTCTTTTGCCTTTCATATTTCTTGTTAGTTTCTTCTATTATGGAATTCCACAGAGTGACTATCTTTGCATGTTATGTACAGAACACAGCAGAGCAGTGGAATAGTTTTATATCTTCTTCTGTCTCCCTCTGCCTGAATTTTAATAATAATAAATCTGAATTGTTATAACACAAAATTGAAAGCAAGCTGCCTGTCAAACCAGGCAGAATGCATGAACAGCATCAGTATCGCCTTACGTACCAGATCTGTGACAAATTGCATCTAGTTTATACAGAAGATATTACCCTTGTGTTTCTTCAAAAACAACAAAAAAATATACTACATTATGATTCTCAGTCTGTTTGGAAACAAAATGTTAAAAAAAAAGAAAAAAAAATAAAAGGATCAAAAACCTGTCTTAGATGATGAAAAACAAAGTGTGAGCCATGTGTACATCTCACTGAACAACTTTCAGTTCATCAGCCCAGGCATCCATTTATAACTCAGTTGCAGCCTTTAATAGAAGGCCAAATTCAATTTGTTAGAGTCTTAAAAATGAACTTCTATTTTAATCAGCTGAACCTCAGCAACATGAAATTGATAGGAGCATTTCCATGCACTTAATATGTTTGGAGTTGCACTTTTGATTTGCCATCACATTTTGCTAGTTCGGGGCACCTTTTTCTGCCGGTAGCTGGAAGACTGCCATTTTGCTGCTGTGATACGTAGTTTGATTCCTTCTCCAAGTTAGAATTTAATTTCCCTGTTTATTTATTTTCAGTTTGAAATAGTTTTTTTGTCACTGCAGGAAGGCTACTGTTGAGATGATTTCTTGTGGGTAGATATAGAGATAGGAGAAATGTTTCTCTTTCATGGAGAGAGGCTAGCAGAGATGGATGAATGAAGAGAAGGGAGCCACTGCCATAAATGGAGCAATGTTTCTTCTACCCAGGAAGCACAACTAGGAGCTGTGGGAGTATCCACAGCCCTTGAAAGTGCCAATAAAGTAAAAAACATCTCACAAACCTGACTCCACACTAAATACGACCCTCCCTTGTGGATTGCTCTTCATTCTTAGAAGATCAGAGCCGCAATGGGCTCTCTGCCACATCCTCTTGTCACCTCTAATTGAGGTGTAATCAATTAGTTGCCAGATTTGGTGGCACAGATCGAGAAAGATTGTCTTGGCTATAGAGAGGAAGTTTTTGTCAAAAATCTGGAAGAATACTACTTGCTAAGAGTTAACTAGTTAAAAGAGCCTGGTTGCAGTTTCTAATCTAATAGAAAAAACTGTAGCATTGATTTTAAGCACTGCAGTTATTACAGCTTGCATCTGATTGTTCAGGGGAGAAAACATAGACAACTGCTGGCTGTACTTTCCTAAACTGCTTTGTATATCCCTCACTAAGTACGGTGTGAAGTCAACAAATAATGTACTTGGATTACCTTTGAGGGATCACCCATCTCTCTTCTGCTAGCCTTCACTTGAAAGAGAGACTCTTGTAGGTCTTCTACCTACAAACACCCTCTTTCTAAAGGGGAACTCTGGCCAGGTCTACTCCAGCTGCGTGCACACCCCTCTAGGGACAACAGGATTGCCTTCCTACCCTTTCCTTGTCCTTGGTTCTCGCTGAGTATAATTTATATTGCTACACAAATCTATTGCAAGCAAAGATTTAAAAACAAAAACTTGGTCTACTCTGCAATTATTAGACTGCAAGCTCAGCCCAGCAAATTTATCTTCTCTAAGATTTGATTTCTTCTCTGTCATTTATTTTTCTTCACCTAACAATTTTCTCAAAAAACCAAATTTTCTCAACATAGCTGCTCAGCATGCTGTCCATATTACCTCAGTAAAAGAAGTAAATTTGATGTCTGGACATATGTAGTCTTGTGGAAAAGGATCTTACTTCACTTACTGACAAGCCTAGTGGTATAGCTAACAGCATTTCCCAAGTGGGGTGGCCTTGCTTTAAAAAAAAGAGAAGAAAAAGAAAAAAAAATCAATATTGACTCTTGACACATTTTCATTTACATCACTGCATGGCTTTCAGTCTGGGCACAAATCAATAAGCAGCTTTTAACACTGCTCAACTAGTTTGTTCTATGTAAAAGAAGAGAGATTTGCCTCAAGTGGCTTGTTTTTCCCCTTTGGGCTCCAGGCAGACTCTCCACCATTAACAGTGTGTGATTCTCCGAAATGAAGTTGAGTTTATTTGACTGCTCTTTCTGTGACTGATCAGAAGAGCTTGAACTGTAATATTAATCACACAACATTTTCTTCATCACCACTTACAGTCAATTGACTTTGTACTTAGTGAAAGCGTCTCAAGCAGCCAACTCAATGTACCAGAGGGCAAGAAGTCAATAGGAGGAAGAAAGATTTAGTTTCAAAACACACAGAACACAGCCTGTGGAGCCATTGACACACATATATCGGGCACTTTATCACACCACAGGTGCACTGCTGTCACATGTTTTTATTTGCATGATGAAGGCATCCTCATCACCTTTTGTTCAGTAGGCCTCCTCAGCTAACTGCAGCTTTTCCTTCAGTCTCATGGTTACTTGGAAGGCATACGGACCAAGTAGTTTCTGCAAATTTCACTGGATTCAGCAACTACTTTCAATTTAAGTCTCTCTATATTTCACCACAGAACTGACCCATGAAGTAGGCACCTTCTGCCTCAGATATACTGATGACTGCTGCTCAAATGCCAGGCATATGTCATGCTAATAATACTACCCATATGCTTAACAAATACCAATTTGCCTAAGGCACCATTAATGCCATTTTATTAGCCACTTGCTTACAGTGGGTCTTCTAAAACCACATCATCACACATTGATTTTTGAATATAGCAGAGAGGGAGTACAGATGCCCAGCAGGTACAACATTATCAGTTTTGTTTCCTGGAGTCTCAGCACACCACCTCAGAGAATTTTTAGCTCATGAAGCCTCCATAGAAGTTTTCACACCAAAGAAGTGCACGCAACATTGAAAACAAGAGCCTAGAGGATTCATTTATTGCATGTGATTCCTTAGCAACATTCTTTGCTAGAAGCAGACTCTGTGTGAAGTCCAACATGCCATAAAATGGGCAATCATGTCTTTTCTATGGCACATTTTAGACACGCATGACCAGAATCTTCTCACTTGTGTAAAGCAGCTCACTGACTGCCTTGATTGCTTTCATGGGGATTCTCCTTAAATAAAATGGGTTCCTCAGTAGTGTGGAACTGATGTAACACCAAGCTAAATGTTGTCTCCCCTTCTCTGGGCTTTTCTGGATTAGGTCTCTAATTTTCTGCATGCATAGATACATATAATATTAAAATAATGTATAGTAAATGAATACATGCTCATAGTAAACATGTTTGCTATCACTTTATTAAGCAAAAAATATTAGTTTCTTTTCTATGAATGAACTAAAGTTTATTCAAGACTAGTTTTGGTGAATAAAGTTAGTATCATTTAGATGGAACACACTGAGAATATTTTAGACAGATTTTGGTGGTTATTAATTTTTCAAAATTTCCATAGACTGGCACACAGCTGTATGAAATAGCTGTCAGTCTCAGGCGTGCAAATCAATGTTGATTTAAACACCTAAATTTTCCTGACACTTATCTCTTAATAGTTTAGAGTTACAGGACAATATGTGTTTCCCAGTGGAAAATACTGTTATAGTCAGAATAAAGAAGGACTTTCAAGGGCACTCACAGAGGTCAGTCAAACAAGACAAGACCTTCTTTAAATCTGTACACTACTCTGTTGGGAGGGGATTAAAATCAAATCAGTAAAGGAAAAAGTAAAATTAACTCTCTATTCAAATGCATCCAAACATTAATCTGGAAATCAATTCTGTATACTAGCAATTTTCCACAACTATTTAGCCCTCAGTTCCTCATGCAAATACAGCAACCACTTGTTCTCAGCTTTATCCCCTGACATTTGCAAAATAGTAGGCAAAACTAAATTAATTGCTCAATTAGGAAGCATAAAATTGTATTTCTTGTGGAACGGATCCATTTCATTACGGTTTGTACTGCGTGTACCAGTACCAGATACATAAGGCTTGTATCACTACTCACCAAAAAGCCCATTAAATGCCAAGTCCACAAGCACGCTCCAGCTGATCTATACTGCTCCACCAGTGGGAACTGAGGTAAATTACCCCTGTGTAGTGTGATGGGCTGTTGACCAGAGGCTATGAATGTAGGTGGTGTACAGCCACAGCAGCCAGCTCCCTGGAGCAGCAGGAGGGTGAAGGATGAGGGCAGGACTGCCGGGAAGTCAGCTCTGTCCCTATCAGATGACAAACAGTGGGCACACCAGAAAGGCTGCAGTCAGGCTGCCCAGCTGCCCCTACATCTCTTCTAAATTTCACCTGCTACTTAGCTGCAAAGTGTGAGCAGCGCATTCATCCCCAAATTTGTAGCAGATATAAAATTTCACACCCATCATAAGAATACTTGCAGCTCCTGTGATTTCTTTTGTAGAAAGATACTAGGTTCTCTGATACTAGGTACTTTCAAAATTCATTCTGAATGCCTACTATAACAAGTAAAAATGGGCAACATATAGCAGTTGATATAATCATAAGAAAATCTGAGTTCTAAGATGAAAGGTCACTTGAATAACCTTTAATCTGACTTTCCTGTCAATTAAATAGGCTCATCCTAATTACTGAGACTACCATTGAAGGTCTTTCACCAGGATAAAGAACCTCACCACTATCATTTCCCCATAGTATAGAGGCACAGGTGGGAGGGAGATGGAGTTGAAGCATCTTGTCTGAGTTAATCCATCAGACCAATGACCAAGAGATCACAGAGCCAGCCATGCCTCATTTTCCACTGGATCGGTAAGAAAATCCCTAATTCTAGAGCTGAAACATCACTGGGGAGAGCTGAGGGAAGTGATGGATACATGGAGCTGGGTATAGAGGATGGAGACTAGACTTGCCTTTGTGAATCTTACAGCTCTACGGGTTAAGCAGAGCATGACAGACTGTGTTTCAGCTCTGACTGTTCTAGTTTAGCGGTATAGTCTAGCAGAGATAATGCTAGGCAGGGTTTCAGTGGCCTTGGGGTAAAAATAAATTGTTCTAAACCTCCTGTAACAGAGCCTAGCACTCCCTCCCAGAGACCACACCACTGAAGTGCAGCATACGTTTAAGTGGACAGTCAGAGTTCAAACATATGCAGTCATGCTGGTATTTCACAAAGGACTCCATTTGGAATGAAAAAGAACATGAGTATAAGGCCATGGGAATTTTTCACCATCTGTGATAATAACTCAGAAAAAGCTTGGCATGCAATCTGCAAAAGATAATTCTCTTTTGGGGATGCAATTCCAGGATTTACTTCCAGGATTCATCTATTACATTTTTTAACACCTTATGATCATTCACAGAGGCAAATGATTTCTGTGCATGGCACAACTCCTTGAATGAGTTGCTAATTGGTGTAAAACATTTGGCACAATGTATTTGATCCAATACTTGCAAAAGATCAGAACCAATACCATACTTAGGCTGATTTCCAATACGATACTCCACTACAGGTTGTCTGTTTCTTTCATATCACATTTTCTGACACCAGAGATTAAAGGCTGATGTGACACAAAAAAATTTCATCGATTGGTTTTCTGAGTATTTTTTTTTAACACTTGTTTACATGCACAAAAGTTTTATAACTGTTAAGCAACAAATCTGTGCAGGTGTACATGAATTAGGATTATCAAAACGACATTGTCAAAAATCCCAGAAACTGCCATTAAGAACAGGGATATTACCAGAGTAAACTAAACTGACAGCTTGCCTAGGTAGTGGTTGTCTTTCTGTGGTCAGGGTAGAGCTGTGCTGTGGCAGGTTGAAAAGCTCAGCCCAAGTTTGGAGAAGTGTCCAAAGTGCTGAATAAAGCCTGCCCTGGTACATCCTTCCCCCTGATGCCACTGCCCCTTCATAGGGTGTGCCTGACCCAGTGCTAACTCTGCTGCCCCTGGGCACGCAGGGTCAGACCCCTTTTCTCAGGACTGTTCTTTCCCACTATACTGAGAGAATCTGAGCAAGTTTTTCCTAGCAGTTTCCATGGGAGACCAAATCTTTCCAGCTCTTTCCTTCTCCCTAATTTTCCCTCTCCCTGGAACCGAATGGCACCAAATAAGTAAGAAACAACATGGTGAAATATAATCAAAAGTTCATTTGTAGATGAACTTGCTTAATAGGGAAGTTAGTTCCTGACCCTCAGTCAGTGATTGGGTTGTGCTTAGAATATGGTACTTTTCTATTTTCATTATTTAAAATTCTGGTGTCAAATTTCATCCTATTCAGTTTGTGTCCTCAATCATTTCTTTTGACAGCAAGATCCATTGGCCAATCATTTATTCCTGAGTCGGCTGGGGCTTGCAACACACTGGTTATTAATCAGATCAGGTTTTGTATTCTTTAAAGGTGAAATGCAACTGAAAAAACATTCCCCTGTCTCAACCAGACTAATTCCAGCACAAATGTGAATGTGGATTGAAATAAAATCCCACAGAGCTGAGAAATTCTGATCTCAGTGGGAACATCAGAGAACCCAGGACAAAATCCTGCTCATGACTCATTCTCTGCTTCGGCTTTGTCTGAAGTTCAGAATTGCAACAACTCTGATTCTGAGACCATAGAATGCAAGGGCAATCAAGCTACAGCTAGAAGAAAAGTATTTGGGGAACAACCTCTTTTCCATTCTTTACCATCATTAAATAAATCTCAACTTTCAAATTTGACGTTATATTGATGTTAGAAACTGGAACGCTTTGTGTGAAACCAGGGGCACTTTAAGGCTTAGGCAACATTGGACATTTGACAGTCTTGTTGGCCGGAGTGTCTGGTTCTCATCAGTGGTGTCTGCCACTTGTTCCTCCCCAGCCAGGCTGGCACAGCACCAGTGTGCAAGTGCCTACCTATTTATATTTATAATCTTGGCCCAGGCACGTAATGGCAAGCAGGGCTACATGATCGTTACAGGCAGGGACATGAAGACGTTAGGACATGCAAAGGTACAAATGAATGTAAGACATCATGTGTCTGCTGTGATATCTAAGTCCTTTGATCTCAAGTAAAACTTACAGAGCAAAATAAGGGTAACAAACATCCCAGCATATATACTCAGCAATGTAAACATCGACAAGGGGAACATATTGGGGTAATATTTTAACCTACTTTTATGCAGAAAGAGAGTTTTTAAAGCACACAATTAACTGAATTCTGTATTGGTCTGCAACAATTAAAAGTCTAATGCTGATGAACAAATCTCTGTAATATAGTGACAAAATTGCAATGGCATCTCTTCAGAGTCCAGGAACTAATATCAATAGTTTTATTTCTTTTATGCTTCTCAGGAGTATGAGATTAGTAGAACAATTTTCCTGTCACAAAGAGTACTAAGAATTACTGAGCACAATATTGCATCTTTATGCTGCTAAAACCATTTAAAATAGCCCTCTGGAGATACAATTTAAGGGAGATGGATTTTCCACTAAAAGGTGCACATGCTTATTTGTCTTTACATAAGCATTTCTCTCGGTATATCCATAGCAGTCACACACACAACCGCACGTGTCACTGGATGCACAATTTCTCCATGCTAAAGGCTGATATTCCACCATGTGGTGGCACTACAAAGCAGAATGCACGTGATGCCAAGAGATGTTAAAGCCATGAAGTGCCATCACTATTGCAGGATCCAACACTACATCGGGACTGGTAAATTAAGAACCCCATAGCCTGCTCTATAGCCTGCTCTCTGGCCTTAAAACAAGTTTGCAACCAGAAGGCTAAATACTCTTTAAATCAGGATGACCACATCTATTTTGCTTACAACCTCCTAAACAGTGTTGGAACATTGGCTTAGGGAATTCTAGGTGGCATGACCCCAAGGGCACATCAGGGAGAATGCTCCCTGTTAGTGAACAATCACAGGAAAGTGTTTTAACCCCTATTGTGGCAGTCTTACTGGTGTAGGTGCAGCCCTTGGTACTTCTGATCCTGAGAGAGGACTTAAAATGAACTAAACCTCTTGGACCTGTGCTGAGATCAAATATCTAGGGGATGGGACAGGTGGAAGAAAGAAAAAAAAATGGGGTCTTCATCCAAATCTCCACTCATTTCTTGCCTGAAGAAGTTACATAATGATTACCAGGTACTGCAATACTTTTTTCACTTTTTGAAACTCATTTAGTGAAAACTTCATATTGTGTTGCCTGACACTAACTTTTACACAGATGTTTGCTTGGTGTATGGGCATCAGGTATTTCTATTTGTCATATACATAAATATATATAAAACAGATCCTTTTGAAAAAAACAAGGCTTTGCAGTAGTACTGCAAAACCAAAATAAAATTTCTCCTGTCTTTAGCAGGCCTAGGAACAAACTTGTTGAGGATCATCAAATATATTCCTATAGGAAATAAATTCACGAAAGTCAAGGATAATTTTAATTCAATTACTGCATCATATTCTAGGAGGCAAATTTTAAAGTGATGTATTATCTTATGATTTTTTCCATGCAGACTTTCTCCTAACAATCACTTTTTGATGAAGCATCCAATTTAATTTTGAAAAGGTCTAATCAGGAGATTTGCCCAGCTGTTGCAGAGAAAGGTGCAATTGTGTGAGAATTACCTGTTGCTCAGTTCTTGCTGCTGTCTCAATCCAGGGATGGATAATTTTAAAAAGTAAGATGCACATAAAACAGCTGTTTTACTAGGTATACCCTAGTTCTTGTACAAACACTGTTGTATCTGCCATTGTGACTGTTCATGCAGCCGCTGATCATTTCAGGCAAAGATTTTTTTGTCATCAATATTATGATTAGCTACTTACAGAGTTGTGTGAACATAGCCTTGCTGTAGAAAATATAGAATCAAGGAATCACAGAGTTGTTGAATCATTTATGTTGGAAGAGACTTAAGATCATGGAGTCCAGTTGTCAATGCAGCACTGCCAAGTCCACCACTAAGCCATGTCCCTAAGTGCCACATTTACACATCTTTTAGATACCTCCAGGGATGGTGAGTCAACCAGTTCTCTGGAAAGTCTGTTCCAGTGCTTTACAACGCTTTCCATGAAGGACTTTCTATAATATCCAATCTAAACCTCCCCTGGCACACCTTAAGGTAATTTTCTCTTGTCCTAACAAGATATGATCTTTGCCTGTAGAATGACATAAAGGAGGGATCATTCTCTCCATATTGACAGTGAACTTTGCAGACTGATCTCATCACTCTGAAGTTTACAAGGCTACCAGAGATACGTAGAAGGGACTGGGGGGTGTGGGGTTGTCAGGACAAGCTATTGCAGAGGCTGCTGAGTGAAGGCTGGTTGCATGGGTGCCCAGAAATGCTCCAGCTGCCAGGCTAGGGCACTGCCAGCACTGCCACAGCAGGAATCCCCCTTTCTCTCAAGCAGAGCAGGGGCACTGGAGGCAGCAAAAACAGCTCCACCAGCAGCAACCTGTGCTCTGTAGTTTCCTACTTTGCTTTTCCCTTGGTGCACAGGGGTGCCCCTTTCTTTCACCTGTCACAAGGAAAACAACTCCTCCAAGAAGACTTACCATGCTATTTTTCCACAATAGTGCCTGCAATTTCTGTTTTCCCCTCAAGCTCCTGCAATTAGGGTCAGAATTTGGAAATTTGCTCTAAAGAATTCAGGTGTCCAGTTTCTACTTGCCTTTCTTTCTTCTTTCTGCTGTCTCTCTCCATGAGAATAAATGATTCCCCATCCTGCTGTTGCTAGGATCTCAATGAGTCCCAGACTGTGCTTGCCTTGCAACCCACCTCAGGGAAACTCGAGTACACAGGTAGAATGTAACCCATAGCTTTGAATTCTGGAGACGGTTTATTCCTATTTCATATCACGATCTGTTGCAAGAGTATAATTTAATGTGAATATATAGCATTTTTAGCAGGTAGCAGTACATAGCAACATAAGAAAATGATCCTGTGTTTGGGTTTAAGTGAAAATTTCTGCTGAATCCCTGCTCAAATATTTCAACATGTGTTATTTTCCTCTTAACCGCTAAGGTTTTTTAAAATGGTAAATCTTAAAAAAAAAAAAAAATATTAGAAAATAAAGTCACAGAGTTAGCATCTTCAGACACAATTAAAAGACAGATATTTTTTCTTCTCCTATCAGTCAGTTCATACTAACTTATTTGCCTTTTACTTTCTGCCCGTAATTATTTTGCCCTGTACTTCCTGACACAACATATGCTTACACTAGCTGAATACCTAAATCACAGTAAAAAATTTATATGCTGTAGGCTCCACCTTCCAAAAATGTCAAATGTCACTAGTTGAAGTGACAATTGATGTGCAGACATGGGAGGAAAAAAAGCGTTTTAATTACAGGACAAGGAAACTTTGTTCTGATCTGGTAGAATTGTGACTGTTTGGGTGAAACAGAATATTTGGATAAAACATAGATAGCAAATAAGGTTCTTCTCTCAAAAATTTAGCATAAAAAATATTCTTCAAGTTTCAGCTCCATTTGAATTACATCTGTTGGCCATAAAAGCATAAAATTGCTATTTGTCTCAGTAAGAGCTGATTTTTCTCTATCACACCTTCATCTTTTAACAGTGCATATTCAGTGAGTAATTTCTTTTAGAAATCCTAATTTCCTAGATCCATGTGATTAAAGAGGAGAAACCAAATTAAAAAACACCCCACCCCACTCAATGGGTCAGCAGCCAATTGACCAGCTTTAATGGCCATGGAGAATAGCTTGCAAATATAATTGATGTGTTGTCCAAAAGATAAGCTCAAAGCTGATAGACAGCCAATTTTTTTTCAATATTTTTTAACAATCACTGCTTTTTGTGGCCTAACTAGATATTCTGGCTGACCATGCTGAGTCCAAGCAAATCCAGTGACAGAAGGCAGCTATTGAGCTGGGTAGGACTGTGAAAGGCTTGTGGTGGTGCTTTAAAGCTTCTTCCTTGGTGCTGGTGCCCAAAGGTACCTCTCCAGTGCACATCTGAGAGACCACAGGACGGGAGACAGAACACACCTTTCTAAGGTCCCCCACAAAATACAAATCTGCAGAGTACTGGGATCATGACAATGCTGTACAACAGCAATTTAACCTTTGTGTAACATCAGTCAGTTTGATGCCCTGGGCTTGTTGTTACATCTTTTGAGGATGACTCAGGGAAATATAAGTTCCTTCTTAATTTTCTGTTGCCAGATCTGCAGTTTTAAGTAAATAAACTGGTAACAGCACCTGACATCATCAGCTTGTTAATGCAAGTTCTATCCTCTGGCACCAGTATTATCTTTGACCGTTACATCCTATGCCTGGAAAAAAAAAAAAGAAGTACAGAGTAGTATAAAATAAGATAAAAACAGGGATAATAGAATAGGATGGACATTAGCAGGGAAGGATGGTCACTGAATTTAAGATACTTCATTAGGACTCAGAATGTCCAAGTGAGTTTCCCTTTCACCTAATGACTATTTGCTGACAGTGAATATCTGTGCCCCAGCACCATGTCTTAAAATATATTCTTTCTCCATTTTATTTAATTAGATTCAAACTGTTCTAGTTAGGGGCTTTCTCCAACTATGTACAGTGATGAACATGAAAACGTGTGCTGTACTGAGTGCATTGCCTACATACACACTAGTAAATTAAATAGTGACATCTATATTTCTAATAATATTATCTTCTAATAATGGTCATACATGCCTTTAAATAATGCCTAACATAAAATAATATTTTCACAGTCTACAGAAATCATATATAAGATTAAGAATGTTCTTGGGGCTGTATGGTGCACTTATGCTTTTTATTCACTTTTGTTATACTTTTGTTACATTTTTGCTATGATTTTTGGCATATAACTACATATTTTATATATATATGTATATATGTATGTAACTGTATATTAAATTAAAAATATGAAACAATACACCTAACATAAAACCTCTTTTTTTCTGTCTCAAGATGCAGAACTAGCTGTTTAGCCCTTATCCTTTTAAGATTTATAAGACTGTGCCAGTTAATCTCACTCCAGACTGTAAGCCAGGATAGTTAACGGCACGTTATAACTTCTATATATGGTACTTTCATATGTATGGTTTGATTGGAATTGTATTTTGCTGTTTAATGTTTATTAATCTAGTGAAAAGTTTTCTGTCAATAAGATAGTGCTTGATATAAAAGGAATATGTTTCTCCTTTTTGTTAAATCAGTCTTTGACTTACACACAGTTACAAGAATTCTCTCTCTCTGGTGTAAATAAACCCAGAGTAGATTCAAGGAAGATGTTGCAAGAACTCCACATTGAACTTTGTGCAGTCATTTGGGGAAAGAATTGAAGTGATTTTCTGCCCCCTAAAAGCAGCTTCGGTACTTCTATCTACTTCTGGAAAAGACTGTGTAGTGGTATGGATCTGATTAGCTCATCTCTTTTCTTTTGAGTCAGGGACAGGGGAAATAATGAATGACTAATCACTTCAGGTTACTGTTTTTTACACTGAGGCTATTACAGAACCAATTAAAAAAGTCATACAGACAGCTATAGAGATGTGATTAGGTTATAATGCTAATGCAGGGAATTGTGTATAGGTAATTATTCTGCAGTACAGATAATTCCAACAAAGACTAATCAGAAGATATATCAAACATCTAACAATCACAATTTTGTCTGAATTCCTTTTAAATGTCAATTAAAAAATGGCAGATATATTGTGACTTTTTAAACAAATATGCTGGGTTCTTTTCTTCCTTGCCTTGCACAACATTGCCATGCAGTTTTCACAGAAGCTCAGTTCCCACTACAGTCCTACATTAATCACAGCTGGGGTGTAATTCAAAGCAGCTTTGGACCATCTCTAAATTCCACCAGTTGGTAATAGTTTTCCAGGGACTAACCTACAACTGCAGGCAGCAGAGCACAGGCCACAGCTCAGCTGCTGAAGGGGCTCACACCTCTGCATCGGGGACTGCTGAGTGAGAGGCCAGTGGTAATAACACACTTGCAGCAGCCCAGGTGCAAAAGGGAAAATGACAGACTATAAATGGAGGCAGTGCTATGCCACCCCTTGTGTCTGATTTCTAGGAATGGAGAGAGGGCTGGAACAAGCTTGTTTATGCTGTTTTTATCAAATATGGCCACTGTACTAACACCATATTTTGAAATGCAGAAGACAAGTGCTTGTCATATGTATGTGACTCCTCCTGACCTCTGGCACTGTGTCTCCTTCTCCCCTCCCTTGTCACCTCTCTCTTCTGAGTCCTCTCCTCTGCAGCCATGCTCAAAATAGGTCCTGCATCTTCCTGCCAGCAACTCATATCTTATCTCAAAACATATGACTCAGTATGGTGTCTCCTTTTCTCTTTTTCATTATTTATACCATGTGCCCTACACAAAGTCATGCTATTCAGTTCTGAAAACCCCAGCGCAATTCAATTCACATCAAATCAGCCAGTTTGTCAGCTTCTCCATCACTAAAAGCTCTATATTCACTGCTCGACCTCCCTGAGCATATCTGCTACCTTCCTGCCTTCTGTCACATAAAAAACCCCAACACTGCTGCCATGGTACTTGCAGAGAATTGACTGGTTTGATAAATGAATTGTCTGTCATTTTCGCTTTCTTCAGTGTCTGCTGACTATTTAGCTGTTTCCTCTTAGCATGTTTGTTCCTCAGGGCAGAAACACTGCTCAGAAAACATTTAGCATGCATGGAGAAGTGCTTAAGTAACGGTTACTAACTTCATTGGGTTGTTGCACAAACCCAACACTTAGAGTTCCTGCTTTATCCCAAAATGCATTTTTAGATTAGTCCTTGAAAGGTTTCAAATAACAACATTTTCCCAACAAATAATACTCTGTGAAATAAAATCTTTCAAATAAAACTTTTTAAGAACGGCTTGCTAGGATCCATTAATCAATGGGCATGTCCTATGTAAAGACAATTTGAAAAGATTCTTAGCACCAGCCAAGCCCCTGTAAGCTCAACAATGCTGCCACATCCCAGCTCTTGAAGTGTCCAACTGGAAATCCTTTTCTGTGTGAGCATAAGCTGTAATCTGAATGGCTTCTGAGGGTGATATGAGTTGCAGCATGAATTACAGTAGCAACTTAGTAAACACATAGAAATTTGTGGTCTTCTATCTTTCTAAGGTCATCTAAAAAGATAAATTCTAACTAATTAAGCCTTGATTTGACATGTTTCATGGACTTTATCTTTCAGTAAGTTTTTCAATCTTAATTAGTATTTAGCATTTATGCAAGTCTGTGTGATTTAAGATGCTGTGTGATATATGAGCTCAACAGAGTCCTCAGCTGAAGGACAAGTATTTTAGTGAATGCGAGACCTGACCCAAAGGCTATTTGCAGCAGTTTGTCATTAAGTACAGGGAAGGTTAGCTAGGTTACAGTGATATATGATCTCTCATGCTCTGGACCTAACAGCACAGTTGAGCTGCTCCTGTGACTTTCATTAACTGTGTGCAGCTCTTTTCATATACAGAGTAAACTGAAGATGTGACAACCCTTCTCCCTGTGACTGAAAGAAAAAGGAAGACTTCTGATAAGTTTGGTCAGTCCATCAAAACTCTATGCTCAGTCCATGTGAGCCTGAATGCAAATTTCTGCTGAGTTTATTTTGCACTCATTCATACACCAAGGGGGAGAGAGGGGAAATCTTGGCGAGTGCTCCACGTGGATCTCTGCCAACGTGCTGCATTAAACAGTCACCCCGGTGCAGGAGCAGCCCAGGGAATGCCAGGGAAAAACAGCACTTGCAAGCGTTCTGCAAATGGCATGGGGCTATGGAGAGGGTAGAGAAAGGATGTAAATGGGCAAAATATGATGAAAAATGGCTAGCAGCCACGGGCAGGCAAGACATATGGGCAAGCTTTTCTGCTTAAGGGGACAAGTCAGTGGAACAATTCTTCTCTTCCTTTCATGTGTACATAAGAATTAGAGCTGTTAAAATTTCAAGGAGTGAGAAACGGACTTTTTTCCTAAACAAATAGTATTTTGGAAAATGCTACTTTGTTTCACATTGTTGCCATTTTCCCTCTCAACATTTTCCATCAGAAGACTGACTAAAAAAGCAGAAAGAAAATCTGGAAGACAATTATTTTTCTCTAGCCAGCTGGACAGGTACCAGAAAAACTAAACAAACAATCATATCAAGAGGCAGTTCATAATGTAGTTTATAATCACATTTTCATCAATAATGCTCCTCATTTATATTGAAAATATTTTCAGTTGAAAAATTTCCAGCAAACTCTAAATATAAGGTTGAGGGCCTGATTCTCCCTGTAGGCTGGTGAATCTGTTCTTTTTTGCCTTGCATAAAACTAAGCTGAATGTCTGTTGTGTGCTACTCCATCTGCTTGAGGGTTAATATATGAAATTCCTCAATAGTGGCAGTCCTTTTAAAAAGTCTTCCAATGTGCAGTAACAAGAGAAATAAATGTTCGGGTATGGATATGAGCAAAGAAGGAAGCAAATGCATAGCAATCTTTCTCTAATGGCAATTCTATAATTCCTCCTCTTCCCCAGCCTCCCAGGTAACAGTTGAAGAGGGACACCAATTTTTAGGAAAAAGCAAACTCAGTCCCAAAGGCAGAAAAATCCTAAGAGCTATAAACTATGAAAATCAACAACTGGTTTACATAAAGTCAAGATGTATGCAAACAAATTGTGTCCTTGCTTTCCATTCAGCTCACAGCAGGAATGGTCTGCACCTATCTGACCCTTGTCTAGCTAATGTCTACTTCCATAGCAGGGATGGGAGGAATTAAGGAGGAAAGCCATCAGACTTCTCCCATCCACACAATAACATCCTCACCAAGGCAAGACTGAGAGTAGCGTGTGGGGACAAATGGTGAGAAATCCCTTTCTCTCCTACATTAACACACAGGCAGCTGATACCACCTGATATTAGCACCAGTATGGATCTGTCTGGTAGAGCTCTGGATGGCATCCACAGGACAGCATTGATTGTTTCATTCAAGCAAATCATGTCAGTGAGAACATGAGTCAGGCACAATGTGGAGGGGCACATCCCAGCTTTCAGCCTCTTCCTGCTGCATGACATCAATTTGGTTATGTAGCAGTGTTTAGAATCCCTTTAGTCCTGGGTAACCATTTTCTATAACGATTTTACTAAAGTGACTGAAATAAGCTGCTCTTGCTTCTTATTCCTGTAAGGCTGATTGCCACTAGTTGTGTATGACCTTGCAGCGTGCAATCCCTCCTTTGCTCTCAGATGCTGACTCAGTGCCAAATACGGGATGAGTCAATTGCATTACTGCAGTTGCCTTAACTTCTGTAGCTTTGGAAAGCAGCTATTCCACAGTGCCTTCCACCCCCTCACAGCAGACATTTGCATTTCTTCTATATATAGACCAGAAAGAAAGAAAGTCTTTGAAGGAAGGAAAAGCACTGGCATAGTGAGCAGCTGCAGGAACTCGTGCTGGGAAGCTCCCCTTTACATCATTGACTACTCCCGACCTCTGCAGGGAGTCCTTGGCTGCACTCCTCTGATGTCAGAGGGGATTGTAGCAGCACCGGTTGCACCTCTGGTTTTCCAAGATGTTAACATCTGTGGCCAGCAGTGGCCTGAGGGATATTGCTTTTCATTTGTCTTGCATCAAGATAAAGTTTTTGTGCCTTTTTAATTTATTTTTTTTTTAATTTTAAAAGAAATTTTAACCCTAAGGTTGAAGTACATTAGGCAGCATGATTTCTAGATTTCTTACCTGGCTCTGGTAATTCTGTAATTGTTACTTGGGATATACGATGCCCTGCTTATAAAGGGAGGATATATTCTTTCACACAAGACAAGCCTAGATCCTATAAAGACTCTAGCATGGGGTTTTCCGTGAAACAAATTCTCTGTATACTGGACTACAATCTCAGACAAGAAACAACACGGTAGAGCAACCTGTAGCTGTGGTTATCTACATCGTTTCATGCAATACTAGTTGCATGTAGTTATATACATCGTTTTGTGCCACTAGTCATGGTCAGGGACTCCCTCAGTGCAGCAGTGGAGTGTGAGAGTCCTCCCACAGAGTCCTGTGGGGCTGCAAGACCAAGGGGAACTTCCTCCACTTGCACAGTATTCTTCCAGTGGGTCCAAGATTCTTTGTTAAGAGAAAAGCAATTGCAGTCATGGAAATCTGGAATATAACTGTGATGTTTCTTATCAGATTTCATGCAAAAAGAGGTTGTGTGGTGATTTAAAGGACTATTTTACTGGTCTCCCTAAGGAAGATTTAAAAAATCTATCAATTAACAATTACTTGATAGAAAGGCACTCCTTTAAGAATATTACTAGTAACCCAAACCAGTGAAAACCACTTTTGAAGTATTTGGAAATTAAAATCTGTCTCTGCTTTACTGCATCGTTGTGTTTAACATTCAAAAATTCTCTGAATTTCCTTTACCAATTTGTGGCATTTTTACTATTTTCATTATATATTTGTTATTTTTAACCTAAATCTTTGAGACAGCTTTGCTGAGAAAATTTTAACACTCAGAACAGCTTCATGAAATTAGAATGGCCTTCAGGAAATAGCAAATCTACAAGCTTTAAATAATATATGAAACTCTGTTTCAAACTGCCTTTTACGGTGGAGTGGTAAGACAGATCATTTGGGGATTTAAACCTCCAAATCTTTTTCAAAATTTCAGCTTATGGAAAATGCAAATCTAAAATATGTCTTTTGAGGGGTTTTTAGTTCGCCAAAAGAAAGTGATTTGGTGCTTGCCAGAACAAAAATTACCTTACCTTCAGATAGTTACCAGGAAAAAAGAAGTCTGAGTTAATCAGAGAAATTAATTCAGTGAATTTTATTGTCACAAAATGTCACACCTGTTGAACTGCTCTCACTCATGACACCCAAGAGTGAAACCTGGTCTCTCTGTGCCCTGCCGTGTCACACAAACCTGCAGAGCACTGCCCCAGGTGTCACCTAGGAGGTCTGTTGCAGGTGGCTGTGCTGTGTGCTGTGGAAGGGGATGAGGTGATGGTGCTCCAGCATGCACAAGGGACGTCTTCTGAGGAAACACACTGCCTGGCTCCAGGGAAGGGACCTGGTCTGTTCTCCACCTGCCTGCTGATGTGGGTTTTCACAGTAAGTGGTCCAAGAAAGTGTTGGGGATAAGAGGCTGGATTGGTTTAGTCCTTTCTTCTGTTTTGGGAACTGGAGGGATGTACAGCAGGATCCAAACGACCTCAAGGCAGCCCTCAGTAGCTGGGGCAGCTGCTGGTGAAGGTAAAGCTACCTCAGGTTCCACAGCCAGCCTGCTGCCAAATGTGCTTACAAAAGGAGTTTGCAGCTTTCCCAAACAGCTGTTTTCTAGAATGCCAATCCTGAGATAAACCTTTTATCTTCAGGGAGCTGGACCTCTCGTCAACAGGGATTTCTCCCTTTGGTCCTATCTCTGCCTGGCCAGCTTTTTTGTTAATGTTCACTTGTAGAAGGGGCTGAGAGTCATTAACTCCCTTTGAACTCACTATGAATAAAAATAATTTAGCATCTCAAGCCTGAGATGATTTTGAGTGAAATCCTGGCGCATTTCAGGCAATTAAATGAATGGGTTGTTATTGGGTCTTTTGTCCAAAGGATGCATAATTTTACCACCTGAACAGGATCCTTCTCTTTTCTCACCTCTTTAGGCACATCCCCTACTCCACTAGAAAAGGACTTAGAGATGAGGTAGAAATTGCTGACCTTAGTAAAAATTTCCTGATGTTTCCTAACAGCAGAGAAAGCTTTTTGTGGTTTTAAACTTTCCCAGATTTTGAATAAACAGGCTTGAGATTTCTGTCTGGTGTCTTTCTCAACCTCAGTTTTGGGCATGGAAATTTCATAGTCAAAATAATTCAGCTGTTTCAGAAAATGAGAACCAGTGTTTAACTGAGCCTCAAAATAAAATAGAATTGGAAAAAGCATGGGGAAGTTATGACACAAAGAAATGGGCAGAAGTACAGGAGCCAGCAAGGAGAGTAAGTGGAAGAGCGAGCATGAAAGAAATATGTCTGCCCAGATACAGAGCATAGGATCTGAACTGAGAGTTAGCATGCTCATAAAGTGAAAATAAATTGTGTTGCCAGTTTCCTAGTATATGTCTAGGAGTTATTTCACTCAGTCTTTTATCAAACTCCTGCAAGGTGACCTACAGACACAAAGGGGTAGGCAATAAAGGAGCACTGTCTCATCATCATCATCATCATCATCTCTTCCTGATTGCATTTGAGGGAACATTAAATAATTTTTTTCTTTTGCTAGTAAAACATGTCTCTGCTCTAAATAGATTCAAATTTTTAAGTCTGTTTAAGTGGCAATGATTACTTGGTTTTTGAGAGTAGAAATCATTATAGGTATGCAAACTGTTAATTTGATTTTATCATGACTTCAGACATCTTGGGGACAACTCCAATATGCAGACCACCTACAAGATTTGAAAAATAGGGAAAAATCACATGGAAGACTGATAAATTCTGTTGAAAAAGCTTCAAAATAAATATTTTTTTTGCCTGACTGAAAAAGGTTAGTTTTTTTTATGTTTCACCATTATCTCAAATATTAAGCTCAAAATTTTAATCTGAAGCCTCTTACCAAATTTTATTTCTCAATATAATCTTGACAACTGTCAATAGTAGTTTTTTAGATTAGTATTTGCTCTTAAAATCTCCTTTCCCCTCCTTTACTACTATATTTTATGTGTGCTCTACATATTAATAGGTGTTTGTACTTGTATGGGTAGAGAAAGCTGAGTCCCTTTCCTCATTACAGAGGAAATTCCTCTTGTTTATGTTCATCATATTTTACCTACATTGGAGTATTTTCATGACTTCACCCCTCAGCACAAAGTCCTTTCTCTTAGCATGAATCAAACTTTTTTTTTTTTTTTCATCCCTCATGGCATTGAGCAAAGTCATTTCATTCAATGCAGGATTTCTGAGAAAGAAAATTATCCAAATATTTGCTTTCAAGAAAAAGCTTTTTATAAGAATGAAGGTTATCTGAAAGGATATCTGGAAGGATTGCTATGAAGGCACCTGTAACAATACCTGTGAAAGCAGAGTAATTAAGCGACTATTGCTAACTACGCCGTTAATGTGCTCTCTCGTTGTGGGCAGCACACCTAAAATAAGAAACCCTTTTCCTTCACCTTTCATTGTTTCTATGCTAGCTAGACATCCTACAAATATAAATTTGCTTTTCTTGACACCCCTCTCAGGATTTCTGTTGATATGAAGGTACATTGAAGAGATTAGAAGAAACACGGGGTCATAGAAGTTGCCAAGGTAGATTAAATCAGAGGTCTATGTAATTCATTGCCAGCAAAACATATTAGATAATCTACAATCTTTAGGTAACTTTTCTTCCATGGAAAATTGATGTCTGAGACCTAGATTGTAAAACAAACTGGATGAGAATTGTGACCTCTTTTTTTGAAATGACAATCAACATGTAAACAACCAATATTTTTGGGGAGGATATTCTTCTAACGCACACATTTTTAAATATGAAAGGCTCTTGAAAGAAAGTATTATTTTTTTAAACACAAACTCACACATATCATGCTTCATGCTATCAAGAAAATGACAGCTTTTTCCATGGCATCTAGTAGTAGTTGTGTTTCATATTTTACATGAAAGTTTACATGAAAAATAGTTTTCAGTTCTTAGCAATTTAGTATTCTTAACAGGAAAAAATATGTGGAAGCCTTTAATAAAGGTTGTTGTTAAATGTAAGCTCCATTACAGTTTTAACAGCTTGAAACATTTTCCCTTTCATTACTTTTGCGTATGGTGCTGCTTGCACCTACAAGGTGGAGTACACAGTACAATCTTGTAATTTGTTGGAGACAAGGATAAACTAACCCAGAGGATATGATACAACACATCTGGGACAAAAAGCTGTTCTTTAGATGTAGAAATTTCACAAAAATTGAATCAGTGTTGTCTGAACCGTGCTTTCCATGTTCACCTCCAGATACAGAGAGATGTGTTTGAAAAAAAATTAAACAATTATTTTTGTTCATTCACAGTTGCTTTTGGTTTTTTTTAAATACATCATTCTAAATACCATTCTAAAGAAGGTAACAAAATTCAATCAAGCCTTGATATTTTATGCCTAATATGACTTCTAAATATGACTTCTAATACTTTCCATTTTGATTCAGACACACAACCTTTCCACATAGTAGAAGCAATTATTCTAATAAGAAAAGCAACCACTGTCTATACCCCAATTAGCTTTGTAGCTATCACTGACTCTTCTATCTTCTATCAAGTTTGGTTAAGGATTTCAAAAATTAATAGGAAAGCATAAGAGCCTGACAGACAAATATGGAAAGCATATTTAAATAAATCACCTTGTCTTCAGAAAGGAAAAGGATTAAAAAAGCAGATTTCATTTATCTTAACAAGTAACTCATATAGCCTGATGTGTTTGGTATTAGATCTTATTCAGGACACATACTCACATACAGGACAGTTTTTTACTGAAGAAGTGTACCTCTCAAATTTCATATGCCAAATAAACTAAAAAATGCCTCGCAAGTTTTTGACTTTGGTGGATCCCTGAGAAAGAGGTGTTTCTCATCTGCTGGCAAGGCATATTTGTCACGTTTCAAGCAAGAGTATCTGACCATGTTTTAGTTATCTATTTGCTTGCCAGAAAGAACAGATGATGTTAATCACAGCAATGATGGAAGAGAGCATCCAAAAAGTTCACATGGCTTTTGATTAAAGCATGCTAGATAGTGTTTTAACTTCAAGGGTTTTGTTGTTGTCACAGATCCCTGCATGGATGCCCCTAATACAGCTGTGCTTTTTCACCAAGTGTTGTATATGGTGCACTAACTCTCTTGCTGTTGTTTTTTCATATATCTTTTTCTATTTTTGTTCAAATAGATTACTAGAAACAGTTTTGCACAAGCCCCAAAATGTGCCACCCTGTCCAGAACGTGTCAAATGCGTTGCTCAGACACGCTGTGTCGGCAGTACTAATGGGGCTCTCAGAGGCACTAAAATTTTCATGGTCAGTGCAGAGAACAGAGTCCAGCTTCACTGGGGGTGGGGGACTGTGGCCACTTGGAAGGATTGGCATAAGGCTGGGTGGAGTGACTGAAGAGCATCACCCCTGAGTGCTCACAATTGCCACTGAAAGAAATTAACACTGGTTTAATTCCAAGTTAATGATGTGAAGGGTATCACCTTCTTGGGGTGAGGTAAGAGGTGAAGATGTATCAGAGAAAGGAAACTAAGGATTTGGGATTCACAGAGAAACGCATCAATGACAGGTAGGAAGATACAACACTGTAAAACTGCAGCTCAATGACTACATCAAAATTCTGGTTCTTTCTAATGAAGAGGTTTAAAAATCAATCTCTCTGAGGAGACTTTATTGTGATTTGTTGTTAGACACAGACAAAACTGACTTAGAAACTGTGTTGAATTGTAAGATTGAAGAGTGAAAGAGTTGGTAGCACAAAAAAAAATCAATGTTAGTTCAAAAAAACCCCCAAACCTCCCGAATAAGAAGAGTTGCAGAAGGAATATTTGAATATTTGATCAAGCTGGTCTAGTGGAAGGTGGCCCTGCTCATGGCAGGGGTGTTGGAATTAGGTGATCTTTAAGGTCCCTTCCAAACCATTCTAGGACTCTATATATTTCCTGATACTAAATGACAGGAAAAAATGAAGTGTCAGAAAAGGCAAACTTATACATGTTGATAGAAACAACCTTGTACATGTAGTGCACACTAAAGCATAGTCTTGAAAATCAGCTCTTGCCCAACAAGAGAAATGTATGCAAATAGTTGTGTGCCAAACGTCAGAGTCATCTTAGTGCTCAGGGCAGTCGAAATAAAAGAAATGGTAGAAAAGAAAGGAATAATAAAAAAGGAAGCACCGTGCTACTCTGTGCATTACTGGTGTGTCTACATCTTAAATTCTGCAAATAGTTCTGGTTGTATCAGTTCAAATGGAACCAGGTAGAATTACAAGTTCTTCAAACAAGCATGCCCTTCCCGTGAGAGGTAATTACATAAACTGGAACTCTTCAGGTTGAAAAAAGAATATTGGTAGAAGGAAAATATGATTTAAGTCTATAAAATTAAGAATTGCATGGAGATGTTGAACAAGAGACTGATTATTCATTATTTTTCAGAATGTAAGAACTAGGAAGAACCAAATGAGATTACCATTAGGAGGTTTAAAATAAACAAAAGGAAGTACTTTTTCAAATAAGACATAATTCAGTTGGGGAGCTCTTTGAGAATGTCAAAAGTATAAGTGGATTCAAAGGCAGATTGAAGACTTTCAATGAAAAATCCATCAAAAGCTATTGAATACAGTGAAGTGATTACAACATGCAGCTCACAAAGTCTCTGCAATGAAAATTGCTGGGAGTAGCAGGGGTACTGTTAAAGAGTATCATTCTGTATTTGCCCTGTTTCCATGACCTCTTCCATATGCACACTTTATTTATTCTTGTCAGAAATGGGATGCTGGAGTAAATGCACTTTTGAGCTGATCCTGCACAGCTGTTCTGTGTGTAGTATGTAACTCAGATTTCACTTAAGCCAACAGGGTAATTTCCTTGACTTTAATGGGAGCTGAATTAGGCCGTCTGAGAGAATGAGCCTCCCAATCCAATGTTTGGCTAAGGATGTGAAAGCTAAACTTGTTAGATGGGTAAATGTAAATTCAAAGGAAACAACAGTTGCACAAACCACAGAGTGCCTGGAATTTGGCTGCAAAGAGAGACCACTGTAGGGATTTATTTTAAAACTGTATGCAAAATCTCTAATTTTATGATTGATCTATTGTTGAATTTAAGTGACTGGTCAGCTGACTATTTTTGCTCTCTTGAGTGGTAGCTGATCTCTTTGCATGACTGTTCATCTGAGCTTGTAAAATGCACGGTCAATTCAAGGTCAGCCTATAGTTTTATGAAATTAAGATGATAATAGATATGGTTAAACTACAAACATGTCACTTTCTTTTCCCAAATTATTTGCTTTCCTGAGACACTCATTAGTAAGTGTACAATTAGATCAATATTATTTGATTTTCTTTACTTTTAGAGAAAGAAGAAATCTTTTAGGAAAGAAGTCATGTATATACAGACAGAATATGTCTTTAAAAAAGAAACAAAATAAAACTAGACCAGAATAATTATTCTAAGAATGTAATCCACAAAGTTATTGCTTCAGTCATACTACCATGAATAAGTTTGTTACCTAAGACGAGTTAAATACCAGTGATGTATTAGCATGGATAAACATATAAAAATATTTGTTATTTGAAAGAACAATATTTTTATTTTCCAGGAAATGTTGCTTTGCATATGTAAGTATATTCTCAAGACATCTCTCATCCAAGTGCTGCAATATTACACTTCTGTGTGAGATTCACTGTATGCTATGTGGGGAGGAGGAAAAATTCCTTCCACTGCAGTGTAAGCAAGCTGTAAGGGCTCTCCTAATGGAGAGCAACAGGTATGTTCCAAAGGCAGTCCATTTCACCCTATAGCATCATTTTCACATAGGTCACACCTGACACTTTTGAAAGGTTGCCTTTCTCTGTAGAGAGAAGATATTAATGGGTAACTGACTAATTCAGGCTTGACTCCCAGTTCTTCTTCAGCCAGTTCCAAGAGAGGTTGGTGCTGCAAGGGGATCATTACACTATTACAAAACAAATATTAATGATATAAAGGGGTTTTGTTCTCTGAGCTCACAAGAAGCTCTAAGGACTTAATGTTAAATGTTTCTCTTGATGCGGGAATGGAGAAAGGGGACTGAAGTGCCTTAACCCAGTTCACTTGACAGGCTATCAGCAGAGCTAGCAAAGCAACCTTTACTTGAGAACAGGTGAATATGGTATATAAAAGTTGCTTTATCCTAATAGTGTATGGTTAGTAACCTGGCTCAAAACAGAGATGAAACTAATTAGAACTGTTTCATGTTTCATGGCTAGTCAAATATTAGCTATAACTAATATAGGTGAATGAATCAACTTTAAGCTTCACAAGGATGTTTATTACAGACAAACGCAGGAAACTGAATGGGAAATAAGAGCAGTGGGTTTTACCTTTATTGTCTGGACTTACTGGAGAGGTGTCAATACAAATCACCTTAACCAAATATCACAATGAAGAGAGGAAATTCTTTACTGTCAGAAGGGATTTTATTAACTTTACTGCAGTCTTCCACACTCAGTCGAATATCTTTATAGGGAGGTATGTCAGGGTTTCTGCACTCTTGAAACACCTTGGTGGCCCAAGTACAAAGAAGTATTTTGCGTTTTTTTAAAAATTACATCCAGTTAAAAGGAAGGCTGCGATAAGTGAGAAGAGGATTTCTACATTTCTCTGAGTAATAAAAATGTATTCTTCAGTTTTACATTGATTAGTGGTTTCTTTGGTTTGAATTTTGTATTTTAATGCATAGTAAGGAAGATGTTTTCAAAATAATCTCTTTATTTTTTAGAAAAAAAGAAAGAGAAAGATGTGTTAGAAAATGTAATTTTTTGAACAGTGGATGCACAGACAAAATCATACTGTGTCTGTTACAGAAAAAAATTATTTACTATGCATAGAAGTCTCAATATGAATATGCATGGAGGTGATATGTACATGACAAAAGTGTTAATACTTCCATCTGAAGTTCCAAGAGGTGTCAATATGATATCTAAATGCAGTATGTGCCATATTTCTACCAATTTAGGGTTCACTAAATATATTCTTTGAATATATTCATACATTGCTCAAAAAAGGACAGTATAATCTCATTATTCATATCTCCATTTATGTTTTTATTTACCTGCATCCACATGTGCAAATTTATATTCTCTAAGAAAATTATATAGCAAAATTCAAACTCATGAAAAGGAAAATATGTGGCTTTTATTTCCCTATTCCCTTTTCTCTTCAGAAAAAAAAAAGAAAGAAATCCTGTCTATAAACGTAATAATTTTGAATAAAATTCCCAGTCAATACAAAATATTTTAGATAAAAGATTTTGAAAATCTCCTGCAGAAACTAAAATATGTCCTATGTTCTGTGAACTTGATTAAAACCAAAACCAACAACAATTTCTCCAGCTGTAAAAGCTGAGTTGAAATATGACCTGACATAGTCCTTATGAATTAAAAACCTGAAGGCTAGAATCACTCCAGAGTTCTCAATAGGCTGGGAAAACCTGAACAGCAAAAGTGTTGGCTGTCCTTTACTTCTTGAGTTTTCCAGCTGTTGAGCTCTTCTGGATCCATCTGTCCGTCTTGGCAAATTTTTGGCATTTAGATGCCCCCTTGGGTGATAGATCAGACATGGTTTCTTATGCATCTGGCATCTCACTGAGTTGATGATGCAATATCTCTATATTTTTAAAATAATTTTGTTTATACATTCACATTTGTACAAACAAACAGTTCTTAAACTCAGTTTTTCTACAAGCCCAGAAACCAATACTATTGCACACCAATAATGGGTTTTGCCAGCCCTGAAGACAGACTGGAGCTCCTGTGCCGTTCCGATGCATCAATATGTAAGTACTCAATTGACAGCTGGATTAGTGCACAGCATGCATTTTCTTCTTTCTGAGTATTTTTTTTTTAATTCAAGGGTAAATGTCAAAACAATGCTATAAAACCAATTAAGGAGAAAGAAAACAAGATTAGAGGTGCTACTTGAATTATTTATTGTTGTTCACTGTTGCCAAGTCTTTAAATAAGTACTTAATAGACCTTACTGTAACTCTCTGAGCAATACAGTAATTTATTTAATGCACAGTTCAGCAGTTTCTGAACATTCAGCTGAAATAGTCCATATAGTATGTTGTGAGCCTTTGTGAAGCCTCCTAAACTTGGACTGTTCACCATTTATGGAAGTCTTCCTGCAGAGCTGCATTTATTAATCTCTTTCAATAATCTGATCTATTAAACAGGTATTGATCTGTGTGGAGGGAAATATCAAAATTTACTGACCAGAAAGATTAATTCTGACCAATTTATAGCCAACTTCAATATTTATCTTGAGGGGAGATAAATCTTGTTATTCAGGAAAACAAGAAGCTGCTATGTATATAATGTTGCTTATTATTGATGTTTTAACCAGAAATATCTGGAAATCACTCCTCTGTGGATTTGAATTTCAGATATATGACCTTTTTCATTGATATTAATATGATAAAGGGGGAAAAAACATTGATAGGACTGGGAAAAAACATTTTTGCTAGCCCTTGCCCACCAGCATTTCTAGGGAACAGAGTCAGAAAGCATTTACTTTTAAGAGTGAGCAGACTAGTCAACATAGTCACAGATTTACTGATTTGTGGTCTGTTAAAACCAGCAATCTTGAAGTGCAGACTCAGCTCAGCACTGTTCTACGGCCTCCTGAGAGCATTCACAAAGGTTGCACGTGAATCTTGTGGGGGTGAAGAGGGCAGCATACCCGTGAGTCCTGCAGAGGGCTCTGGATGAAACTGGAACACATACCTCTTTATGGGACACATGGGATCCACAATCTCACACAAACAGTGCCACCAACTAGTCCCAGCTACAACAGGAGCTGTGCCTGTTCTCCTGCAAGAGAACCTGTTTCTTATCCATAAAACCATTCCATTTGTACACTATTGCTTATATAAGACCTGTGGCTAAGATGTGATGCAGGAATCCAAACATTGCATGTTATAGACTTAAATTATTTCTCTACATCACACAGAAGATAAATTCATCAGGGCTTTACCCTCCACACTGACATGCAAATCAGCCTATGAAACAGAGGATGCAATATCTGTGAGGTGCTCAGGTTGTATGGTGGGTTGCCCTTCTCACAGCCAACAGAAGTTTCTGGTGGTGAAAGGGAATAAGTTTTGGGTTTGAGGGAAGATTATTTTTGATGCCATTATCTGACTATTTGAGCTGTAGGTGTCTTACTCTCTAAACATTTGGGCTGAGATCCAAATCTTTATCTGTGCATCTGCCTACTTGAAAAATAGTGTCAGACACTCATTAGCAGTAACCTACTACTTTTGAAATTGACACCATTTACCTACAGGAAATTGTCTTTTTGAAATAGTACTTTGTACTAAACCATTCTGAGATAATTGTTCCAATTAAAAAATACATGGGGCATTGCTGTGCACCTCAGGATGGAAACTTTATTGTGCTGTGAAAGAAGTCAATAGGAGTTCAGAGTATTCAGCCACCTGCAGAACTGATGATAGAGAGCCAAAAAATTTGTAATTCATGCTGGAAAAAGAAACTGTTCTACCAGCAGATACAGCGTCAAAAAGGATGAGAGTTTTATCTTTGTTTCTACTCCTTCCCCACCCTGTCTCCTCCTCTCCCAGCTTCCAAAACAAAACAAAAAGAAAAAGAAAAAAAAAAAGAAAAAAAAAAGGAAGAAAAAAAGAAACGATGAATTTCTTATGTCTTTGAGTATTGCTGAGCTCTACATAAATAGAAATATGCTCGCTGTAGGGAAACAGTGAGATTCAACTATTCCCATTAAAATGGTAATTACAGTCCTTTTATAGATCTGTTGGAGAGGATTTGGGGAACAAAAATAGCACCCAGAGATTATCACCGAAAGAAAAAAAAAAATCAAAGAAGAAAACATCACATTAAAAAAACTTGCTTCTAAATTTAGAAGCCCACTAAAGTGAGCCTAACCATTTATTCTCCCTGGAGCTGTTCCATATATTAAACTGATACTGAAAAATCATGAATTTCTATGCTTAAAAGCACAGCTCGCAATTTGGATTATTGTGCTTCCACATATTTAGTGCCTTGTCCAAGCTATCACTGACAATTGAAAAGAAAGTCCTCCAGTCCTTACTACATAGAAATAAATATTGTGGGGAAACAGCATTAAGCAATACAATAATAAAATTACCTATTATTAAAAACAGAGCACAATTTTTTTAGGGGGAATATCTTACTCAGCTGTAAAATAATATGTTTGCCATTCACTCTAATGTTTCAACATTATGATTCAATCTTCTAAAAAGCTGACATTGAAAATAACAGTGTAATAAACCAATTTATCATAATGTGTAAAAGAAACTACTGGAATAAATTGGAATAACCTTTCAAAAACTAGCAGCTTTTAAAAGTATTAATTTCTACTCCAGATAATTGGAAAAGACACCTGGGTGGCCAAGCAATATTTTTTATGGGATTGCCCTGTCAGGGACTCAGATTGTCTTCAGAGTCAGGAGTGATCGCTTAGCACTAAGTGACAGTGAATCTTGCAAATGGGTCTTCCTGGATGCTGTTTGCCATAAATTACCAAACTGAACTCCCCTTCAAGGTCAACCATAAAAGAAGGCAGATATCAAAAGGCCTTCACAGACACCCATAGTAGTCTTCAGGCTTCATGTAAGCAGGTGCTGGTTGTGTTGGATCCTATAAAAGTGACTTAATAGCAGACAATATAAATTATTATCAAACTTTGAAAATATTCTCTGGAACTAAATAGCAGAAGAACATAATTGGAAGTTGTAGTTCATAAAAATAAGGACTAACACAAGTTTCTCCCCATTACAGAGCTGTATGTGCAATGAAACTAAATTAATAACATGAGACTTGAAGATATCAATATGTTTCAAGGCACACATGTAAAACAACTTCTTAAAGAAAAGTAAGACATCCTAAGTCTGTCAACTTCTCTTACCTTTTGCCTTTCACAAAATCTCCTGTCATTTTTTTCTTAAGACCATCTGTGTTTACATAAGCATTGTTAGTTCCAGTGTTTCTGCTTTGAAGTCATAATTTTGGATTAATTAAAGTTTAGTCAGTAAGGTTTATAAAGCAGCCATAAAACTGTGCTACTAAAGTGATTTTAGTGCTTTTTTCTATGAGAGAGAAGGAATGGTTATAAACAATGTGATGTCTTGAAGTGACAGAAAGTTCTTTATAGTTTTTTTGTCATCCCTTTTGCTCCAATATGGAAGCTGTGTTCCAACAGTAGCAAATATTAATTCGCATTAAAAAAAAAAAGTATAGGCATGATTTATGACCCGGCCTCTTTCATTGTATCTGCATTTAAGCAGAGCTCCCTGTTACTTCCCACTGGAAAATTTGGACTGACGGTGTGTTATGGAGCACTGTCTTCAAGGCTGCTGACTTGAACTTCTATTGCCATAAAGGCAGAGAAGTCATGCTCAATACCCAGTGTTTTTGGAAAAGAAGGGAAAAAAGGAGGGTATGAGGAGGCTGAATGAGTGGTACAGTGCAGACAGCACTCCCTGCAGGAACACCAGAAAGCCCATGGATGCCATGGAGCCAAAGGGAGCATTGAGGATCATAGAACAGTAATATTGTTTAGGTTGGAAAACACCTCTAGGATTGTTGAGTCCAACCATTAACCCAGCACTGCCAGGTTCACCACTAAACCATATGCCCAATTGCCACAACTTTTGAACATTTCCAGGGACAGTGATTCCACCACTTCCCTAGAAAGCCTATTCCAATGACTGACCACCCTTTTGGTGAAGTAATGGCTCCTACTATCCAATCTAAACCTCCCCTCATGCAACTTGAGGCCTTTTCCTCTGTCCTGTTGCTAGTTACCTGGGAGAACAGGCTGATCCCACCTCTCTACAAATTATTTTCAGGAAGGTAGGTCTCCCCTGAGCCTCTTTTTCTCCAGGCTGAACAATTCTCATTCCCTCAGCTGCTCCTCATAAGACTTGTGCTCCAGACCCTTCACCAGCTTCATTGCCCTTCTCCAGGCATGCTCCAGCACATGAATGATGCTTCAACCCTGGATGTGTTTTGGTTCATGTCACGCACAAGGATGTCACAATCCCATTATACCCTTCCCATTGTCCCCTTTCTGCTTCACTGAAATGTATCCTCATGCTAATATGCTTTTAAACAATTCTGTATTGGTGTGCTGCAGCCTATCGGAAATCTTTCAGGAGCTGCTGCAGTGCACAGAGCAAAGCTTCAGCAAATGCACACTGCTGACATGTTTTTCAGAAGCCTCTCAAAATGAGAAATTTCTCTTTGCATACGTTATACTCTTTAAACTTCAAGCAGTAACAGACCTTATGTTAAAAATAATTAAAAATAAAGGTTTGAGGATTTATGGAGTGAACTCCAGCTTAACTATGCCACCTCAGCCAAATATTCCTAACAGCATTCCTGTCATAACTTTATCATATTGTATAGTATGAAAACAGGGCTTCTTTAAATTGAACTTTTGATAGTTTTACAATAGTTCTGCAAGAGTCCATGAAAGGATAGAAACTTTACTGGACAAAGCAAAGGCTTTTGAGGTCCTGTGGTTACCCATATGAATTAGATGACTTAGTTTCATACCGTGTATGTACCTTTCTTTGCTCTGCAGTGCTGCTTTCCTCCTTCCCTCCCTGTAGGCTGAGCCTGTCCTTCTTGTGCTATGATAATACTTTTGTGTCTGCTATGACCTCTGGAACAGAATAGCTGTTTCGTATAATTGCAAAGCTACCCCACTCTTTCCCACTAGCTTCACCTCAATCCTGAGAAACGAAACAAAGAGAGATTCTCCTCACAGCCACTCTTCAGTGAGCTCAGATGTCTGAGCCACAGCCAAAACTAGGTCAAACAGCCTGTTTCCACATCACATACTGACCTCTTAACAATTTTGCTCTGTGATATTCCTAGTGGGTCTTAGCACAGACATTTACAAGAAATGAGAGGGATAAAATCCTCTCCAACACTTTCTCTAATTTTAAAATAAATTGGTGACATAGTTTGAAGTTCAGTCTAAAGATGTGCTAATTATACAGGGAAAAATCTAATTAACCGAATCAGGAAACCCATAGCAACTATTGTCACATTCTTGTATGACAGAAGCATCAATCTGGCAGTCACTGGAGCATACGCTCAATAACTGCCTGAACTCAGATCCTTTTTTATCAAGACCTGCAAAGTTAAAATGAGATACCAGCTATGACAACAGTTCAGCTTCACAGGCCATATTGCATGAAGCAGCATTTCCTTCTCTCCACTTTTTTTTTCATCTTAAAAAAAAATAAATATATAAGAAACCTCCCAAACAAAATACACTTAGCATACTTGTAGGTTGAAAGTGTTGAAATGCTATGAAAATGACATTCCCTGAGAGTGAAAGGGGATGAATTTGTAATATAATGGAATACATATTTTTTTCTTTCTGCAACACTTAATATATTACACCCAAAAAACATGGAATTCCTCATAGAAGATAATGGGACATTAAAAGAGAGAGAGTGAGAAAATGCCAGAAAACCAAAATCCAAAGTATGTAGAAGAGATGAAATTACACCACTGATAAAAAGGATCACTTCTGCTGGAATTTATCTCTTCCAGCACTCATTATTCTGACTACAGGAAGAAGTTAAAATATTATGGACATTTTGAAGGCTCTTCCTTCTCCAAAAATATCACTAAAAGTAGGAAGAAAAATGCTAGTCTCAGAGGCAGGGAAAGATATACCACTTGTAAACTGTAAAAATGTGAAACCTATTTAAATAAGTTTGGTACATATGTCTTGCCAAAGCTTTTACATTTAAAAGGTTCATCCAAACAATCCCTGGCATAGTTAGCACTGCTGATTAAAGACTAGAGAAGGCTTTTAGGAAGTGTAAGAATTTTTTTTTTTACCAGCTGTTATAGCTAAAAGGAATACACCAGCTTTCAGGCATAAAAGAATTTTAATACACTTAATGGTGTGAGAAGAATGATACAGGGCAACACAGTGTTTGGGAGAACCCAAAATTTCTTGCAAGGTTTATGTACGTGTTTCTGATACACATGAATTAGTGAGCTAACATGCAAGGTACATGTAAAGAAGAGACTATCACTGAAGCAATAAATTCTCACCATTGTTTGACACAAGAACTATCAAAAATCCCAGCCTAGAACACTGTAACATCCCCAGTGGAAAAGCAAGACCTGAAAGAAGGGTCAGTCTGTGGCAAGGAACACACAAACTTTTAGGTGGGTGATGGCAAATGTGAATGAAGATTGGGCAGAATTTTGGAATAAAAGCAATGAAAATGAGACTGGCTAGACAAGATTTTTCAGGACAGATTTAATGGTAAGGGGAACAATTTGCTGCAAAAGGAGGTGAACTGTATTAAGTTTTGACTGAGCAGCCACATCCTTCCATGGGAAATGGCATGCATGACATACAACTGACCAGCAACATTGCACTTAGTGTTACTCTTCAAAAGACTCACCCACACTTTCTATGAAGAAGCTGAAATGAGACACCCTGGTTACCTGTGTATGAGGCTTCACTTAAGCAAAATAGGATAAAAAAACACCACAGGATTATAAATCCATTTCTGAGAGTGTCTAGATCATAAACTCATTAAACAGGTAATGTCAGAGATGGATTTATGTATTCTATTTCCACTAAGATACAGTAAGCTAAACAGCACAATAAAAGAACACAAATATACATTCCATAGATTAGGGCAGTATTTTGGATAATGTATTATGGAAGATACTATCATAGACTTAGTAGAAGACACTATCACTGTCACAAGCTATCACTACAGATTTAGTAGCACTAGCTACACTTTAAATATCTCATGTATTACTCGTTCAGATAAAAAATTCTGTAAATTTAAAAGCTTTAGGTACATTTATCTTACAGGTGGCCTTCCAGAACAATGGAGCAGCGAACACAGAACTAAGGTTGTTGTGCTGTTATGTCTGCTAGAGAGATTTTACTTCATCCCCATATGATACAGAAGCTTACTGCAAAGCACAGCTTACAAAATTGGCCTGTAATTAACTGCTGCCCAGTTTCTGGTATCTTGGATAAGGCAACTGACTGACCTATCAGATAAAAAGTAATACAAACTATTTTAATTTGATAATTACATGTAATACTTGACAAAATATAAGATAGTCACTCATGTTATTGTTTAAGGTAGATTGACTCCAAAAAACATTTTCAAAGTAAGTGAGCAAAGCACAGTGCTTGCAGTGAAGTGACTGAAGAATTGTGCGTTGTTGATCCATGTATCATGCTCTGGAGGAAGAAGTCAAACATGCATTAGCATGCTCTGATAAAAATTAGGAGGTAGCAATTCCACATGAATTCATGTCAGTTTAGGCATGAGACTCAGTCCATGAAAGGACTGCTTACCAGGGACACCAAGTCTTTAAAAACTGAAGAAAGACCCAGAAAGTCTTTGAAGTCAATCAGAAAGGAAAATATTTGTAGTGGCAACAACGAAGTCACCAAAAATAGTGTTGGACAAGTAGAAATAAAAGATTGTCAAAAACAAATCAGAAATGCAGCAGTTGTCAGTTCTGGACACACAGGTTTACTCTGGTAGAGATGACACCATGCTACGACTTTCTAAAGTATGAGTTAATTTAGAATTTATATATTTTGTATGTGTCAAGCAAGAAGATAAAAACACTAAACCATTTTTTAACTGAGGAGATACTAGCTTACGTGCGCTAGCAGAAAGTAAGATTGTTGACTGCCATGAAAAATATTTTGTTTGCCACAGCGATGGGGTCTGAGTTATTTGTAAGGAACAAACAAATATATATGACTTAATTTTGCAGGTGAAATATATGGTATCACGATCACTAGAAGCATAAATCATTATTTCTATGCTTTCCTTCACTGTTTTGGCTTGGTCTGTACGAAAAAAAAAAATAAAAATGAGTATGTAGGTTGTCTTTGTTGATCACAGCATCTTCTACTTTGTCACTTTGTCAAGCCTACACTTTTATGTAACAAAATATAACATCAGTTTCTTTAGGTTTTATATCACAGATGAACAACCCCCTTTGGATTGTATTGGATTATCAGTTATTCTGTAGAACCTGGGTTCTGAGATGCATGAAACCCTCTCACAGTAATTTATAAGACAAATGATGACTTTGCTGCTGAATCCCTGGTGCACAGAGTAGTTACCACTCAGTACTGAGACATTGCTTTCAGGAGGCACTTCTCATGATGAACTCCAGGAGTTCCTCTTATTTACAATCTAATGAGTAAACAAATGAATATAAATTAAATGTTTGCTTTAAAACAGTGACTTCTGTAGCAAACTAGAAAGAAAAGGAACCCATTAAATACTTCCTTAAATAAAGAAACTTGATCCTTGCTATATGGGCTTGAGCCCAACATACCAATGGAGGACAGGATGAAATAATTTATTAATTGTATCCTACTCCCCGATTTCAGGGCAGGTTCTTGCCAGTCATCAGAAAACCTAAAAGTTATCATTTGAATCATCAGCTAGAGAAAAATTGAGATTAAATTTGGGTTTGTGGAAAAAAATTTCTGTTGAACTGTCCTTTGGTTCAGGCTTGACATTACTATTACAAGTATTTTACTAATAAATGTGTAATCAATTTAAAGCAGCTGCAGGCCAGAGGACTAGTTTTAGACACTATCCTCAGGGTGTTCATAAGAAAATGTTCAGAATTTTCTTGGCCCAGAGGGAACAGCCCGGGGTCAATCAACACATTTTTGCTTTGTTGTAATGAACATCTGGAAATGAAAACCCTGTTTTCGGTAGCTGGTCTGGTATAGATTTTTTTCTGGTACCCATAACAGGCTGGGCACTATCTGAGCAATACCTGTCCTGCCTTGTGGAGCATTCAGGAAGGTGCTGAGAAAGCAGGAGACAAGTGCCTCCAAGCAGTCGTGGGATGCTCTGGCAGACACTTGGTACATCTTTTATTTGCGCTGCATTGACCCAGGTTTCATCAAGAGTCTGTATAGTGTAGCTTTAGATAAAGATAGCTGAAGTTCCCTGCCCCTGGTTTATTGGACCACTGCCTGACTATTCCCTAACACCACCCTATGAAAAACTGGAATGTGATCTACACCCAAAGGTAGCCAATTTTGTTTGGCTAAGGCCTGATATAAAAAAGCAATTTAATGAAGAGATAAAAATGCTCAGTGCAAACAATGAGTGGAATACCAGGTTTCTTTCACTTTTCTGCAAGGATTGAGAGAAGGAATAACAAACATAAGCATTTTTGGGGGGTGAATTTGAATGGAACAATGCAGACATTGGCCTGCCAGTGATAGGTAAGTTACAGTATCTTAAAAAGGAAAAAACTAGGGAGGGAACAATATTTCCAACCATAAAAATAGAAAGAAAATTATAGTGGATTTTTAAATAACACTTAAACCAATTTACTTAAATAGTCTAAAGTTTACACAGGTAAGCTGTTTCTTAATTTTCTGTAATGAAAGCCTGCAAATGTTCTGTCTTAAAACCTGATTCAGCCACAATGAAAAGAAATCAGGAATTTTTTTTTTTTTGTCAGTTTTGGGAGGAGGACCTGTTTGTTTCTAACAGCATGAGTACTTCTCGTATTTTATATATATATATATATATATACATATAAAGATAAAGTAATTGACACTGTCATTGAGCTGAAGCTATTAGATCAATATTAGCTTGAGAGGTCCCATAATTCTTGCAGCTTTAACATTTAAATGACATTGCTGAATATAAAGTGTATCAAATTTAGATGATATGAGTATTAATTCCTCATTATTATGGAAAGGATGATTAACTTCATTGAACCTTTACCTGAATTTCTTTGGCAGAGCATAAAAAAATTATCTCTATTTTCTTATTTTTCTTTAGAAGTCCAGGTACAGATAATAAAATGAGTGTTCAAATCTTGATACTTTTTACTTATTTATAGAGACAAGGATGCCTACTTTGTTATAATGTGAAATAATAAGGAATTTTATGTATTCTAATTTGAACTGTTGATATCATGGCTGCTAATGAAGTCTCTTCAGTTCACAGAAGATGGTACACTATTTCAACAAGACCAGCAAAATATGTAAATCAGCATGTGTGAAATAAAAAGGGAAAAATAAATCCTGGTGCTGTCATATTTCCTTCTGAAGTTCTGCAACAAATTAGAAATAATTCCAAAGAAAGGGTTATCTTTTACTAGATGACACTTTTATGAAATTGTTTTAGCTTTTCTCTTTAGTGCAGGAAAGAAATCATTACAAATAGAATACAAGTGACCTGCAGATGATAAATCTCCTCCTAGCTATTTCTTTGTGTTTGGCTCATTGGGCATTATATATAATAAATACATTAATTTTAAATATGTTTACTTATATTTAATTTTGAAATAATTACTACAACAATATGTAAGCCTTGATGTTATTGCCACAACCATTTCACATTCATAATTTATGAAACAGCGTATAAAGCATATTAAAGCTTTGATGATCAAAAGGCCTAGATGTAATCTGGCCTCTTTGTTGTTTTTGGCTGGTGATTGTCTCCAGTAATCTGTTTATATTTGATACTATCACGGTCCTCTAAGACACTAACATACAACAATATTAGATAACTACAATGATTGTGGGATGGAAATTTCCATTTGCTCCAGAAAATATTCATCAACTCTGCAATGACAAAAAGCATAATCACTGTAATTAGGTTGTTCAATATACAACAAATTTTGATTCGTCGTTCTCAGATGTATTTTCTCCAGTACCCCCTACTCTAAATCAAATACATTTCTTTTTTGTCTTCTCCAGAGGTCTTTGCTGTTTCAGTGATTCTGTGAGATGCTTTGGAAGTAACTGCAGTCATAGTGAACCAGTTAGATATTTTAATATCAAAAGTTCACTGATTATTAATATCATTACAACTACTTTACTTTTGTGACTTGAATATCCATATACTTTCATGGGTTAGTTAATTCTGAAAATGATTATTCTGGTTGCCTCATATACCATTCAGTGTTTTCTCTAGAAGAACCTTCATTGATGCTAATAAACTTTAGATCATGAATTTTATACTGTTAGTTGATTGTCTGTATGAATAATATGATGATATCTGGACTGATTTGTTCAGTCTTGGGATTTGTGTACACTTGGGAAAGCTACTTATGGGACAGTGAAAGACAGAGAAGGAGATTTTTCTGCTGAATTTATTTGAAAAAATTAGTTCTGAAATGCCACAGTCAGAAGGTCATGGCAGTGACGGTGGCACGTGGAGTCAGGCAGAACAGAAATTTCACTTTCAGGGAAGCAAAGAGTGCCCAGAGGAGGCCAACAGGCATGCCCTGGGCAGCAGGATCTCCTGGCTCTGCAATCATCTCCTGCATCTGGGCTGGCTGGCACATTTTGAAATGTGTAGAATTAAATAAAACTCATCAAAATGAACAAAACAATCCACCACAAACCCAATCGGAAAACAGCCTCCTTTGGATTAAACAACTCAATAAACGCAGTCATAAGTTTTAATCCCGTGTTTCTTCTTTAGCACATTGAAATGCAGTTAACAGTAGCAAGTGTTCGTATTAGATAAGGGGAACTGTTGTTACTCATATAATTATGCTGTTTCTATAGCTGAGCCTGACAGTGAGAGAGAGCAAGGCATCGCATCTCACTGTCAGGACAGTTGGTGTCTTTGACAAGAATCCATTTTCCGGTGATCAGAGATGCAGTTTCTATTACTTCTTCTGTGCAAACTCAAACACCAATGAAATAAATATCTTTCAGAAGACAAGTTCCTTTTAAATTTTTTTTTGCAATGCTGATGTTTTTAATGTGTTTTTATAAAACTGCAACAAAGACAAGTATGCAGATCAAAAAGTGCATACAAATAGAATCCTTAATTGGTATCTGTAATAGGAACTGGGCATTCTGAGTATTGCTGAGATATTTTAATGACTCAGACAAATCCTTTCTTAAATATATTCATTAGTTTGGGGTTCTTGTGCTTTTTCCTTACCTAGCATAACCTCTTCAGAAATCTTGATATTTAAAGTCATGTTCAAAAGCTGTTCACAGTAAGTCATCAGGGGCACTCAAGAAAGTTTTGCTGTTTCAGAACTCTCCTCCCCCGCCATGCAAACCCCACTGCTGAGGACTCGTGCATGCCATCTGCTGGCACTTTCTAAACCTCTTATAAGCACATTCTAGTTTCGTGGCCTCTCCCTTCTTCCTCCAAGTGACACACAGCACTCCCAGTACTGCTGAGGTCAGGCACAAGTCACCGGTGTCCCTAAAAGGCAACATCTCTCCAGCGGGATGCCCAAATACCGAGCTATCCATATTACTAGGCACTTCCAAAAAGATTTCTTTGCCTGAATTTTTTTTCTCTGTAAAGCATGTTTTTTAATAATGCTGGTATAACTATTTGTCATTTGACTAAGAAAAGCGTTTAAGAAATACTAGTTAGCATTTACATGTTCCTTTATGAGAAATATTTTATTTCCATACGATTCAGCATCAGACATACATTCTTTGTGTGGAGTTTTGATATGAAAACATTCATGATTCATGCCAGTGCCCCTGCTCATGGTAGGGCACTTGGAACTAGTTAGTATTTAAGGTCCCCTCCAACCCAAACCATTCTATGATTTTATGATTTATAAAATCTTTTGATAGTAAGGAAATATTGAAAAAGGCATGCCTACATAATGTAAAACTGCTTGTAGTTCCTTTCAAAATTACATTTTAGGTCTTTTCAATCACTTTATTAATATGACAGTTATTTGCAATTTTAAACATATGCACTTGTAGTTGCATTTTTTGTGTGAATATGTTAAAAAATACATGTCTGTACATGAATATAGAAATACATGTAATTATATAAATATAGATGTGGATGTTTGTGTGTCCATGTGTTTCTGTAAGGCAAGTAAACCAGCTATGACTGAAAAATTTTGAGCACCACTGGAATTTCCTTATTTTTAAAGTGATGAACATACACACATGCATACACACACACTCATATAATATCTCTTCCTGTGAGTCCTGTAGAAGAGTAGGCAAGCTGAACTGCTTTCTGCTGTTTCACATTACCCAACTAGTGTTCTTCAGGAAAAGATTGAAATCCACCAGAGTTCTTGTTCTGTAGTGATAGCAATCACTAGTAGGGAAATTTTTAAGTGGCTGAAGTGGTAATTTAAGAGAAGCACTGCATAGCAAACTTTCATTTTGATGAGGAAAATACATTGTGATAAGATCAACAAAATAAATGGGGTCTTCCACCCTGTTTGCACAAACCAACTGCTGTGTCCCAGGGGTAGAGTTGAGGACTTGTGCTCTCAGCTCCTACACACAAATGTGCAAGTCTTATATGAACCATTTACAACATATTAATTTCTGGCACATCAGAAATGTTATCAAAACAGGGATGAAGAAAGGCTATGGATAACTTGAAGTGAGCTAAAGCACTAAAACCTCTGAACATCCTCACTGACTTTATTGAACCAGTCCTTCTTTGAGTCTCTTTGAAGGAGAAAATACGCTTATTTGGTTTTTTTGTGAGGTGTTGATGAAGTAGCTAGTTCCAAGGAAGAAGAAAATAGACAAACAAACATGTAAGAGCAATTTTGTGTAAAGAAACCATTGCAACACCCAGACCAATGCAAGGATGCCTGAATCATGTTTCCTGAAATGCAAGACATGGCCTCCCTGAGCCAATCAGTCAATCTACTTCTAAGGATGTCAGTCTGTGGAAATTCAAATCTTAAATGACAAGGATTCCAGTCTAGAAAATGTAATAGTGGTTAAACAGAGTTAAAAAAAAATTCAAAAAATAATCTGTTAAAATGTTAACATATGAGAAATAAATGATAAATCCTATAACACACACACTGAAAAAATACAGTGAAAGCATAAATCTTCTAATCTCTGCCCCTCACTCTTCCTCCCACACTATTGCAACAATGAAAGTCTTACTTTTTGGATTTTCTTGTTTAACTTAGGTTATCTCTGAAATGGAAAAACAGCACACATTGAACTTACGTTGGTTTCTGAAAATTAATGTATTATATGTTTTTAGGAATTGGTTGGATAGTCTAATGAAACATTAAAGTTAAGCCTCTTATTAAGATCATGTTTAGAAAAATGTCACAGTGACAAATTTTTGGGAATCTTAATTATGAGAAAAGATACTGATAGAAGACATTATTCTTCACAGAGGAATAGAAGAAGTAACATAAAATAATTTTTCTGTTACTTATATGAATCATTTGGTACAATTACAATGGTGTTCAAGGATTAATATTGGAATGTTAGAATAATAACATTTAAAATAATTGCTTTTGTTCCTTTAATCTCCTAGTTTCCTTGTTCTTTCATCTTCTGCTTAAATCCAAATGACTGCATTTGAAAACTTTTAAAAACATTTCACCAGAAAAGCTCATAGAGATATATTATCTCACTTTCATTTCTGTCCTGAGGCTATCGTGTTTGACAGTGACAGAAAATAGTTTCAAGGACAATATAATGACAAAAATGGAATAAATTAAAGGAAACTATAAACTACTTAGTTGCAGAAATAATTTGCTCTTCCTCTAAAACTGAAATCTGGAATAAATATTTTAGAATTAAAAGAAATGTCTCTAAACCAGGAGCACGCTTTTAAAAAGAGGCTACTATTTAATTCAAGATAGCAGTGTTTTGAAGGAACATTCCTAACATTACCCAATTACCACTTTCTCTGCAAATTATAAAATTTGGGTGAAAAGTTGATTACATCTATATTCTGGAAGTATTTAATCATCAACAACATCTTGCTAATCAGACATAAACCTGAGGGATTAGTTAAAATATGGTGGTTGATTTCTCAGTGATGAAATACAGCAGGTAATCTTCCCATGCCTACTTTTGCGCGGGCCAAATCTACTTCCACATGCTGATGTAGAGATGAGGGCAGCAGACTTTTGTCTTGATACCTGTAGGCCTTTTTCACACCCTATTCCTCTCCTCTTCATACCACGCACTTGATACCACTTTTGCTTGAGCAAAACAGAAGGAAATACCAAGTACACGGGGGTAGGTGCAAAATCTCAGCCACAGCCCTGGATTAGGGATCTGGCTCATAGGCTGGACAGAGACTTCCATAACCCTGGGACTGAGAAACTAAAGCTACAAAAATGATTCAGAGTTAATAAGATCCATATCAATAACCAGTGTGTATCAATTAGGCCTGATCTTACTGGTAAGTTTGAAAGAAACTGCTTAATTTCAGACCTAAAGGTTGATTTATCTAGCTTTAGTGTTTTTAAGAGTCTGCTGACTGTATTGTGGCTACAGCAAAGTAATAGCAGTGTTTGGTGGTTCCTCCTGATTAGAGGAAATTTTTAAATTCCCTAAGGCCAAAATCCTTTGGTACCTCCACAAAAACATAAAAAATAAAGAATTTTAAAAACTGAAATAAACAACAAGCGATGAAAGACTTTCAGCACCACAGAAGTGGCAATTTGAAAGTGAACATCCTTTTTTTAAAAAAAAATTGGTGTGGAAAACCCCGTGATTACTTTCTGAAATCCATTCAAAATCCTTTATTGTTTCTAGCTTTCATAGCTAGGCTGATTTAGCCCAGGGTGTCCATTTTGCTTTAGTTCTTTTGAAAGTCTCTATCATAATTAATATTTGTATAGTAACAGAAAATGTGGCTGTTTATAACTTTTAAAACAAGTGTAAATATTTATGACCTAATATACCAAATTTGATTAATGATGTCAGGTAGCTAAGTTTACACACTTAAAGAATTCTGATATTAAATGCTGATTTAATATTTTGTGTTTCCTTTCTATGCATATCAAATAGACCACTCAGTGTGACTTACTGACTGCTTTCCAAAGTGTAAAGCTATATGTCTTTCAGTTTTGATTAATATACGTAAAGGTAGCAGTATGCAATTCTGTTCAGAGTAGCTATGCTTGCAATATCTAGATTAAATCATTTTGAAGATGTTATGAATGAAAAAAAGACAACAAACCCAAGACAAAACAAACCTGGAGCAGTGTTACAGTGTTTTAGAGATAGCTATTAATTTCTTTATATGTTTAGATTTATTGTGGTTTCAATAAAAACACCCAGTAGAAATGATAAAGTTTATCTTCAAGGAGACAGGTTTATTTTGGGGAATCATTGCATAATTTTTAACTACTGTATGACAACAGTGTCTATCTCTGTAATAATTACATAAATGAATCCTACTTTATTTCATACTATATTCCCACAATACCTTGCCTTTTCCTCAAGTGCCATACCCTTTCTAGTTTTCTTAATATTTTCCCAGTCGCAGCGTACTAAAAAGCTTTTAAATAACTTATGCAAACCTTTTTTTCTTTTGTTCTTTTTTTTTTTAAATTAATCACCTATAAAACTGCATTTTCTCTAGATACTGTGAGATGAGGATTGCCCCCGTTTTGCATAAATTGCTTTTTTGTTACTATTACAAGTCTTACAGGCTCAGCTCCTTGTTAACATGGCTCACAATAAAACTGAGTTTGCTCAGGTCACACTAGAGACTAACACTTGCCCAGGGATATTTCTGTGCTTATTGCCTTTTTTCCCCGAGAAATCCTCCTCACTGAGCAATAATAACATTGTTAAATTTGCATCCAGTTCACCTGGGTTTGCAGTTAGGGGGCTTTTCTAATGCACTGCCTACTCCTGGCTTCGCATAGGCCATAACTTTCACTTTCTAATTTGTTTTGGCTGACTGAGAGCTCAGCTGTGGAGGAAAAAGAGGAAGCCTTTCTCCATCCATCCATCCATTCATGAATTCATCATTGCCTTCAAACTTATTTCTTTCTAAGTCCTTCTGTAATTTTGGTTATGATTGTCCTTCCTGAGCAATGACAAAGGTTGAAAAGAAGTCACTGGCAGGGATAAGGCCAGGTCAGACACTGCTCAGGTAGGTACCTGCCTCCTTGGCTGCTTATTGGAAGGTGGCAGCAGAATCTGAGAGGCTAATATTTCCTTCCCAAAGCCTGAGGTATCTCTGTGGTTTGCCCACCAACATCAGAAGAAAAGATACAGAATGTCACAAAGAAGGATACAGTCATTTCTCCACGTGACCGCATACAAAAGTATGCTTCCTAATTTGTTCTTGTATCAATTCACACAAAAACGGCTGCAATTCTTGTAGAAATCAGGCCTTTTGATATTACTGACTTGTTATTCTGTTTTCTAAACAGTGTCCTGATGTTTCAAAGCAGTATCCTTCAATTCTGGAACAATTCCATTACAGTGACAATTCACTCATATTTATTATGGAGTGTATGCTTTTTTCCAACTTCCCCCTTATCTGCAAAATTGAATACAGATAAAAATTATAAATTCCTAATTTTAATACACATAACACTGAAATTCCCACCTCTCACCCTTCTTGGTACATGAGGTAAGCTTTAATATCTTTCTGAACCAATATGTACTACAAGTAGAAAACAGTCAAGTGAGAAAAAAACCTCATTGCTCAAAGAAGCAAGATATGTATATTCATATATTCACAAAGAAATTCAGCAATGTCTTTAAAATGAGAGAGTTTTGGAGATTTTCCAGCTTTCTTCTGGCACTATCAGTAGGGGATATTTCAAACTGCTGTTTCTTCATCACAAATGCAGTGTCACTATTAAGCAGCACCCAAGAAGATAACTGAGCTCGTGGGTCTTGCTTGGTTCATTGTTTGATGATTGGATCATAGGAATGCAAACAATTCATACATCTAGTGATGATGTAAGGCAAATTTCCAAAAAGTAAATCAACCATGCATTTTATTACACTATCAACTTAAATAGTACCAAGAAAACTTGTTTTGTGGACTGAAATCAACACATTAGATACAGCTTGTTAGCAACCATATCAGCTTCTTAATCAACACTACTTTGAGCTGACAGAGTAAAGCTAACCAATGCAGACAACAGAGCACACACAGAAAGGAGCTGGGTAATATTGGGAAAGGAGGCATTATCTGCTCGAATGAAGAAATAGAAAAAGAAAGAAAAGGCAGACAAGTCTCTTCATACATCCTCTCACTCACACATTGAAAGTGTGAAAAGGATATCCAAGAATCATTTGCCACATGCTCTGAAGAGCAACTTTAAAAAAAAAAATTGTCATTTTTTTTTCACATTCAAGAATTTTACAAGTATGAGAGAAAAAGCTGAAATCGGACAGCGGTACACAACAGATGGGCTGAATTTCACTTTCTACCTCTAATAGGAATGGCAGCTTCCTTAAATAAAGACTTTTTGTAGTGACGTTCTTTTCAAAGCTCAAGAAAGATATCTTAACAATGCCAGTGTGAGATGAGAGTATTGCTAGTGTCCCCCACAAGACAGGGGACTGACCTACAGGTGTTCAAAATGAATTGTCAAATGTAGCAGCGAACTTGAAAGTCAGTCCAAGAAACCTTTAATCTGATCCCTTTCTGCTGGCATGCTTGGGAGGAGGCTATGCAGGACCTTCAACTGCAGTTGAGAGTTTTTCACTCTTTCTGCCAATAGGCCCCAAATATTTCCTTTTGCTTAGTCAAATGGAATGAATTGAGAGTAAAATGCACTTAGGGGACAACTGTGAAAAAATTTTAGTAGCCCACCCACCATTACCAGGATGCCTGTGACAGGGGCCAAGAGAAACTAAGGTAGAGTTTTCTCTCTAGGTATGTATTCTTTGGGATAGGGTTGAAGCAATTTAAGAAGTTGCCCTCCCTTCCTCTTAAAACATCCACAGCTAACTTGCTTTAATGTCCTCACCAAGAGATTGAGTCAGCTTCAGCACAAAGCCAGTGGGCTTGTTTTAAGCTGTTAACCATAAATGCAACTCAGCTGTGAAGGCAGAAACCTCCAGCTAAAGCATAGTAATGAACAGCTGGTGGGCAGTAACTGCTAAAATTGCTATATCCACTTTTGAAGTCTCAGGTGCTTTAATTTTTTTCCTTCTGCATTTTCTGCCTTAACTGACATAACTTCCATTTTTACCACATAAAAGAGGCAACCTAAAGAGATTAGCAATTTTTTCTGCATATTGTTGGTTTGTTCTTGGTGCAGTGAACGAAGCAAAAGTCTGAAAAACTGATATACAATCATGAACTAAATACTGTGATACAACACACATGAACAAGAGAAGTGAATGTTGAAATAGGCTACCCTAGTCCCTGGGTGTTTACCTTGGCTATGTTTCGGAACAAAAATCTGTCATTTCTCCATGCACACTTGCTTTTCATGGCAGAGAACTTGGGCTTGTAGCTAAAAAGCATGCTGTAGCGTTCACCTATCTGTGTGGAAGTGCTGAGAGGTGCATGGGAGCACACAGCAGCATCTCTAGGCCACTGAAGACACAGACCAGATCTCCACTTGGCATCAGTCTTTTCTCCTTGCTGTATGCGTACCATTGAAACCAGACTGTGCACCAGACCTTGTGAAGGTCCCACCAGGGAAAAAGCAGCAAATACTTCACTAGGTGGAATGAATGATTTAAGTACAAAGAAATGCTGAAATAAAAAATGCCAGTTTTAGTTCTTGGTGACTGTCCTGCTACTGACCCGTATACCTGCCTCTAGCAAGCCCTTGCTTCACTCTGTGACAATTCTCATGGGCTTTACTACTTTTGCAATTTTTAAAATCTACCCCTTTCACTCTACCCAGCCCATCATGCCTCAGATTTTAGTCCCTGTAAAAGCTTGCTTGTGTGCTCTCCAAATGTTCTCCTTTGTTCAAAATTATTCTTTACCATCTGCAGCAAACAATAGGAGGAATGACCTGCAAGCAGATGCCCACTCTATATTTTTTTCATATAATTTAATCACAGTCCTTTTGTGCCTTGGAAATCCACATTAATAACACATCTGTAGAAACACAGAAGTATATTTGAAAGTGCCAATTCACTTTCATTTGCACACTACAGTGGAGAACCAAAAGGGCAGAGGCAATAGAACGAGGAAGACTGAAATGTTGTTTCCAGTGAAATGTTGTCGTCTGTCCTTATCTTTCCAAAAGGCTAAAATTATTATTATTCTCTCAAACAGTAACCCTACGGATTTGTTGGCATCTTGAGTTGTGAGATTCCTATTTATGGCTTTTCCCAAGTTTTGTCATTTGCCTTGCTTGCAATGTCTGACTGTGGAAGTTGAAACAAGCTTCCTCTGTGGAGCAATAGCAAGAGTTGCTAAATATTATGAACACAATCCTACAACACATCTGGCGGTGCACTTCGTTACATGAGCTTGTTACCTCTTTGTATCAGGTAAGGTCCTGAGGAAATCATCTTAAAAGTGCCAAAAGGATATCTACTGATGATGTCTGGAAACAAACTATCCTCTAATAAAACTGGGAGAACTGAGAAATGTGGAATGGAAGAATAGTTCTTCATGCACTAAGTGATTCCCACAGCTGAGGTGTTAAGAAACCCATCAAGTACCATGGGACTGAAGATAATATTGTGGGGATGTCAGAAGTGAGCAATGGGTGAGTGGCAATCACTCGTGTTTGCAAGTCTTGCTGCCTGTTAGTGGTGTACTTACTCATACAGAGTTTATCTTGTGTGTTCTTTGCTACTTTCATTCATTTTAACCTGCAGGCTGTAAACACATTTGTTATGAAAGGCATAAACAAAACAAAACAAAAAAGAACTCATGCAAACCCTGTGCGAAGCCTCTGAAATCTGACTACTGGACTATTCATCATCTTCCCATCCTCATCACAAAGATGCTGCACTATTTGTTATTAGTAGAGAATATGAGAATGAGAAGAAAAAAAAACAACAACAAAAAAAGACAGACAACACAGAAAGGAGTTGGGAAAATGAACAAAGGCAGAAGAGACATGCTGGTAGTGTTGGAGGGAAAAGAGAGAAGACATGGTCATGACAGAGAAATGAGATTCAGTTCAACAACAGACTCCTTTATGAATGAATGTATTTATGTTTTCTCTTGCCTCACTACTTTTCCTATTGTGATAAGGTGAGGCTTTTGAGTAAGTTTGAATAGTATCATAGCAGTGATTATCAGAACAGTCTCATGTGTACTTTTAGTCAAATGGTCTTCAGAAATTCCTAAGTCCATTTTGTCAATTTAATAAGAATTTTAATTGACTATTAAAATAAACATTACACAATAAAGACATTACTGAACTGCTGCAGAAATACCAGCAAATGTGCTATCAACAGAAAAGTGATTCTCTTCTGTAGGTTTATGGGAACTGTTACAATAGCAGAAATAGCCTGGAGCAGCAGTAATTGAGGATACAGAAGAGCTTTCCACAAATGCTTTTCCCCCAAACACAAGCAAAACAAAGTAACAACCCAATCATTAAAGCATTAATTTTACATGATTGGGCAGTTTCTCCCTTCTCATTAGTCCATATACAGTAGGTTATATTTCACGGTGTGATATAGAATGATGGGAGGCACATGTGTACAACAAGGAGCAAAACTACATGACTAAATGAAATCACCATCACGACAATGCACAGAATCAAACTTTTCCAGCATATTTGCCCTCTTTTTGATTTCCAGAACAAACCTGCCAGTAACTGCACTGATTTAAGACATGATGTACTTTGTGTCTTTGGCTTCATGAGTTCACAGGGGGGGGCTGAACCTGAATTTCACCAGAGTCCTGTCCCAGCTGATAGTTCCATCCATAGCAAGTTCCTGTGAACAACATTACAGGTGGAAACATGTGTCACTATTGCCTGTGAGCTCTCCCACGTGCACAGCTCAGGTGATGTGACAGTGTACCAGGCATCAATGTCAGTGACGCTGTGTACCAAAGCTAGCCCATGGATGAGGCCAGTGAAGCTTGCCATGGCTCTGCTGCCCCCAGGAAGGGGTGAATGCTGCAGTGTGAACCAGTGTAAGTTATAAACAGACAACTTGTGTTCTGAAGAGATGACGTGTTCACAGGAATGTTAATATCACCACATCACAACAATCATCTGAAATTGCGTTTGTGGAAATCAAATAAATGAAACTGAGTTTTACTGAATCTGTGTAAAGAAGCAAGTGACCTTCCATCTAATCTTGAGTTTGTCATTAAACAGCAAACAGTTGAGAAGAAAGTGTGTTAGACTGACAACAAGCAGCATGAAGATCGTACACAGACCAAAAGCAGTATGAATATTACACCACTGCTGGTCTCAAAGGGCTTTATTAAAAACAAAAGCATAAAAAGTAGTTTCTGAACAGGATGATTTTTAATTGTGTCCTCCTGGGAAATCTGTACAATACAGACTTGCTTGTTTCCTTTGCAATCTAGAGGGACCTGATAAGCTCTCAGTGGCTTCTCTTTGGTCTAAAATGAGTTACTGCTGAGTTACTGGACTCTAGTCAAGTCTTGGTGGCAAATTATGCTTATCTGGTTCTGAAACAAATGAAATTTTGTGACATTTTTTTTTACACTAAAAGAAAAAATAATCAAATACACAAAGGGTTCAATGTGATGTCTTCTAGTTCTACTTTCCTATTAGCATAAATCTCTGAGCATACACAAAATTAGCAAATAGCAGCCATTAAAACAATACCTGCAACAAACCCAAGTGCCATGGTATTGGTGACCAGCCCGAATTGCCGTATACTTCTTAGAAAGCCAGATTACCTGTTTTCTTTGGCCTTGATACAGTCCAAGGCTTCTTGAGCTGGATCTAGAGCAGACAGGTGGACACAGCACTATAATGATGCACTTTACACCCCTCCATCATCTACACACTGTGTTCTGTATGTAGCATAGACAATGCATTAGGAAGGCTGGGCAGAGGAAAATCTGTAATAACTATGGTAGCTGAATAATGTGGGGGAAAAAACTCCCACATCCTGAAAAAAAACCCCTTTGCAGTTTACCAGGCTAAATATTAGGAAGCACAAATGGAAACATTTTGACTATAATTTTGATCCTGCCTCTGTGTCATTTCAGAATTTTTTCCTGGGCTAGCAGGGGTGCTTCCTTCCCATTGGGATTTACAGGCTAACATCTGTAGCAAGATCAATTATTTATCACAAAAGATAACCAGAGGAGAAAGAGCAGAGCCCTAGACTACTATCCCTGGCTTATTTCACAGCTTTATAGCTAGTGCCAGACAAAAACCATGCACCAGACAAGGCAAGACGATGATGATGAGGCACCCACTTGGAAAGAGACAAACCAGGCTCCAATGTCTACTTGGCAGAAAAGGGGACAAAGCACTTCAGCAGGGAAGCCTGGCACTCTTCAGTTTATGTTACTGAAAACTCCATGCCAAGAGGTCCCTGCATGACAGCCTGTAACCAGACAGCTTCTACCAAGTTTGGGTCAGTTCTGTTCACAGGCACCAGCTGAGGATCTGTCCTCCCAACTATTTATGTTTGCTGTGATATGGTAACGATATGGTACATTCCCCAACCATCCCATTGCCTTACATTGATCTCTCAGATGCTGTGAAAGATGATGAAAGTAACAAGATGAAAGAAAAAGGAAAAGCGCAAAACAAGCTCACATTAAATATTCATAACTGGTAGTAATTACAAACAGAAAGTAGGAAATAAAGCAGTAGTGATTATGCAGTGTCCAAATCTTCTATCGACAACTCCCTCCAGGAATTTTTCTCCATAGATTTCTGTTGCTGAAGTTGGAAAGTGGCCCAATATTTTTGGCCTGCCTTTGGTAAAATTTTGCTACTTTGTTTATCTGATACATTAACATAGGCTAGGGTTAGTTGAGAGCAAAAGTAAGAATCTACACCTTATTTCTCTCCAGTAAAACCTATAATGAACCTCTCTCTTCAGTAAAAACAAAATGGCATTTCTACTGTGCAAAACTTTAGATTTCAACAGCTAAATTGTTGTGTTGTCACTTCAGATGTTAAATATTGTGGTTTCATAAAAGGAACTGACTTCTAATTTTTAAAAGTTCTTACGGATTAAGTTTTTTAATATGATTTCTGTTTATTTTTATAACTCAGGTGACTCTGATCGGCCATCATTAAGTCTGTTAACAAAAATATTTTTAAAAACTACATGTATAAAAGGTTCCTTTTTAAATGTATGATGAGAACAAACTAGGAGCTTTATGTGAAGGCTTTTCTTTCATGCAAAAATTGACGAACATGTTGACTTTCTTAGAATGACCATTTTTTCAACTACATAAAATCACAACTTTATTCCATTCAGTCCATATTTCTATAGTCTAAAAGCTGGTGTTGCTTAATCAGTGTTAAATACTGACACATGTAGAAGAATCATGAAATATGTCCTAGGATGTTACAGGTGAAGATATGCAGAACTGCTGGATTTGAATCTCATGCCAGTGCTAGAGAACAAGATATTCTGTCAGATTAAGGATGAAAAAGTTTGTTGAACTGCAGTATTAGTTTCCTGAGCCATACCAGTCATTTCAAACCACAGAAGTCACAGATAATTCTACCTGTTATTACTTTGAGTAATTTTTAATGTTCCCATGAAGTAGCCTTTTCCTCTGATATGGAACATCAGTTCATAGAAAAAAACAAGAATTCTAATTCTATGGTGAACTTGTCCGTTTTTGCCATCTATGTGCTCCACTCAGCTTTGGAGACCACAGTAGCCTTGTTAGATTTCTAAAGTGCCCTAATTGCACATATCTGAAATTGAAGAATGCTTCAATTTAAGTCAGCATACAATCAAGATCTGTGCTTTCACAAACATTCAGAAACATCATCTGCCAGGATCAAGAGAGATTGAACTGATATCTGCTGGGTTTTATCTGCAGCTTTGATGCATAATTTTTCATTTTCTTTAGAAGGGTTTAATACAAAGAGAGAACATGCCTAGAGTCCCACAGAGGTGTTTTGACATTAGGCTTAATAAAGCATGAAGAAGTCATTAATAAATAATGTTTTGCTGGTTAACAAGTAAAGCTGAATGCATTCACGAGACCCAGGAATAGATCATATCATGCATGCAGCCAAATAACTTGTTAAAACGACTGCAATGGTCCCATTTTTTCCATTGTGTTTGGCACAGCCCAACACAACAATGCACAAACAAACAAGCACTACAGCACATACACATGCACCTTCAATTACAGTGTTATCTGTCAAATTTTATTTGCACTCAGTGGGACTGAGGGGTTTGTAAACAAGCATTCATGAAAGTGACAAAGAGCTATTTATATATTGTTAAGCTTTGCTCAGATCGAGCATTGCTGTCTGGAGTTTCAAAGGAAAAGACCTCTTGTATTCATTGAGTTATGCATCATCCCATTCCTGTGTCAAACCTACAAGCTTAATACATTTTACTGCAGCAACTTTTGAGCTACAGCTTTCAAGGCTGCGTCAATATTTCCATATGTCCTTATTTTCTAAGGTTAAACATTCCGGTAAATTTTGAATTAAGGTCCGAGAAAAGTTTCTATGTTCTTGGGATCAAATGCACAATTCCCATCCTCTTTGGCTACAACCAGGTTTCATGTGGAATCTGAATTGGGAATGTGGCAGCATTAGGGTCTGGATTCACTCTCCATCATGATCATTTTCTTAGTTAAATGCCTAAGTTGGGAGCTGATGTCACCTAAACTCTCCCTATAATCAGTGCCAAGAGACAAATGTTTCCAGAATGTGATTCAGATCTGGGCTTCTGATTACAGAACCAGCTTAAAATGAGCAAGTTCTCAATTTGGAGACTTCTGCTACATGCTTATGCTTGTAGGCAGGAAAACTCCTCAGTCCCTCCAATGAGGCCAAGGAACAGATTGTACAATTCAAGTTTGGGCCTGTGAGATCTACGCAGTTTGTGAGAGGAAAAAAAAAAGATAGAAAAATGTTTCCTTATTTTATTTTTAGTTTGAGATATAGTCATATTCTAAATAAAGGAGTCATGATATTCAGAAACAGGGACAAAGATTCCAAATGCATGTCTTTAAGTCTCCAGCACAGTTGGTATAAGCACAAAAATGCTCCAGTCCTCTATGTTAGTTCACTGTCACTTGAAGGTAGTACAACAATCTTGGAATGAACAATGATTTAAAAAAAAAAAAAAAAGAATATTTGATGTCATCTATTTACTGAAAATCCAACTCGCAACATATTTAGTGTGCTTATGAAAATTAGATTATTTTTCACACCTGATTGAGCTGCCAGGTTCCAAGAGTTACTGAGAATAAGAGGATTCGAGGAAGCTATAATAACTTCTGAAAATGACTTAAAATCTCTGATATATGTGAGGAAAGCAATAGCTATTTAGGTGGGGCAATTTTTCCGGTTGTTTGGAGGGTTTTTTAAGAGAAGATATGAAGAAAGTAAACTTCAGATCCATGCCATTTTTAGAACATGAAATTGGAAAGTACCAAACCTTTTAATCTGAGTCACAAATGGGGTGATTTTCATGTGACATTTCGAATTTTGCAGAAGTAGAAAAGTCTGTTTTTCTAAACATCCACAGATTTAAGATGTTCAGGGATCTTAAATATGAAATAAATATTTTTGATATGGAACAGTAAGTAGGAGTGGATAAAGTGCATGGTCCATTTATTTTCCATGTTTTTCTTCCATTTACCACTGAACATAATTTCTATCCACGACAACATAAGAATGCAAATGCATGAGCACAAGTCAGTGAAAACTGAAGCATTTTAGCACTTTTTATATATTGTCCTATGGCTTCACAATCTCTGCTGATTTGTTGCTGGGAAGCAGATTTGGATGTGGATTACCTCTGAAAATGAGACCTAAATTTTAGAATTCAGTCTCCATTCAACTTTTTTCCTAATTAAAGCCTAGGTAACCAAACAAAGAAAAATTTGCCCATGCTCTCAGTTGAGAATCACGAGGCTACTAAGGAGCTTTCCCTGTCCAAATAATGTAGAACACCAGTTTTTGGAGATACCTGTTTTGTGAAATCTGAACTGCCTGTGGAATACAAGAATTAGCTGGATACACAATATAGCCAATATAACAATGCTCCTGGGTTTGGTGATTATATTGAATATATTATTATTTGGTGACAATCTTTCTTACAAGCTAAGATGCTTGTGAATCTTCAAATGGTAGGTTCCTCTATTCAGATTCTGCTTTATTATACTTCAGGTATTTACATCCTTCTAGGACCATGCCAATAACCCTGAAGAAGATATGGAACATTGACTTTTGTTCTTAAGGACATAATTTAGGAATAACTTAGTGTTACACAACATTACACAACAAAATTACATCAGAAGGTCCTATCCATTGTATGAATTTGCATAGTTTTAGAATGCTGCATCCACAAGATGTTAAAATAGCAAACATCCAAGCTTTGTTCATGGTAAGCCTTGTGATTTCATGAGGGTGCAGCTGACGCTTTCAAAGAAGTTGCAACAGATATTCACGTAGAAATATGTATACATTACCATGTGATGGAATCACACAATGCATACAGCTGTTAAAGGAAGTGCTTTATGGAAAGAAAATACCATTACACACATTAATCTGCAAGGAGAACAAATCAGAGAATAGTATGCGCTACAAAATGTAAGAGTTAGCTAGAACAGTAAATCAAAAACAATAAGGAAAAGAAAGCTATTTAATTTTTTTCTTTTTGCATTTGTAAGTTAAAAGAAATTTGCAATTAAATTTTCATAAACCATGTGTACATAGTTTTGATATATTTGAAATATTAAGAGGTGTTTGAAACGAGCTGTTTGAAACAAGGATCACTTTTTCAAGCTCATTAAGACAGTAGTTTTCTTGATCTTCATCAAGATACCAGCATACAAAAAAAGGAGAGAAAATGCCACACTCTATCAGAACAATAGGGAAGGACACAGAAAACATTTGTCAAGCTTTAATATACACACCTTGCAATTGGGTTGGTAATTCTCTTTTGGGGAAGGAAGAATGATTTAAGCTTTCAAGTAACAGTTCAAAATATAGAAAAAAGCACCAACCAAATCAACAAGAATAAATTCCCCAGGGAACCCAGTATTTTTATGGCAGTATTTCCTGTGAGTCTCCTAGCAGATCAAAGCATGTCAGCTTTCATTATATCCCCTCGAGAGTAAAATGTTCACACTGCAGCTTCTGATTTGCAAAGGCTCCATGAGGCGGAGGCTGATCAGGAAAGTGTTTTGGAGTGTTCACTGCCCTGTCTCTGCTGAGACTTCCAGAGAGAGTGACAGGGTATTTTGGGGAGGACAACACCACTAGACGTGGGTTGGCTGGCTGTTCATTCCTGAGAGGAGCTGGGTTGTACAGATGGTCAAGGAAAAGGAATTCCCAGATTTCTAGCGGAGTCCCGTGTGCCTTTTTAACTGGTCAGACTGCAGTCAGGATTTATGATTATACCTTACGACTTGAACACTGAAACAGGAGAAAGTCTGTGTTTCCATGCCTTCTCTAACAAGCTCTGTCTTTTAAGTACCCCTCTAGGAATATACACACAATTTAGAAAAACAAATCCTTTATTCATGATGGCAATAAGTACAGCATGGCTGTACACATACCAATCGAATAGTAGCTTTGCATTTTTTATTTTATTCCTCCCAATAACTACGTGTTCCTACAAGTGTCTCACAAGTGTGCACTGAGTTTTCAACACCGCTTTTAATGGGGAACATTTTAAAGAGTTTTCATAAAGTGAATGAAACTGTGATAAGCAGCACAGCTGGTGAGCCAATAAGAGACTACAAGGAAGGCATTACCAGGAGGAAAATGTTACAGGAATGTGTTTTCCTTATGAGGCCTAAAGATTAACCAGTTAAGATCAATGCTCCAGTTCATATATGCAAAACATATATGGAAAATAGGATGACTTGAGGACTCTCTGAATACATCTTTCCTTTTGAGACAGAAATTTCTGACAAGTATCCACCAAAAATCAAAACCATGCAATCACCAGTAAGAAAGGCAACAAGATCAAGAGATGTATTGTTATTTTATTCTTGTTTACTTCTGAATGTGAACTGGAGGAAATACAAGGGAAATATTTAGAGGAACACATCTTACTTGGGTCATGTTGTGACCTGAGAAAATCTGGGGGACTAAACTGTAGGTGACTATTTACACCAACAAAATCCTCAGGAGCCAGACCCCAGGATGCCTTTTTCAGCTCCCTATTGAGGAAACTGAGTAAAGCAAAGATAATGCTTCCAGGTAGAAAGTTCAAGGTTTTTACAGTGAATGCCAACAGTTTTACAGTTATTTCTCCTCCATAAAGATACTCATAATTTTTCATCAATGTTTGGGATCAGGTTCAAAGATCTGTTCCATCCTGAAATTGGACTCCAGCTTCCCCAAGAGAATACTCTTGTTTATGTGACTTCTCCAATTGTGTGCTTTCATAGGACATTATTTGTTTACAGCTTTCATGTATGTTTTCACCTCTACTTGCCATTTATTCATTACTGTAAGAGCTGTTGTATCCTGAAACTTCGCAGATGAAGGATGTTTGTATGATGGCTCCGAGTTTAAATCACTAGTCTTTTACCTATTTCCCACCAAGAATAGAAGTTTTAATTTTAGCAGATGTTTGGAACCTCTGGAAGTCAAATTCTTTGTTGAAAGGCCTCTGCAGTGTGTACAGACCCTAAAAGCTCACTGTATAACCAGAAGAGAAACATTATGCCTCTCTCAGGAACCTTCTTAGCTCAGAATGTTTTAGATTGCTTCTTTTACAAGCTGTCCATTTGCAGAAAATGAAAAAGGAATCATGGATATCAAGAGATCCAAAATGGCTGCACCTTTGAGAACAAGTTTAGTGCTTTCTATCCTAATGCAAATAAGAGCCTTGGAGACACTGCACTGTGGGAGCAATGTTCTCTTACTGTGAAGATTGAAACAGCCCTGGATACACTGAGTTGTATCAACCACTTACAAAGTAAGCAGAGATCTTTGTGGCTATGCATTTTTCTTGGAGGCATGCAAGCATTTTCTAGATTTTGCTGTTTTTGTTCATATTGTAAACAAAGTGAAAACTAACAAGGACTGAAAAAGCCGTGTTGCAGATGCTTTTAACTGGACTGTGAAGAGTTCTGGGTTCATTCTCTGGGGCAACAGCTGAGCAATGTCCTTGTCCTGCCTTTTTCCAAGGATATGAACAGCCTCATTGCAAACTAATGCTTAAGGCACGAACCTAGGAATCTTGCTCAACTGGCTGTCTGGATCATTTCTGTCTTTCGACCAGTATCGTCTGGATCTCACCCAAATTCATTCTCAGCCAGATGCTCTTCTCCAGGAGCCATTTTCCTCTAGGCAGTACAACATCTTTATGATGGCTCTGGTTACATCTGTAGAAAGTGAGATATACACTTGAGTGTTGTCAGCAAAGCCTGTGGCAGCTTAGCACCTCTCTGGAGTTTTCTGGAAGTATTGGAAAGGGATGTAGAGAAAGGATTTATAACCCTATGGTCAGACTGCAGATGCAGGATATTGGGGAAAAAAGCAAATGATGTTACCAGTTCTTTTGGGGTCCTATTGAAACCAGGTTTTGTGTCTGCAAGGTATACAAGATTGGCACATGTTCACTTAGCATTTAAAGGAGCAAGAGAGATAAGATGGCCCTGTCTGAAATTAAAAAGTCCTTGCAAATTAATAGAGCCGCACGAAGCCGGATTTATAACACTAGCAAATGGAAAAATGGTGGGCATTATAAAACTCTCTGCATAAAAGAGATAGAATGAAGAATATTGTTTCTTACTGTAATATATTTTGTCCACTGTGTATTTTACGTTTAATTTTACAGTGCAAACGATATTACTGAAAGAACAGCTTTAGTTGATATTTTTCTTGTTTGGTAGAGTTGATATATTAAAAGGTTAATGTACTAAATTTACATTTTTCTAGACCGATTATTTCTTACTCCAATCTTTCTTCCCTCATTCTTAACCTCTTTAAAAAGAAGTGATATAAAATAGGACTTCTTTTTGACAATTTTAGCCAGAAAACCTTACTTTCCCTGCCGATTTTCATGCTCTACAAGCTTTGCCATCATAAACCACTTTGCATGTATTAAGGAGTATTATATTAGATGAGGCAATTTAAGTGTATCCCATTTCACTCAGTGAAACTAAGCAGCTTTGCATTATAACTAAGATGAGCTAATGAGAATACGTTTAAAGCATGTGTTACCTGAAACTGAAGTTAGCTAGTCATTCAATACTGCAACCTGTGGGTTTGCAAAACGATGGCAGGAATCCTGCTGTGAGGGAGATAGGAAAATTATTATAATCTGCATTCCTAAATTGAATGAGTATTTTGCTCAGCAGAGGCCTCTTGACTGCAAATAGTCTGAAATTACATCCTGCTGTTTAAAATGTCTTTTTTCCAAGTAAGTAAAAATGTCCACATTTTCTTAAATCAAATATTTTTTTAAATCTTACATGAATTAAATTATTGAGAGAGAGGAAGTCATAAATCCTTTACTCCCTCTTGTAAAAACTGTTTGATATTCACGTTTTTAATGGAAAGAGCAAAGTGTCTATAATTCACAGGTTTGTACCTTTAATTATTTAATTATTATATTGTTAAAGCCTATCATCATATCTCTCTCATCGACTTATTATTGAAAAAAATTCCATGTTTACTATTTGTACAGGCGAAAATTGTATGACAGATATCAGAATCAGCTAATAGATGTGATGTTTAACATGCTACTTAGGTAAACTCATATTGAAAGTTTCCAGAAAAGACTATACAAAAGTGAGAAAAAGACCATGAGTTTACACGAAGACACAGGGGATAAACTTCTGCCACAAGAATGGCATGGTAAATATAATTTCATTCATGTGAATTCTTTATCTCATTAAAGCTAGAAATGACACAAAAAAAAAAAAAAGAAAAAGTAAAAGGATATTTTTTATCTTTGGGATAAGGATTAGAGATCACTGCAGTTGTTTGAGCAATCGTTTTCTACTGTGTAAAAGCAATAAATACTGTAAATACTTTTCCTTACATCCTCTCCAAGAGTCTAAAATGGAAGAGGAGGTGTCTCAACTTGTCCTCAAATTCTCTGTCCTTTGTGGTGACCAGTGAAAACATTTACAATAAAAGATGTCTGTGCTCCACAGCTGGAATCAGTGAGGGCCTTGGCTTTGCAACAGTTGGCAGTGTGCATGTTTCTAAGTTGAACAAACCAGGACTTGCCCAGTGTGGGTGACCCTGTCTCTCCACCCCAAAAGGTGATGTCCATATTCTTAGCTGCTACCTGGAAACTATTCCTTCCCTATCTGCTCCCTGAAATCTACCATGCATTGAATGGGAATGTGGGGCAAAACCAGGGAAATATGTGAATAGATGGGACGGATGAGCAGAAGCCAGGAATCAAACTCATGCCTAAGCCTTGTTTTGCTGTTATAGATAGATATACGTAGCTTTACGTTTTCTGATAAGAAACCATGGTTGAGAGGAAGATGAGATTATTTTTGTGTGAAAGGTGGTTCACAGGAGAATCAATGAGACAGGCAAAGGTGATGACAAGGGTATAGACAGATCTTAAACACAACCTGTTTTTCTGGATCTTAAGGGACCTTATGCTGAGTTGCAGTCTTGTTGCTTTAGATTAGGATTCACAGCTCTGACCTACTTCTGAAATGGTGGATAGATCACTTCTGGGGTTTTTTTTTTTTTGTCACAAAATATATTTGACAGAAGACTTTTTCTTTCCGCACATTAATTCAACCTCCTAGGACATGGAAGGGCAGTCTTTCCCATGTCAGGGCAATCTCCTCCCAGCCTTTGGGAGGAAGTTGTAGCCTCCAGGATACAGTCTATATGCTGCAGGCTTAGCATAAAATCTCCAGGATCAATTTTAAATCTCAGGTTATGCCAAATGTACCCAGTTCATAAGCACCTTTTATTTATTTATTTTGTTTTGCTTCTTCTTTAAATGCACAGTGTTTCTTCTGACCTAATAAGCTAGGTACTCAATTCTGTATAACCATCATTTATTCACTTACATCAGGGTAATTTCTTATTTTGCTACCTAAGCTTTTGCAGTCTTTATGTATAAATCGAGCTGCACATTTTTGATAAAATTCAGCCACTAGCAAAAAATAACCATGGAAAATTTGGACAGGTGGAACTCCACTAGTTTTACAGCCAGTCAGGTAATATAGTTTTTTCATTTTGATTCACACTGTTTAAATGAATGTATCTATTAGCTGTCAAAGACAGTTTGTTCTCCAGTCTGTCAAATAATGTCTGTAATATTTTTTGTAGCACTAACTACAAAATCCACAAAAATGAAGAATAAAGTAATTTTTTTTACATAATTTTACATCCAAATTTATATATTGGTATCAATGAATGTATGCTTTAGTAGCAATACTGTAAGCAAAGTGAAGTGAAAGATATCAAGGATCCTTAACCTCATGAAGATCAGTAAGTCCAAGTGCAAGCTGCACCTCAGCTGAGGCAATTCCAGATATAAGTTCTGGGAGATGAACCCATTGAGAGCAACCTTGTGGAGAAGGACTTAGGGGTTCCCATGGAGGAAAAGCTGGACATCACCCAACAATGTGCTCCCACAGCCCAGGAGGCCAAACACATCCTGGACTGCTTCAAAAGAGAAATGTCCAGCAAGTCGAGAGAGGTGGTTCTTCTTCTGAACTCTGCCCTCGTGAGGCCCCACCTGAGTGCTGCCTCCAGGTCCAGAGTTCTCAGCCCAAGAAAGATTTGGACCTGTTGGAGCAGGTCAAGAGGAGAGCCACAAAGATGATTAGAGGGATAGAACACCTCCTTTGTGAAAACAGACTAAGAGGACTTGTGTTGTTCAGCCTGAAGAACAGAAGGCTTCTGGAAGACCTTATAGCAGTTTTCCAGCACCGTAAGACGGTTTATAAAAAGGAGGAAGGGGGACTTTTTATATTGGCAGATAGTGACAGGACAAGGGGCAATGGTTTTAATCTGAAAGAGGGAAGGTTTAGATCAGATGTTGGGAAGAAATTTTTTATTCAGAGAATGGTGAAGTTGTGGCAGAGGTTGCCCAGAGAAGTTGTGGATGCCCCATCCCTGGTAATGTTGAAGGTCAGGCTGAATGAGGCTTTGGCAACCTGGTCTAGTGGAAGGTGTCCCTGCGTATGGCAGGGGGATGGTAACTAGATTATCTTTAAGATCCCTTCCAACCTAAACCATTCTATGATCCTATCTTCCAGCATTATCTATCCTAAACCAGCAAGGTTCTATCAACAACTTTACAGAACTAGTCAAACCCATAATCCTATCCTTTATGTTTATTCATCAGTCCACACAGAGACATATTACACAAATCTCCCAAGAAGTACAAACATACACACAGTCCTAGGAGTTTACAATGCATTTGACATTTTAACTCTGCAACTGAGATATTCACGTCGTAGTACAAACACACACACATACACACACAAGTATAAAAGATGTAATATTATGAAAAAAGTCCACACATTAAAGCCACAACATATGCTCTATATGAATTTTACTTTCTTCCAAAATATTTAGGTATTACGTTGAGGGCACCCCACAGAACTAACACAGCTGTCCTCCACACAGAAAACTTTGTACAATCTTGCAACTCCTCTAACCTTTTGCTTTTAAATGGAGTCTGTATTTTTATATTCATGTTCTTGCTCCTACTGAAATCTACTACAAAAATTCTCAGTAACTTCAGTAGAACTCAGATAAAACAAAACTGTATTGGATTTTTTTGTTTGCGTTGGTTTTTCTTCCTCTTCTCCTATCTGGAGTAGACATTTGGTGCCAATGGGCACGCAATTCTTTTTGATGATGAATGAGATTTTTGTCTTCTATTTATTTCATACAGGGAGTAGGTATTTAGAATACAAACACAAATATTAGCTAGAGTAGCAGACAGAAAAAGATTGATTAGAAAGTTATTATTCAGATGATATCACTAGAATCCCTCCACAAAAAAGAAAAAGCAGAACTGAATTCATATAGTTCTAATTACATCAAGTTTGAGCTCCATCTACTTTAGCCGATAGGTTTCCTGAAATTATCTTAATAGATTGTGAACATGCCTAATAAGAAAAAGTAGCATTTGTAAAACAAATTATTTTTTTAAAGTGTCCATATGAAATAAAATGAAGTTGACAGAACAAAACTGAAAATAACTTTCCCCCTTCTTCCCCCAAATCCAGACTGCACATTAATCCTGAAGAATATTCTTCAAAAGATGAAAAACAGATGGCAATCATAGAATAAAATCAAGGTTATATGATTGTTCACTTCTCTACTGCTTGTAGCATTATCCACATCATTATAAACATAGTGGTTTTTTATAATGTTATGATTAGTGCTGAAAATCCTGATGTATCTCTATGATCTTGCTACTTTCCTTGTCAGTTATGTGTCTGAGACATGACTTGATGCGCACATATGCCCACACACATTCTACCACCTTTCTGAGCGTCTGTTTACAAAATTATTTCTTCCATGCTTTTGATGATACCACAGAAAAATTATGTCAGTGAATTGTTCGGTCAAGGTTGATTTCCTGAGGTGGCAAAGTAATGTCAGAATAATATCAGTAGATTATATAATATTTTAAGAGAAATCAAAGGGCAGAGAAATCATTTTATTAAAATCTCAGTTTCCAGAGATTTGCTCTGGAATAGCTGCCATTATAAAGAAATTATTTTTTTCCAGCATGCTATGTAGGTCTTTTTCATTCCCCTGAAGCCTACATGTCGTCTAGAACAATCAAGCACACAGTTGAACAAACACTACCCCCTATTCCCACTGACTGTAAACAAAAACCATCTCATGGACAGAGGTAAATAGAACATTGTTGTGTCTTTTTTACCAGTTGTAAATCAGGTGAGAGTGATTGAAATGCACTAAACACGGGTTTAGAAGAAATGTCACAAAATGGTTAATGACAATCAATCTCAGAGCATGGGTAGAGCTTTCTCTTGTTGGCCAGCAAGTCATTTAGAAGACTTTAGGTTGCCCAAGCTCCCTAAGCACATTTATTATGTGGCAGTTAAAAGCATGATCTCAGGTATATATGTCATGTTAATCACCATTTTATTCATCTGTGTCCCTGTTTAAGCAATAAAAGGAAACATAATCCCTGGTGCTAAAGGTTAAATGAACAGTCCTGAAACCTGAGGCCTTTAAGGAAGATACTAACCTTTGTGTCCTTAGGCACATCCAGAAAGTCCAGTATGTCTATGTTTGACAAAAAACATTCCAGAAGGATTTAACTCATCTGTTCCAGTGTTCAGTCCCAAGAAGCCTTTAGTGGTTACTGAAAAGACCAGTCAGGGAATAAAGCATCTCCAGGTATGCAGATGGAAAGATCAGACATCTCTGCTGAAATGGTGTGCAACTCGCTGAGCCTGTGCAAAAAGAGAAGACACTTGCTGCGTATCTGAAAAAAACCCAACCCAACAAGCAAACCAAACAACTGAAAGAACCCAAACATTCAGTTTCCCCGTTTAAGAATGAAAAAAAATTTTTGCAGTAGGGCCCCAGAGGTAGTACTTGTCAGCTCATGTTTCTGGAAGTACTGTCAGTATCTTGTAAACATTGGTAGCCTGGAATCTGGAGCATAGGTTAGAGAGGAAGGGGAAGGGGGAAGGAAAATTACAACAAATGAGTTTCACCATACTAAGCCCCAAACAAAAGTCATTCCTAATGGCAGAAAATGGCTAATTACACTTTTTTAAAGTCGGCTACAGGAAAAGGGTTGTTAGATATTTATTGAAAAGAGGTAATATATTGCACATGCTACTGCCACTCTGCTACATTTCACCTTTGACATTGACCAGAAATGTATTTTAGAGCCATTTTGTAAATGACTGGAAAAACTATTTTTATACTGAAAACAATGCCAGACACATCTGGAGAAAAATGGTAACAGCATTTAGTGAGAATTGTTTAGTTGACCTTGTCTTTTTTCTACATTCTGGTTTTGTTTTCTTGTTTTGTTAGGGTTTTTTTTTTTAGTTTGTTTTGTATTTTTTTTTAATAATCTAACTATGCTTCCATATTGAAGAAGTGGGTCACAGACACAAACATGAATATGGTATTTAATTGCAAACCCTGTACCACAATTTCTAGCTTCGGGCATGGAGCACATCTACTTTAATTCAAAGCAAATCAAGTCCCAAGGAATTTGGAATAGAGTTAAGCCCTCAAAATCATCAATGCCAATGTGACCTGCCAAAAGACATTAACTCTGCAATTATTGTGTTAGTTGGGAAAAAATACTTGTGAGTAGAGGATCAACATTAAATCAAAAGGTTTCTACAAAAATACTGCAAAGTATGACCAGTTTGAGCACCTTACAGTATGGTTGGAGTCTAAAAAATGTAGATGTCTCTGCACACCTGAAACTAAATTTTACACTAATAAAAGAATGTAGAAATATAAAAGAATCTTGTGAAATCTAGGAGAATAGCAGCCATCCTTTCTTTGCAATGATGTATTTATTTCACTACATGATTTCCATCTACATTACATAAACCACTTACTTGGCTCAAGAGCAGTTTAATTCTGACTGCTGTTGCCTGTAGGATGCATGATTTGCAACCCTGAGTATTTTGTTTTTCCATCACAAACACTTATTCATTAATAATTTATCAGATAAATGGCTTCTGATTGAGCAATTTAAAAAATGTAGGCAAATCAGTGGCAAAAGACACCAAGCAGCATATTATAATGATACAATAATTTGAGCTCTTACATTAGACCGAATTGATACTGTCCCAAAAGCCCTCTTCTGATAGCTCAGTTTCACAGAGTAAATGTTCAGCTGAAATAACTAATAAAACATCTCAACTACTGCTCTGAGAAATCATGCCAGTATCATGTACAGTATCTTTGAGAGCTAATACGTTGGCTCTGGAAAGCAAACAAACAAGCAAACGCTAGAAAACATCTCTGTGAACCTACAATCTTTCCCTGGGGGGAGAATAACAGTCACATGAAGAAGACAATGAACTTATCTCTCAGTCGTGTGAATGGGACTTTGAAAATCATAAGAGTTTGATTGCTTTGATGCCAGTGATACTTAGAGATATAGATTGTAGCATTAGATGCAAACAGTGTTTGTTATCACTTGCATGTGTGACACAGACAGTGAGGGCAGCAAATGTGATAAATCCCTTAAGAGGGAGCTCTCAAGGGCTCTTAATGTATCATGAATAAGTCCTGCTCTGAGTTACAGGATTTTCAACTGAGTTGCTCACAAGGAAAATAAAATGCATTCTAAGGACTGTGCTGTGACAATCATCATCACCTTTGAGGTTCCAGAGAAAAGAAGGGAGATTTGAAAACACTTTTGAAGAAAAGCTGCGTATAAATATTTTCGCTCTTTCCTAGGTGTATTGCGTGAATTAAATTGCTTAAAATTTTCCAGGGCAGTGCTCAAACTCCCTAAGAATAATGTTGCTAAAAGTCCTATTATTTCACAGGCATTCTGTGTTTGCAGAATGGACTGGTTTCCAATCAGGCTTGAGGAGACTGGTCAATAACGTGTTGACAGTATGTAGACTTATTTATAAAATGGATACTGTTCAGTTGAAATGAGCACATATATTCTACACAGAATAGATAGTTTTCAAACTTACATGAAATTTGTCTTCTATTATTTGATGAAAACTCATTAATTATATACAATAAGTTTCAGGAATGACAGATCTACCAATAAAAGCCACAATTCAACATGGACTATATGCAAATATCAATATATGTAATGATATATAAATGATCACAAATATAATCAATTTATTTATTGTAAACAGTTAAAGTGAATACATATGAAGTGAAAAATCAAATTAAATGGAGTAACATAATAATTTTTTTCGTATTTGATTTCTAATTTAACTGTTTCTCTTTGTGCTAATGAGAACACTAGAGATACTTGTTTAGTAACTATCCATTTTCAATGTGTTTACCCACTCTACTTAAGACTAGAGCCATTTTCTACACCTGAAGATTATGTTTGTTTAATTTAAAGAATGGACTTGAGTTGGTTTACAGGTTTCCTTTCTGAATCTGTTAGATGCAGGGGGCTTTTAAGCAGTTCAAGAACAAGAAAGCACCCTGCAAGAAATATTATAGAAACAAACGACAAGACAAGAATCTTCTGATCCTGTAAAGATAGAATTTTAAAAGAAATTTTAAATTCTTTTGTTTTGGTTTGGTTTTTTTAATGATTTTTTTCTAGTCTAGAAAATAGCAAACAGCTAAACACTTGGACATTGTAAGTGACCTCCTCTTTATTCACATATGAAAGTTACTCTTCCTCAAATAATACACAAAATCTGGTTATGTGCATACACCTTGTCCATTTCAATGAAAAAGAAAATGAGTTAGAATAAACCATGAGAGATGAATCATACTTAACACTTCCACAGAGTGAGACAGAAGGCATTAGCTCTCAAAGTATCAAGGCTACTCTGGAAGGTTCAAATCACAGTCAAGAGTTGGTCCCTACGAAAATAATGAATTTGCCATAATGCCATGAAAACAAATACAGAGAGCAATAATTGTGTGACTGGGGACAAAGAAAAAGTAAATAAAATAAATTATCAGTCACCTACACAGATTTTCATTTTCAGGCTTCCCCTGACTTCCTCTGCTCCATAAAAATAATTTTCAGAAAATTCCCAAATTTCTGAGCCTATGGCATCTGTCCAACCCTGATAATCAGACTACCCCAACTTCTAAGAAGCCAGAGCTTCTAGTGTTTGTGTCTCTGGGATAAACCTTTCTGACAGATGACCTTGGGGCAGTAGCACTGGCAAACCCTCCAGCACAGTCCTTCAGAACTGACTGTGCATAGTCCAGGAGCTCTTGATGAAATCTGGGAGGAATTTCTATAGATTGCTTCTTCCACCTGCTGCATAAATATGAAGTGTAATTACCCTCAGGGAAAGAACTCTCCATCCTTGCAAATTTTGACATGCCACATATTACCTTTTCAGCTGTTATTCAAAATGTTTTTGAGACCTGTGAAGTCATGGCAGATCACAATGGCCACCCTACCACTGCATTCATCATCAGCTTTTCAGTCCCAAACCAGGTTTTGGTTGAATGATAGAATGAATTTCAAGCAGCTCAATGATTTTCCACCAAAAAGCTGAATTTTTTCAAGCAACCTGCAACTGCAACTAGCAACCTGCATTTTTAAAAAGACATATTTTTCCTTTTGAACCCAAATTTCAGTGTGATAAAACATGGCTGAGAATATTTGTATCAAGGTAATAGAAGTTGGTAAACACTGTGATAGTGTGTCCATATTTCAAAATAAGCACAAACGTCCTCTTTTTCCTCTGTTTAACTGTCAGGCAAAAGGTGAGATCAGCATTCCACACTAACTAATGTGTTACTATGGTGTAAGCCTAGTGCAGTGAGTCTACACTAAGAAATTTATAACAAGTCAAAAAAATTATCAAACTAAAATTACATTAAAAAAGGTGTGAAATGTGCAGCAAATCTCTTGAGGCAGTAGTCTTAAATACCAAGGCTGTGCTGCAATAAATATTTAATAAGAAAAATAAGAATAAAATAATCATGAACAAATATTCTCAAAGTACCCTAGAGCAGGGGGTACGTACAGCACACAAAATCTCATGTATATCTGAGTACTGTTCAAAGTACCACAAAAGGGCATGTATACACCTATAGGTACAATAAATATACAACATACACTTTATGTGGGTTCTTGTGCACCAGCTCTGCAACAGTTATTCAGTACAAATTGCTACCTGTGACAAGAGTAGCTGCTTTACTGATGTAAACTCAGCACATTAGCACAACTGTACAGACAGCTACAGAAGTGGAAACTCTGTTGCACAATCTGCAGAAATAGGTCAGATTTATGAGGAAACCACTGGTTCTTGGAGGAAATAAATAATGAATTTCCACTTCAGGACAGACCCCCTTGCAGACATGAAACCAACGTGAATATTCTTAGCAGAAAACCTGTTTTCTATGAGAGTCAGAAAAAGCAACAGCCAGTGGCCTAGCATCCCTACCTGGGTGCAGAGAAATGTCTTTCATCACACTTACATGAGACACAGTGCAAAAGGGTACAAGGAGAGGATGGAGCTATGACAGCACTCATGTCACAGCCCTGGCAGCAGGGGCATAGCATGCTCACTGGGAAGGGAAGGCTACAACACATAGTGACCCTCGACAGCTTTGTGTGACAGTGAGAAAATGAGGAGGGCCAGCGGGAATCACACATGCTCATCAGCACATTACAAACTGACAACCCTGTCCAAAGATTTCATGAATGCTGTTAAGGTACCCATATCTAAAAAGAAGACATTTGTTATGAATTTATTTCTCATAATATATATATTTTTATGTTCAAATATATTTAAATACATGTATTCATAACACTAATTATTGTGGGGCAAAAGGAAGAGGGTAAAATCAGCATATATTATGATAACTGCTATGGATTTTTTACCTTCCAAATCTGTGTATGTATTAATATCAACTGTTCCATCTTTTCACAGATATTTCATCGTACCGTGTAGTGCCTGACACAATCTGTAAGTGAACAGCTGAAAAATCACCATAAGGGATTCTTCTCTCCTATGTCATAGGTATTTTGTCTTTCCTAATCCATGAGTTCACAGGCAAGCTCTTCTTTATTTTAATATTAGGCAGTGTGAGGATAGCTATATTTTTGATCATGTTTCCTGCCCTCTCAACTACAACTTCCAAATATTCCACCAAAATTTTAAACAGAGGCAAGAAAATCCACAGGAATACCCATAACTGCAGCCTATGAGATGCAAGGAGAAGATGAGGGAACTGGGTTTGTTCAGCCTAAGAAAGGGTAACAAGAGACCTTGTTGTGGTCTGCAGCCACCTAAGAGCAGGGAGGGTGTGGAGAAGATGGAAACAGACTCCACAGCAGGAGGATGAGAAGCACTGGGATGAGATTGAGGTACTTGCTGTGTGACTGGCCTGTTTTCAGTGACAGGTTGGACGTGAGGCACCCTGAGGGCGCTTGCCCCCAGGTGACTCTGCTGAGCAGAAGTCCTGGCTCCCCTGACAGATCAAACGTTGCTTCCCACAAAACGCTAGGCATTGCTCGGAGGATAGAACTTATCTTTCTGAGTGAAATCTACACAGCAGTACTCTGAATCCTAAATCAGATTTTATGCACGTGACCCAAAGAGTCTCAGCCTCGTCAGCTTTCCAGAGGAAGTACAGTCCCATGCAAACGTAACTTCACAGACCTGAACTGACTTACAAAGATGCACAGATTGTAGAGAGCAGTAAATATAATCTGAATGCAAATATCACTACAACTTATCTTTTCAGTACATTTGCCTGTTAAACTAAGTTCTTTTCTCATTTGGGAATGAAGTGCAGGCCAATTGTAAAATCAGTAAAATGTCTCTCCTTGATCACCTTCACTCCCTAAACTGATGAGCATATAAATTAGATGAATTATTACTTTTTAGTTCTAATTTCTCTGACTGAACAGCTTATTTATTTCATCTACATTTATAGGAGCTTCACATCTTCTCAGTGTGAAGGGTTTTAGTATGTTTCCAGGCAGGCAGTGAAAATAATGTAATGCTGCACTGAACCTCCTGGTGTGTCTAATTCAACCCCCTCCTCAAAGGCAGCATCCTTTGATCTCAGCACCTTGCTTCTGGAGCCCTTCTCTCTCCTGGCTGCAGCAGCAGCAGCAGCCTCATGTGACACCTGCAGCTGCTGGGGAAATGGGAGTTTTCCACAGGCACACAGAGGGACAGCTGCCAGGTGCACGAGGCAGCACTCTGGGTATGGACGCATTGTGTCTCTGTACAGGCTATAAAAGCAGCCTACCACTACTCAGTCAGTTACTTAAGCAGTGGAAATGGCCACTTTTTCAGAAATTGGTTCTGTACTTTGAGTGAAGACGCTGTCAGCCATGAAGAATTCAAAAACTCGCCGCTGTCAGCCATGAAGAATTCAAAAACTCGCCTGTGCCAACAAACTTATCATGCTGTTTTCTGGTTTCCATCATAAACACACAAAGAAAGAGTTGCTCTGCACCATGTAACAGCCACATTTGAGATAGAGCAGCAGTCTTTATTTCCAATTTGCTTTCATGTCAGTTCCCACCCTGCCCAAATCCTGCCAACCATTATCATATTAACAGCAGATTTGAAAACTGTTTTTCCTTTACAGACCAGAGATATTCAGTCCAGTCTCAGATGACATGGTTAAAGTTTCATCGTGTTCTCCTGTCACATGTCAGATTAATTAACTCAGCCCTGATTAATTTAAACTGGAAGTTTCTTTTATTCAACCATCTAAAATACCTAATTCCACTCATTTCCTGCAGAGATACACAGGCACAACAATTCCCATTGCAATCTTTCATTATTCTTTACAGAGATACTGTGCCATATTCCATATTCCCACAAGAATTTTACTGATGTGGCTGTACTGACTTTGGTAAAATTATTCTTGATTTACTTTGGCACAAAAGAGATGAGCATCATGTCTGTTGGGATAACACAGTTCCTCCCCATGGTCATATTTACCTTACTGAAGACTACCAAAAAAAATGTATTGCTCATGCAGCTTCAATATACCATCCTCTCTCATAGGAAAAAAAAAAGAAAAACATAATTACAGCCTGCTCTAAGGTGAACTACTTTTTGTGATTACCTGGAAAAATGAGAACAGTATCAATCCAGCTAAATATTTCTGGTGTTCAGTTTTACATGTACGCACAATATTCTTTATCCAATGCTGCTTAAGAAATAAACAGGACTGAAAAAAAAACTTTCCTCGAAAAAAGGAAGGCAGCTTTCATTAACAATTGAGAAAACAACTGAAATGAAAACAGTTTAAGCTCATGTTATTTCTATACACATGTTTGCCAGCTTTAGCAAAAAACAGCAGATCCTGTAGAACAGACCACCAAGAATTGCTGTCTTGTGGAGTTTCATCAGCTAAGCAGATAGGAAGGCGGGGGGAAATGACTTAAAAAGAGGCATTTGATAAATGAAGATTGTCAAGGATAGGCAAGCAAGTGACAGAAGCTGCTTCATTGAGAAAGGAAGATGAATGCTTCAAAAGACTTTCTTTTCACATTGGTGAATATCTTCCACTATTTCTATTTAACATATCAAGATCAGTGCTATCTGAAAAATTTATTGGCTTTTTAGAAGCTGATTAACATTAGTGAATAACCACTTTACTCCTCATGCATATCAGTTTTGGAAATTAAGTGTATATCCGTAGGGTGCTCAGGCACCAGAGTGGTAAGAACAACCCAAGACCTTGAAAAGAGTAGAACCTATTGAAATATACAGAAATAATGCTACTACTGATAATTTTTCAACAGACTGTGTGGAAGAGTGACAGAGCTTCTGTGGATGCATAGAAAGTTTGTTTAGCCACAAATCTTGGCCAATACATCTGTTCTTTCAGCATTAGTTTGCAGCCCTAACATCTCCTAATGAATCTATGAAACTATAGTTACATGATGCAGCCAAAAAGCTTTAAAGGCAGTTCTCCTAGGCCTTTCTCAGTAAGGACTTCCATTAACATTAACATGAGTATTTTGCATAGACATCTTGCAAATGGCATTCAAAAAGTTAAGCAGAGGCTCTGTTAACTCTTCATCCTGACATAACAAGCTGGACATGAAGAGCACTGATTTAGCTCCACATGTGTATTACTCAACCCATGAGCTTTAAAGACATGCTGAATAAAAATTTTCTAAGGAGTTCTTACAGTGCTGTAGCACAAAAATATTTTACAGCTGAAAAACCTCTTTTGAATTAAAATATAAATAGAGGATTTTCCCCCTCCTCTTACAATAGAGACATGATTTTTCATTCTTTTATGGTAATCTTCCCAATGCAATTAGGTCATGCAGTCTACGTTTTACTTTTCCTGTAACTTGAGGTCTGTTTTAGTTCATTCCTCAATGAAAACTGAAGTTCTTATGTGTTCCCTTGACTCTGGACTTTACAAAACTGCAACAAAATATCATTGTGCTTAAAGAACACTGGCAATACTGAAAAAAATCACAAAACAAAATACTCATCAGCAAAACACCATTTTTTCAAAGCATGTGTTTATGGAGAGGGAGGTCTCTTGTTACAGTTCCCCCTTAATTTTGCATAACAGCTATGGTTTAGTGGCAGATTAGGTGGATCTGGCACAGCGTGTGACCTAAAAAGATCATCATTGGCCATCCTCCAAAACCTAAGGTGCTCTCTGCATACAGCAGAAGAGACTGAAATGGATGTCAGAGGTGGTTGGATGCCGGAAAATGGAAATAGTTGTGTGGGTCTACCAAAATGCTGACGTCAGCTCCAGTTCTTACATCTCCTTGTGCTCAGGCTGAAGTGACACTTCTGATGTTCATAAATCTTCCACCTCTACCTCTGATTTTCTTAAGGGATCAGCATCAAGGCAATGAAAAAGGCACCAGGCAGAGTTGAATTAAACATACAGATATATTTTCAGCCATGTCCTCTATACCCTGCCCTAAACAGGTACAATTTCGGTATAGGTAGGGACTGATGCATGTCTTGGGAAGGGGTTTAATCTACCAAGTTTATTCCACTTAGAAGGACTACTTTCAGGACTACAAAGAAAGAATCATTTTTAAATCAATATCTGAGAAGATCTGTGTCCAGTAAGTGCTTGCTCCTTTTCTCGTACTCTACTCTAGAGGCCTGTGAGACAGATGGTTCAAAGGACCTAACCCTCATTTCTCCAGAATTGAAAGCTTTGTCCTTGGGCTTATTGCTGTCACAGCATGTCACAGCAATCTCCACTTCTCTTTTTCTGAAGCTCAGCTTGCCCACCAGCTCTAGGTCCTGTGGAGACTCATATGGACAATGAACAATGATTATTTGTCATCAAATAATCTTAAAATTATATATAGCAAAAAAAAAAAAAAAAAAAGAAAAAAAAAAAAAAAAAAAGGAAAAAAATGTATAAAAATTTTATCTTGCATTTTTAAACTTTTCAAACTAACTTTTCTGAAAGTCAATAATCTTTGCTGAAAAGAGTAATCTTATTTGCAAATATGTATATGCAAATAAACTATACCTCTCAAATGAGAACTTGCATAGACAAACGTTCAGGTTCAAGTACCCAGGTGTAGCAGCTGTGGTCATTTAATTTCTACAGACACATTTCTGATGAAACAGATTAATTTTAAAATGTGCAATATGGGCAGAGATGCAGCAATTCACACTGCATTTCAAACAATTCCTGCTCAGCATTGCTAATTAGGAAATCCCAGCAAAGCAAGAAATATGATACCTCTTACCGCTATCAAAAGTCTGAAAACCACCAAATTCCAAACACTCCAAACAGAAAACCTTAACAACTCCCAGTACAACAAATCTGTTCCATATGAAAGCTTTACAGCTCTTGTTCAAAGTTTCAACAAATGCAAATATCATCACTGCATATAGACTCTGAGCTGATGTCATTTGCCATAGCTCCATGGAAGTCAATGATGATACATTGATTTCCACTAATGAGGGTCTGACCTGAAAAAAATGCTGCATTCATTTACCTAAGAAATGATTTTCCCCCCTCCCCCCTTTCAAATTTTAGCTTTTCTCCAGGGGAGCAGAAGTGCTGAATTAGTGTTAAATACATTCAGCATCCACACTCAGAGCCAACTAAACAGTAAGAACAAGGAAGGCATACGAAATTCACTATAGTGTCTCAGTCTTAGTATAGATTGAGATAATCACTGTCATAGAGATGAAGATAGGGCAACACAGAAGGCATTCTGGAAAAGTTTTCAGTTGCCTAGAAAACCCATGGCAGTAACTGGGAAACAAGTTATGTAGTTTTAGGACTCCAGATACAAGTAGAGGAATAACATTTAGGAAGAAAGAATAGTAGAAAAGAGTTTATTCAGGTTATCCCTCAAAAAATTTTAAATAAGAAAACTTCAAGAAACAATATGGATTAGAAAAATAAAAATAATTTAAAATATATCCGGCTGTTTTAGCAGTATTTTTTAGTCCTATCAAAGAAGTGCGTTTTTTCTGATAAACTGTAAGAACGGAAGTATAACTTTTCTTAAGAGGAGTGATGAGTGACCCAGTTTTAGAGGTAGCATTCATGCTGTTATCCTCTGGGTTTTATATTTAAAAGATTATCTTGACATTCGTAAAGAAGATTTACTGTATTTTTTCTCGTTAAGTTTTGGACTCTACGTTTACAGGGAAAGCTAAGCTGATAAGAGAGAAGAAAAAAGTTCCATTCAAACAAGAGTTCCATTAAAAAACCCCAAACCTTTTTAAAGGCACATGTCCCTGAAATTTCCTTTTGGTCCCATTCCCCCCTCCCACCTTCCCTCCCGCCCCCAAAAGCACTTGTTGGATGACTTATTTGTTACTATCCACCATCTAGAACTCAAAAGTTATACACAGTGAGGCTCCTTAGGTTGCAGCAATTTTAAGTAGGACACTTATTGTCCCCACAGAAGACTGTGAAGCCCCAGGCACCCAGTGTACTTCCCTGCCACTTGTCAGAAGTATTCACTTTGTTTGGTTTAGAAGCTGAGAATATACCAAAGATGAGAGTCACAGCTATGACTATTTAAAGAAACCATTTTATTCTTGCACCTCGATAGAACTGGAACCCACATTATGGTCAGGTCATTGAGATTCTTTCATTAAAAATATTCATTCACCAGTGTCACAGATATAAAACTCTTATTATCCAAGAAAGTAATGTATAAAAGTAATTTATGCAAGAAAAAATAATTTACTTATCCAGACAACAGTTAAAAACATACTTGCTTTGCTCACATGCTTTTCTTTCTTGATCAATAATAAAAAGAGGATCCTTGTTTGAATTTTTCAGTGATCAAAACCTAGCTGAGAATGAGATTTGAATTGGATGTTGGTTGCCAGGCTAGATAAACAGATTCACCCTCATTTCAGTGTTTCAGAGGTTGTTTGCAAATCGAATACCTTTCATTCAGGGATGACATATTCCAAAGCTGTTCTGGAGGGCTTAATGTAGTGGTTACAACCTGCACAGGTTGACCTGAAATATACCACAAACAGCTTGATTTAAGGACAGAAAGGAACTTGTACCCGTCACTTTTCTATGAGAACAACTCAGACATGTAATGTTATTATAATATTTTTATAGTTTTGAAATGTAAAAAGCCAACCATATAATCATCACTTTTGATTCTATATAATTACAGTAATTTTGTAACATATCCAGAATGTAAACACAAAGGAAATGTAATTGCAGTTTTCCCCAACAGCTGGTAAAACCACTGTTTTTAACTTAAACCTACAAAACCACTGTCATTCCTTATGATAGCATTGCCTGGAACAGCAGAAAGCAATCCTAAATCTTTGTTGTTTTATAAAATATATTGATTAAACAGTTGACTGAAGTTAGAAATTTCAAATAGTGGAACATCCCAAGTGATATAAGAAGGGTTTTGCATATTGTCAATGGAACAAAGGAACAGAGAGCATTTGCACAAAGTGGTTTTGATATCAATAGGCTTAATTGTCACAGCTATGAATCATCACAAAAAACTGCTGTAACAAGTAATACAAGATTTTGTAAGACATTCTTTAGTGAATCATAGGTTTAAAAAACCCCCAAAACTAAACCCCAAACCATTTAACTACTTCTAACTTTTTTTCCCTATCAGAAAAAAATTACACAACACAGAAAACTAATTTTCACATTCTAGTACCCTATTGTACATGCCCTCAAAAGAAACATAATTTTTCTCTTTTTCTTTAAGGCAGCTATGAATATTTGAGAAAATATCAAGATTGAAAACACCCCACCACTTCTTTCAACACACTTGCTGGATTGATTTGATTGAAAGATTAACATTCATGGAATTGTTTCTATCTTCTTCTTTTTTTAAATTTTTTTGTGGTAGTTTCATAGTATCACTTGCATTTTATCTACCTTTTTGTTATTTTCTCAGAATATGCTTTCATATCTCCAGAAGGAGAATAAGTAGTAGGGAAACAGTATTCTAGTTATTTCAGCTTTTGTCATCAGGAAGAAAATGGACACTTTTGTGTGGGATAGGTAGGCTGCAGGAATTCAGAACATCAAGTTTACCACGGTGAAGGGAAATGCGACTGGTGTGGATAAATCAGGCAAATGGCGTGCTCTGTACACATATGCAATCTTCTGCTTTGCTCAGCACTCAGGTTATACCAAATACAAAACTGATTTATACATATTTTAAAAAGGAGACGAGGTTCCAAAGAGGCTGTGTGGCATGAAACAGAACAGTATGGTGGCACAGACATACAATTGTTGGAGCAGGGGAGCACAGCTGATTTAGCAGGTGCATCTATAGCTGTGTGCAGGACACCAAGGATTTCTTCCCTACTGTCCCAAGGGAAACCTCAGTTCCAAGACCAGCTGCTAGAAACACTCAACTTTGTAAATCTGGTTTTTCTAATATGACACTCGCATAGGAGACAGAACTGAATGATGAAACTAAGCAGTGACATTTTTTCCGTTATTGAATTTTTATTCTTTGAATAATCTGGGGTCTATTTTCTAATTAAAAGTGTAGAAGCAGCAGCAAATACTGTATATTTTCCTTATTCATGGATCTGCTGGGAGTTTTTGCGTGATTTTGGTCAGCTCTACAAAGCAAGCATTTAAACAGCAAACACAGATTTCATGAGATTAGTTGGCAAATATCTACTTTTCCTTGTTCTGGACCACTTTATCAAAAATTCATAGAAAGGAATTCATAACCCAATGGCTTTTAAAGACAGAAGATAACATTATAGGTTTTCAATGCAATCTGAAAACATATTAAGATGAATTCTTCAAGGAATTTCCATGAAACTTGGAATACGATAAGTGTAAAACCTCAAACTCTATGATGACAGTTAACTATCTAACACAAGGGAGTCCATTTCCTAAGTAAGGCACCTCCCCGAACTGAGCTGCCTTACTAAGTTTTAAGCTTAGAGCTTACAGATCAATTAAAAAAATACCTCAGTGAAAAATTATTTTGACACATCTTTAGCATCCTTCATGCCTTCTTATGCAATGCTTGGCAAGTGTTATTGCATATTTAGAAAACAATAAATACAGTATAGAAAGCCATGTGTGAAGGGATAGAAGTACACTTTTTGGGTGTGTTGCATCTCTGACCCATTCCTAGACAAAAATATCACTTACTAAAAATTTATACTGTTTCTGTATATGTGTGCAATTGTAATTTAATATCAGTATAAAAATTACTCCTTAACAGTTGACTTGTAACCATAAGTTCTCCCAAAACCACTGAAATCTGTGATATCCATTTTCAGAATATGTGAAATAATTCTTAAACAAAGCTCCAAAGATTAAGCAGAGAAAAAGAAAGCTTAGATCTTTAGCACTCCCCACTGATGAAAAAATGTTTAGAGTCAAAGATTTAACCGTGTGACTACAGTCTTTGGCCAACCACCACACCAAGAAGTTCCTGCGCTGGGCACAGATATGTGCAAAGCTCAGTCATATGAACAATAAACTACAAAGAACCAAGAAGTGAGCAAGAACTGAGGAAGAAGGGGGAACAAACTTGACAAGGAGTGACCAAATAAAAAAAAGTCTGGAAAAACGCATCGAGATCAGTAAACCAAACAGAAAATGAAAACCGATATCTGCATAGGTTGCAGTGTTAAAATTGATTTTACAATAATTTCTGTCACAAATCTTATGTTAATATAGCATAATGTTGAACTGAAATTAACTCTATTGCATCAGCTCCTTTCTTGGTTCTCCTGTCTAAAATATGAGTCTCCTATATCTGTGAAAGATATTTTCCCACCACGTCCAGCTAGACCCTTCTGATTTCTCAGCAATGTGACTGCTCTGCTTGATAAGAGTAGGCTGAACCTCAGCTGAGGTTTCACATCACATTCAGGGAATGCATACAGAAATCAATGCTGATGGTGAACATATGCCCTGGGAGGTGGGAGGGCCATTCTGTGAAATGACAGACTTATTGTCTTGCAGAACAGTCAGGTCAACAGAAAGCAGTCTCAATTCACCTGACTTACACAGGCAATGTTGGTAATGGTCGGACTTTTATTGGTCTTTCATCATCATTCTTTGACTTTCTAAGGACTTTTAACTGATTCTGTTGTCATATCTCTTCAAGATGAAGCAACCAGCCAAACCCTGATGTGACTTCCAGGAAGGCAAACCTGAAGAAAGTCTGCAGAAAAGGACTAGTCTAAGCAGATGGTAGAGGCAGAAATCTCCTTTGCTCTGTTTTTTGGCTGAAGAGAATTTTGGAGCTGTATGTGTTGGGCAACACAATATAGAAACATTTGAGCTAGCTGAAGGAGCAGCATAACCCTGGCCATGTTCTCAGACTTTCTCAGCAGAACCTATTTGTTTAGGCACATAGTGCTGTTCTGCCTCATGTCCTCCAAATTGCTGGAAGTGAACACATTGTCCCAAGTCAAGGGGATCACCATCACATACAACTTCTGCAGGTTTTTTCTCCTTTGCTGTCCTTCAGCACGATCTTTGGCACTTGGAATCAGAATTCAGCTAAACAGAAAGAGTACACTCTTACCCTTCAACCATCTTTCATATCATGGTTCTCCTTTCCTTCCTCTACCTCCCTCCAGGAATATAGGCATCAGGCACGCTTTTTCCCCAGAACTCTTGCTACCCAAATCCTGGATGAAATTACTTCCAACTTCATTGAAAGTTAAACACTGAAAATTTGCAGGTCAGAGAACACCCAAATCTCACAAAATGTGATGAAATCATATGAGTATTTAGGGAATTTTTAATATGGACAAAAATGCTTTATTTGTATAAGACAAGTTTATTAAGAATAAACTACTATTTTTCTTGAGCCCTTATGTTTAATGGATTCCTTTTTTCCTCTACCAGTGTATCTCAGTAACAAAGCACTTCTCAGAAATTGACACATAGTAACTTCTGTTAAGAAGGAATTTTATTATTCATTTCTTTTAGCTCTGGAAAAAAAACACCCTATGAACCCTAAAAGACAAGGACAATTTTCTTTGGGTTTTGATACTAGGTGAAGTCTTGCATGAAATCTTTAAAAAACAACATTAGAACAGGCCAAGCAACAAGGGAGGGGTTATTTTTTCACCAGTGGTGATGCTTTCGACTGCTGTAAACTCCTACGGGTAGCTCTCTAGGACATCTCAACCCGTGATGTTTGCCTTTTGTACCTCCAGCAGGGCGGGCAGGGAGGAGAGAGCAGAAGTGTGATTTTAGCAGAAGCACTAAATTGGAGAATACTATTCCTAAGCCATGACAGCTATCAATTTCACTCTTTTCTACTATGTGTATTTGTTCAGCAGCAATCCATTATTAAAAAATCATAAAATGGTTTGGGTTGGGAAGGACCTTAAAAATCATCCAAGCATCCTACCATGGACAGGGACACATCCTACTTGATCAGGTTGGTGAGTGTCCCATCCAACCTGGCCTTGAATGCTGCCAGGGATGTGGCATCCACAAATTCTCTGGACAACCAGTTCCAGTGCCTCACCAACCTCACAATTCTGCATACCTGCCTAAATTTTCCCTCTTTCAGTGTGAATCCATTATTCCTTGTCCTATTACTATGGTTCCTGATGAAGAATTAAAAAATTATGAATGAATCCTATGCTAGGAAGTCCTGTGCTCTTATGCAGTAGGGAACTTGCCATTTTCCTGTATCTATGCAACCCAAGGTATTAGACTCACCAGGAAACAGGAGCTGCTCTTAGAGATACTGCAACAGATATTGCTCTCTAAAGCCAACATAACTTGAGAAAGAAAATTATCCCAGGTAAGCGAGAACATTATTATGGCACAGACTCAGGACGTTCTGCTGACTGTTATCCTTTCATGTCACATATGGGAAAACAAATCATATCTGGAAAATAGTGGTACAATGTGGTACCAGCCCCACATCTCCAGCTGGCCCATCAAAATTAGCTGACACCAATGTTAACATCTTAAACTAGTGTTACACACAACCCTACCTTCTCAGTGGAGCACTGGCTGGTACCCATGCAAATGGGCAACAAGACAGATACATTTTTCCCAACACTGCATACTGTCTTTGTGTAGCTTTATCAGGGATAGTGTTGACTCAGCAGTTCCACTTCTAGATCTGCTCAGACTGCCAAAACTCAAATGAGGGATATGTACATTTCAAATGCTATAACTCACAGTGAAATCTCTTTCTTCATAAATAACACTGATTTCTAGTCTGCGCTCTTCTCTGCTGCTGCTCCCATAGACAGTAAAGGACAAGTTCTGTGACAGTGATTGTAAACTCTGACATAAACAGCAACATTGTTATCTGTCCTTCAACAGATGGGACCACTGCCAGCAGGAGCCTATTTAAGCTTGTGAAACAGGCAAGGTCATTCACTCCTGTCAAAATTTTGTTTTCAAATTTCTCTGGAAAAAAGTTTTCTTCATTTCTATTATCATTCTCCTAATGTTTTCATTCACTGATGAAACTTCTCCAGACAAAAGAGAAATGTGGCAATTTTCATTTTAGTCCCTTAGCTACATATATTCCTTCAACCTTATCAACAATATGTATTACTTTGCAGAGTCATGTGTTAATCTATATAGCAGCCAACACAGGAGGTTATGCAGTCATCTTTAGCACTCTGCAGATATGTGTTTTCCATTATACTGTACTCAGAAAGCTTTTCTCCCTTGGGGGGCTTCTAATGTGATATTTAGCTTGAATCCTAATGCAGCTAAGCTCCATCAAAACCATGCACATGGACTCAAGGGTAACTGTAAATAATGCAAAAATAAATCAATACTAATCTCAACTTGTTTATGTGTAATTCTCACAGAGCTCTTATGACTCCAGCCACATCCTGTGCCTTAGTTTCTGACTGGCTGCTCGTTCCCAAGTTGTGGCAGGGACTTCAGGAGTTTGCAACATCAGCATTGCACTTACAGATCATACACGAAATGCAAGGAGAATTGCATTCTCTCTCTCTAAATATATATAAGGATATATAAGATACAGTCTCTAGAATATATTCTTTTCTAGAGAAGAATGAAGTTAAAGATGTAAAATAAATAACTTCAGTGTTTCTCACTACTGTGGGACTTAACTTTCTGATCCTGTTGTATTGGGTGATTATGTTTTATTTATCCAGTTTTTCAAGAATAAACAGACTTAGAAAACAACTATGATTTATTCTAAGTCTTAAAAGAAGTAAACTGTTTTCCTATATTGTAGCTGTTCTGTCAATAGACTATATTCGTGTGTGTGTATTCTATGCTAAAGAAAAAGCCAACCATTCACAATCTTTTATTGAAAAACTAATTGAATCCAACTATTTGTTGGACCCCATGAAACAGTAATAAACGTTTAGTTCTTATAATGTGTATTTTTATTTTAAAGCTAGAGTCCCATGAACAAACATCTAATCATCTTCTAAAAGTGTTCTATTTGGAAATCATTCTGAATTATGCAATGTCTTGGACAAAGAACTGCCTTCACTCTCCTCCCTTCTTCCCTATTCTGTTTATCTGTTGTATTTTTCTTGTTTTGTTTTTCTATTCACCAGCTCCTTTTAGTAATACCAACCAAAAAGCTGCTTTTTCATAAATCAGAAGACCATCACGTTGAGGAAATCAGCTCCTTTCAGGGTTCTAGAGGAAGATTTTGCTCATTAGAAAGTAGCAGACAGATTGCTGATGAAAATTCTAATAAACAATATTAAAACATTAATACCATGAGCTCAGGGTTTTGTACAACACAGCAAACCGTATGTTGTAGAACTTGGGATCTCTTTCCAGCTGTCAACTGACAGTATCCCTGGGTTCCTGCTAATTGGCGACACACCAAGGCAAACAAGTCAGCTAATTCCAGAACAGTGAACTGATTAACTTCGGGTGTATATACATATTTATAAAGAGAGTGTTGTTTTTGTCTCAATAATCAAAAATAGATTTAGTCTTCAATATTAAAAGTTGTGGACTACAAAACTATTAATGGCACAAAAAACCCAATCTGGGACTAATTCTTTCAATTAAATATTTGAAAACTGTATTGATGTCAAAAATAGAGAATGTCTATGTAAGTAGAAAATTGGGATTAATCAGTTGTTGTATCAGTCCTGTCTTTTCATAAAAGCATCACAGTTATCTTTCTACTATACAATACAGACACTTTAAAACAATATAACATTTTCTCTACTTTAATCCTGAACAATTAGACTAAAATAAAATAGTTTTCACTTTTTATCTCTTTGAATTCATACACTTTTATCAGAAAGCCATAAACTGAGAAAATAATATCTTTTTAGATCTATACCATCATAAAGTATTTCCTTTGATTCTCTTTACTGTAAATATGAAAGTTTGGGTCAGCAAGTGCCACTCTCTACTGTCATGTACACTGAGCAGTCTCTTGGCTCCACAATCAAGCCTAATGTTTGCATAGTACAACATCCTAGAAAGCATTTAAGAAAACAGTTCTATTTTATGACCAGAATTTTGGGACTTAGTAAAGAAAGAAAACTAAAGAAATCAAAGAGCTGGGAAAGGAAAACATATTGATAGGCATGTTGCAGAGTGATGGCATTAGAAGCTGTAGAGGATGAAGACAATCATAAAGCAACTTCTGATTATATTTGTCTCCCATGCATGCCTGAACCCCTTACAAATCAGAATGTGCATCTATGGATAGGCCCATATCAGGGTTACCCTTTTTTATGACTATGCTTAAAGCAACTGTAGTTTCTTTTCAATATAACAGAAGCACAAAGAGTTCTGAAACAAGAAGCTGAAACCCCATCTCTGGTTAATAGCAAGAGTGTCTTCCATTTTAAACCAGAAATTGTGTCTTGTATTTGTTCTTCTTCTGGTCCCATCACTTCTGCATTCCTGGATTCAGTGTGGCCCAATTAGAAGAGAGAGCTGGGAAATGTTCCAGTAGTCTGCCTTGCTCTCCTGGTGAGGGGAGCTGTGATTTTAAACTCCCTGAAGATGGGAACAGTCTTGAGATTTGACCTCTCAATTCCCAGCATAAATCAGCAGAACACATCCATGGTTAAAAGTAGAATTATTGTGCTGATACATGGTCAACTATCATTAGGTTTTCTTATTTTTGAGGGAAAAAAAAAAAAATCAGAGCCTATTTTCTCCTCAAAGGCGAACAATAGTGTTTTAATCTATAATTTGTCCTGTGTTTTTTGGTCAGGTTCTTTACACATATATTATTGTGACTTATCAATTTCAAATGAACCACCTTGACCACAACTAAGTTCAAATAGCCTAAAGGATTGAGAATATTATGTTTCATTATAGAGTTGAAGACTAGGGCTACCTCTCCACCACCTCTTCTATAATTTAGGGCAACTCCACACTAGCAAACAAACCTTCTGCACCAAGTCCATGTTTCTGTGAGTTTCCAAACAACTTTCATTTTAGCAGATTTTCTTATTGGTGAAATGCTATACCTGGCAATTATTTTTAAGTGCTTTGTTTTTCTTCTTTTGCCCACCAAACTAGTCTTAATTTTATATGAAATTCTCTTCCTGGAGGTCATTGCATTCCTTCTGAACACTGTCCATGCTCGTTAAATTGAACCATTACATAGCACAAAATGCTGCTATGGCTGCAGGCAGGAGCAGGAATTCTAAAAGACAAGTATTCAAATATTAAAAAATTACATGCAATATTTTATGTTTCCTGAATAAGCAAATCAACAGAGGAAAGGGTTATGCTTATATAAAGTATCTCAGTTTGAGTGTGACAACATTAATTATCCACTGTAACATGCTGATTTATAATTATGAAATCAGTAATTTAATTGGCATCTAATGCAGTAAAAACATTCCTGCCAGTGTCATTATCTAAGTGCCAGTGCTTGATGCTTTCAAACTTAGTTAAGATGTCAGAAATTATTATTCTGTTAAATGCTTATACCTGCAAAGCTGATAACTATTTAACAAAAATGTTTTGAAAGGTGCTACTATGCGACCGGTGAAGGTACTATCTACACATTTCAGACCAACCAGCCAAGCTCACTGCTGGTCATCAAACACCTCTCAATGTTGATAGAAACAGTATCTATATCCCTTGAGAAGAGAAGATGCCATGATTGATATTTGGATCACTGATTATGTCAGTCTGAGTGTCAGAGCTTAACAGTTGACTTGCTCCTGAGTGCAACTGCATCTGTGTGTTTGTAGGTTTGTGGTGGGTGGTATAAACTACAGATTAATGCATCCATCAAAAGACAAGAGTGGCCATTTTGAAAGAAGCACAGATGAGAAGTACAAGAGCTGTGATCAGGTAAGCCAGTTCACAGTACTCAAGGTACTATATGTTAAAGAGCCTGGGGACTAGTTTTATTCCTACTAGTCCTTTCACTCCTGAGCTAGAGATCATAGCTAGAACAGCAGGCAGTTCCTCAACCTTGTAGACTTGGGTGAAGGGCCTGATCTTCACAGAGAGAGCCACACAAAGGAAATATATCAAAATAACCTTAACAGGACAATGATCTGCATGAATGATGCTCTGTCAAAAGAAGAATCTAACTTAAAAACTGGATACAGCAGGTGGTAGAAAGCAGAAAAGAGAATAAAAAACCAGTGCTGTAGTCCGTAAATCATTCTACAATGGTTTCTTAGCCCTGCTCTACATGACATATTGTGCCTGTGTAACTATTTCTGTGATGGAAGGGATTCCTTCTACTGAAATAGTTTTGCATCTCCAGCTGCTAATGGGTCTGAAGTACTACCACTCCATGCCATTCATTAAACCCTACAGGAATAAGCCTGGATAAGCTAGATATAACTGATGACATAACAACATGAGCTGCTGAAATATTTAGGCATAATTTTCAGTTATTGCATACTGGCCTTTTTGGCTTCCTAGCACAGTTGAAGTGCTGCAACTGCTGAGTGTGAACAAGACCATTTTCTCAGATCATTTTAAAGGAGTGCCAGTTCCTTAGAGAATATGTCATTTTTATATAAATAAAAGTATTCTACTAAAAGCTGCTAAGCTAAAGATAGATATACATATAACCAAGAAAAATAAAGTTTCACCAAGAGCATGGCCTATGAGGATTCCTGAAGGCAGATAAATAATTTCACATTAAAAGTATCATGCTGTCAAATGTCTATATATGGAGTAAGATTCAACTTATATTAACTGAAAGGTAAGCAACAAACTTCAATGGGAACCCCTCTGCAGCCAGTGGAGACCTGCATTTCCTTGGGGTAATCCATCCTTTCCCAAGGTGACGTTGCACAGTATCTTTGTGTTTTCTATCCCAAAGGGCTTTCTACTTGCAATTCTACAGCCTGTCTTTCACTTGCAGCTCAATTCTCTCATTGAAGTCACAACAGAAATGTTTTTGCATTTTCTTAAGACAATATTTTCTTGTTCTTGTGGGAATGACCACCACCATTGTAAGAGTCACCGTTCTTCCATCCTTTCCCCACATTTTGGTTACTCAGTGGACCAAATGGCATGTATGCAGACAGCTTAAACAGTTGCAAAGTGTGCATACACTGATTCCAAAGTGTGCTTCCATCAGCACTTAACAGCATTTTGTCCATAAAACCTGACAGTTTGAGCACATCTTGAAGACACCCATACAGGTACTACTGAAGTTTGTGTGCTGGTAAAACACCTGCTGCTGATGGAAGCAGGACCTGAGGGTGCTCAGCTGTGGATCTTGTCACTTCTCCCCCTGATGGCCACCAGGGAAACTTTCCATTTTCCCTTTTCTCTCTCTCCTCTTCTGTTTTTATCTTCGCCCAAAAGCTACTTTGGCTTTCCGTGTATGCCACCAGCTATGGAGTCTGTTGATAAATCTCTGTGCATGTGAATCTGTCTCCTTTGTGCCAGAATAGGTGACTGATATCTTTTAAACACCTAATTTTCTGACAGCTGGAGTTAGGTCAAACAAATCCCCCCCTCAGGCAACACTAAGATGGAGGGAGCTGGCAGAAGCCCTTTCCTAACATCTGACTTTTAAATACTTAGCTTGTGTGCAGAGTCCTGAAGACTATGGGCAATACACAGTAGCAATAGGATTATATCTTATGCTGGTAGAATAACCTAATTGATCATGCTCAGTCTTTCCAGTATTTCCCACAGCTTCTGTTCTGTTCAAAAGTAAGCCTCAGCCTCACAAGCACTTTTAAGTATGTGGTAACGTTAATAGACCACAACCACAGAAGAATTGGAACTTTGAGAAGTAAACTCTCTGGTTTAATAAATGTAAATCAAGACTCACAAGCTGCTTTGAACAACAGAAAGGTAATTAACTGGAACATGAAGAAGAAATAAATAAAAAAAATTTAAAAACTAAGCTATTATTTAGACAATTAAAAAAACAGGATATGCAAATAATCTGGAATACTTAATTCCATTTCTTTGTGTATTTTTATTATCAATTGTCATCATTAAGAAGATTCACAATGGGAGCATCATCCCAATTTTTAATCACTTTAAATACAGATTTGTGAAGCATCACATAATTACCTTTTATTCTCCCTTTCCTCCCATAAGAATGATAGAAAAAGAGCTGTTTTTAAAATACCATGCTGCAATACGTAATGGCCAAGTATTTATAAAATATTAACTGTTAGTGAGACACCTCAGAATAGTGAATTGTTACCCATTGTCTAATGAAAATGAAGCCAATTCAAAGCAGCCATTGCTGCAAAAATACCCACTACAGACTAGGGTACAGATTTCAGTGAGAAACATAACATCTTTAAAAGAATAAGAAAAAAATGGGAAATACAAAAAGTTTAAGTACACAAAACACAAAAGCTTTCAGTTAAGGCATTCTAAGGGAGGCTTGACCCACCAGCCTTCCAAACCAGGCAGACAGTAAGTGAGATACAGCAGAGCAAATTAGGAACACACAGACATAGTTATGCAGTTTCTGGAGTAGAGCTGATTCATATTCAGCCTAAGAGAAGCCTAGGGAAAAAGATAGCCTGGCAAAAGCAGTCTGTTAAAACATTTGCTTACTCATTTCGCTATTAGATGTAATCCATAATTCAGCATTAAGTAGTTTGTTCGAGACAACTCAATGTTGAGAGGGCTCATAACTTTTTGTGAGCCTCCTAATGCACTTTTCTTAAAGAACTAGCTTGTAGGAGTTATTATTACTTAATTGTTGAGTTATAATTGTTAAGCATATTTCTGGCCTCAATAGCTGTGCTAAATTTTGAAAATATTATCAGACGATATAAAACCAGAAGGCAAATAAAAACAAGTGCAAGTGTTGTTGGCTTGTTTTGACTTATTTTTACATTGTGATCTTTGAACAGCAAAGATTAAGCACATGCTGATATGTTTTGCTGAACTTGAGTTGATATCTGGAGTAAAGCAGGAAAGAGAACTGCAATGAATAGGAAGCAAGTAGGACTTGGGGCTTGAAAACTAAGGACTTTCTGGCATTGGGACTTGGTCTGTCTTTTGTACAAGCTAATTTAGATTCTACTTAGCTAAAACACAACTCAATGACATATTAATTTATTCAAGTTATTCTAAAGTAATTAGTGAACAAGTCAAGAAATAAAATTAATCAATATTATTATATAGCATATGTCTGAAAAAAAGAAGAGCTACAAAGTATATAAGGAAAAAGTAGCCTTCATTTATATTAAAGAAAACTCACTTCACATAAATAGTAAATGTCAGTTAAAGCCAAGGGAAATATGTACCATGTTCAACAGTATTAAAACTGACACAACATGAATGATTGTCAAAAACTGATGGGATCTGGCAATGTTAAGAAATATTAAATAGGCAAGAGATTTTTTTATACTGTTTTACCATTTTTGACAGTTTATATACCTAGAAAGAAGGTTCATTTATAGTTGTAAAATGCAACCTATTCAGTTTTGTTTCATATTCTCTGAGACACTTCAGCAGCTATGAAAAGATAATTTGGGTTCAAATAAAGGCTTTTGTAATTGCTGTCAACTTGGCCAAATACTGTTTTGAGCAATCTGGACAAAAAATTTGACAGTATACTTAGTTCAACACAAAATTAATAAAGGCAACTGAAAGCAAAAGCTGCTTCTTGCAGGGGAAGGAAAAGTGAAGGAACCTGTTATTTCCACACATTTTTTTCGTCTTTCTCTTCTGTTAAGGACTAAAATCCATTCATTTTGATCTACAAGTTTCATTTGGATGAATATGTGCCTCTAGGAATTAGCCTGTGTCTGAAATAGCAGTTTTTTTAATGAAAAACAAAGTCTTTGACACTGAGTCATTCATTGGCTTGGGGTTATGTGAACACAGCATTTACAAGTTGTTCACTTCCATATATATTTAATAAAATATGGTTGATTGTCACTTCTTGTTTTAGCCAAGTGACACACAGTTTTCGTTTTCCAAAAACAATCCTGCTTCTTTATTCCACCAGCCCCCATCTTCCCCTCACGTGCTAATTTCTATTCTACAAGATGAATGGCACTCAAAAGGGAAACAGTGGCACCAAAATTCCAATGCTGTGTCTTAAAGTAGTTGATATAATTTTTTTTGACTGTTAGGACCAACATTGCCTTAGTATTTATGGAAGATAATGATATATCTATTTGAAAAAAACCCTGTGACCTACATAAAAGACAATGAAAATCAGAAAGTCCAAAAATCCCACACTTTGCCTCCCTTGTAGAATATAGAAATTTTGGAAGCCTATAAAAAATTAAAATATTATATTAATCACAGAAATTTTAGCAAGATAGAGATGTTTGGAAAATGTTGCTGTATTGTCTGAAGCTGCATATGAACTTCAAAACACAAAGTCTCAAGAATATGCACTAGAAATATACAGACTGGAATGAGAAAAAGAAATTGAAATCCATAAAGCCATTCAGAGCCACTGCTTCTGCTGTCAGCATTAGTAATTTTTCCTTTCTTCCCTAAGGGCTGATTGCTAACACTGTACAGCACCAGAGGCTTCCATCAATGTGATGAATGAAGAAGCTGTTCCAAGACCCCAAATTTACTTTGCCCGATTCAGAGTTGTGGTTTGCATCTACAAGATCACATTCTTAAAATTAAATGTTTTCTGATCATTTTTACATTATAATAATTTTTCTAAAACACTACAGTCTGAACACCAATAACCCTTGAAAGGAAAACAAATATAATCACATCATTTTGAAAACACACACACACACACAAACATTCACAGCCATTGAAGAGGTAAAGAAAAAGGTAAAGTCAAAGCAGCAAGAGTTGTAAGAATGTGAACAGAGCATCTCATATCAAAGATATATTTGTGTAGCTTTCTGCTGCTCCACTCATATACATGAGCTCAGACCCTTGGGTCACATCCTCTGGGAGAGAGATGTGGTTGAGTCACTAAGGCAGGATGCAGAGGGGAACTGGCCCCGCATCTCCCTGTGCCGTTCCGGGGCAGCTGTACCACTCCTCGTGTACAGCCCTGAAAAGAGCCATAGAGACATCTCAGCTCACCTGGGGCTGATGAATCTCAGCAGTTTTTGCTGAAAGAGCAGCTCAGTCTGCACTTTCCTTTGTGGCTTTTTCCATGCATTTTTGTCTGTCTGGAACATTTAATCCACATGTACTGGGGTTTAAGCCTTTGCTATCTGAACAACTAAATAGGACTGCCTGAAAACTAGACAGTATTATTTGAACAACACCTCTCATTTTGCAGAAAGGACACAGCACTGAAAATCCCTTTTGCACTTCATATTTCTCCCAGATTCCTTCCAGGAAGCCAGAAAAAGGAAGTGCTATCACAAATCACTACAGAACCTTGCATTTATGTCACAAGAAGACATAAAAACATTCCTCCAGAAAACATACCAATGCATGCGTGTATAAATAAATAAATAAGCAAACACAAAGAAACGTTATAAATAATAAACATTATAAACAAATAAACATTATAAATAAATATTATAAATAAACAATGTCAACACTGTTTATTTCTTCTCAGCAAAATGACCTCTCTTACCCTAAAAAAGATACCCTGAAACTGCAGCAAAGTTGGCAGACAGTTCTGAGGAGAGGTTGCATAGCTGGGGTCTCCAAACTAAATGAATCTTGTCCCAAGCTTAATTAATAAATGCAGTTTATATGGGAAGACAGGAAGCAAAAAAAAGTGCTTTCAACATCACCTGTCTTAGAGAAAAATAAGAATTTTGAGGCAATGTGCTTTAATGGGGTCTGGTTTACATGCATTTCTTCTTCAGTTATATAATGACAGCCTTTAGTTATCTGACTCACATCCTACCTCTCAGTGTTAGGTATGAATCAAAGCCATCCCTGGTCAGAACGCATTATCCTTTGTCACTGGAACACCATCTGATGGAACAAGAATTACATAAACTCTCAGAGCTTTCGCTTTAGGCAGTTTCCTTTTTTCTCTCAGTGGCAAAAAAAAATAGTCTTGAAAAGTTGAAAGTGGAATTAATTATGAATTTACTTGCTCATGTAGAATAATCTGTCTTTAAAATAGCTCAGCACTGAAATTGCCTCAAAGGCAGAAACATCTGCTATAGAGCAGAAGCACATACACCCTGGCTAAAAACAGAAACCTGAGATTTTACTGTTGATCAGCTTTGCCATTGCTAGTACTTAACATTGGTGCCCAATTGCACTGCAAGCACTATAGAAGTTTAATGATTACTTTGAGTGGCACCTAAAACACAATATGCAGGTAGGATGAGTATGTGGAAGCAGAAAACCAATGTCAAAATGCATTCACGTAAAATGATACAGTCCTAGGAAACCTGCCTCTTCAGCACAAAAAGCTCATGCATACATAGATCTCAGAAGGATTGTATTCAAGAAACAGATGGAAGTTTGCATATTTTTCAAAATGAAAAGTGAAGCAATAGGAAATAGCCTGCAGAGAGCCAGACAGTCCAGATCGCTCACCAGTAGCTTACCATTCAGGGACTAGGAGGGCAGGGAAGGAAAAAAAAAAAACCAACAGTGAGCAAAATTTGCTCACCACAAGAGACTGTAGTATTTGACACTGGGATTACTCATTTTCCTTTACAAGAAGGAAGGAAAGTTCATTGTGCTGGGGTGAGAGACACTAGCTGTGCAACTGAATAGTGCTTGCAGTAATGACTAATCAGCTAAAAGGAGCCTGCAGCAGGGAGTGAGTGTGTTATGCAGCCTCTTGCCTTGAAACAGCAGCTGGGCTTATTTTGAGAGTAGAACTTCAGCAGAGCCTTTCATACCAATGTGAAAATGCACAGAACCAGGTAAACACACAAATACACCACCTATGACCTTTCCTTAGTACTTGGGGGTCAGTGGGTGACTGTGGGTGCCCAGGACGCTTTGAAGCTCTGCCTGTGTACTGCTCAGAGCCAGTAGCTCCCAGCTTTGTTTTCACCATGAATGGAGCAGTGGGGACATGTTCTCGTCATAGAGGCCTCTGTTCTTCATGGTTTCTAACCCTGCTCACAGTAACATGGGGCAAAGGCAGCTTCTCCAGGTAACAGTTCTTGTGTTGGACAGACTCGCTGGAAATTTTTTGCTGTTTGCTCTTCTAATGTTCTGCACAAACATACCTGTTGGAAGCCCATTACAGCTTTCAGCACACATGCACAGGCATGTTATAAACAGCTCCTGATTTTCTGGGATAATTTCTGGAGGGGCCCAGAAAATGAAAAAACCATGGAGAACACAGAATTTTGTATTGTAAATATATATAATTAAAAAGTGGGTGAGAAAACTTAGCAGCGCAGTAAACTTAAGCAACACAGTTTTGACTGTGCACCACAGATGCCCTAAGTGATGTGAAAATAGCCAGTGATGTTAACTGTACCACAGGTGACACGATGCTCTGTATTGTAGTATTGTAGTACAGAGCATCGTGTCACCTGTGATACAGTTAATTCCCAAGCCTGATAACTTCTCTATTCAAAAGAAAATTTATTGACTTTGAATTATTGGCTTACAATCAGGGTACCATAATGTATCTTTTCTGATAGCTATAATATATTACAACTATTCCTTCTTTCTCCCTGTACACAATAAAGGAAGGAAAAGAAGAGAAAAGAAAATTAAAAAACCCACTTATATAACTGAGTATCAGAGTCTTATTTTGCCTCTGACAATAAACAGGAAAATGGGTAAAAAAATTAGTCTTTTTGTGATGTGCACCTGAGAAGCAGACAGCAGAATTTTTTAGCATAGCTCACCATTAGATTTCCACTTTCCATGCACCAGTGACAGGGAAGAGAAGAAATAACATCTGTGCTTTCTAAATAGCTGCAAACTTAAAAAAAAAACCCTTCTAGAAATAGGGAAAGCCAAGATCCCAGAAGGGCAGAGTAGAAAAGAGCTTGTCTGAAGCATTTTAAGCACTGATTTAGGTCTGGCTGTGTCAACAGCTGAATTTACTAAATCAGATGAAATGATCACCAGTATGGTCCTACCAGTAACCATCACTGGTTAAGAGATTAAAGAGACTTGGATGTCCCTAGGTCTTCAGCCTGCAGAAGAGCTCCACTACATTTAAAAGGGAATGAATGCAGTACATGCAAGTGGAAATGAGTAGAGAATGGTCATATTTAGCAGTGGATTTATACAACCCATTCCCTGATGAATTGGAAATCAAGTTCAATTCAAGTGCAACCATTTTGGAATTCAGAATACTATCCTGAGAAAAATCACTCATAAAGGATTTAAGCAGCAATCAAATAACAGGCTGTGGTATTGAGCCCATAATGGCAAAACAAACAACACAGAGGAAACATACTGAAAAGCTACAATAACTGATAAGATGTAGTCGCTGGCTTTTTTTTTTTCTTTTTTTCCCCTCTGTCTTGTTTTTCCACTGCATCTTCTGGACAAAGAAAGTGTAAAGCCCTAGACAAGGAGTTCCCCTGTGTCATAGTTAGCTCAAGTGCTTTCCCCAAGTCCCACTGGTGTAAAGGAACATATTGGCAGGGAAGGGACATGGTTATACTCTTCTGGCAAACTCCATCTGGCATATAAGTCCCAGGGGTGCTGCAGACAGCTGGCATTAGTTTTAATAGTCAGATTCAAATCTTTCTCTGGATCAATGTGTACAAATCAGACCTGTAACTCTGTTGCTGTGCTCCTGCACTAGGCAGGTTTTGCCACAACTGGAAAACATGGCGTTTCATCTTATTTGTTCGTTTTTAAACCTAAAATATTATCCACTGAAACACCAGTCACTCAGCATCATCTTCCCATTTTTGTTGTCCTTCTAGAAGAGAGAACTGAATTTAAAGACCTTTAAAGGGGATCTATCTCAATCTGTCCTAACCTGCTGAAAAAAAAAACCATTATAACTACAGCTCAGTTCCTAAAAACTCAGGATATTGAGCTGTCCTAACAGAAAGATCAAGTCAGTTAAAATGAACCTCTTCTTCCACTGGCAGTACCGAATACTGATAACAGACTGGATCAAATATCCCTACAAGAGTCTTCATAAACAAAATCTAGATGAAATCATGCCTGAAGAACCTGTATGCTACCTGAAAAATTTAAATGAAGAAAATTTTTTAAAAAGCTAAAGCTCTTACTTCCTTCTATTTCCCAGATATCCTGAATAAGTAATTAAAAAAATAATTTAATTATTTTTATTAATTTGATAATTTAAATACTTATCAATACTAGAGCAAGGAGTCCAATAATATGTATGAAAATTGGTGTTCATTGCAGACTGTTTCATAATTCAAGACTGTGGTGCAACACCACAGAAACATGGGCAACACAAAAGGCTAAAAATGTTAATAATAATAAAAAAGATTCTTATTATCTATTGCTGTGGAATTTTACTGGCATGAAGAATTATAGCAGCCAAAAGACTTCTTTCACAGTCCTACCTCAGGGACTAATAAACTGCCACCCCAATACTGCAGACATTAGTCCTTGAGAACGGTCCCATTGAAATTTAAAACCTCAAATGTTCTTTTTATATTATGCTTGAAAAGGTCTTGTTTTAGAAAAAAACAACTTTGAAATCATTCCAATATCTAAAGCCATTGTAGGACAAAATTGCTGCTTCCATATGAGATTCATTCCAACAGAAAAGTACTCAAAAGCTGTCTTTTGAAGTTTAAAAAATGTCTTCATTTATGTAAAATTTGCTAATAGTATGAATCATGACACAGAACTGGATAGTAAAAATATTTTTTAAAATAAGTGTCGGGTTTCCCTTCATGCTGTTTTAAGTGCCCATTATTCTCTTAAGAGTTACATATCAGCACAGCACTGACTGAGCACTAATTCCAATTCTTTCATGACTCAGCTACTTAATCTGAAATTAGTGTCAAATGTTTATGTTTTAGTAACAATGAAGGGTTTGCTTGAGCAGTTTCTATGTGGCATCATATCCAAATGTGGCAGTTCTATTACTTAACATTTTAAAATATGATCAAAAGGGTAATTGGTCTTAAAAAAACCCAAACCACAAACCCCAAAATACTCCCTCTTCTCCAATCCAGTTCTTTCTTCCCTTATGGCTATGTGGGAAGCTGTTCACGTTTGACTCTCTAATGAAACAAATAAAAGAATGAGATAGTTTTTTAGATCTATCCACTGTACAAGACAAGGGAGACAGATTTTTCATGGTGTGTTTCTTCCATTAGCCATATACAAAATATTCTAGTTTAAGTAACAGAACCTTTTCTCACTCTCTGAGACACTGCTTTGAGTGAGACATTTGAACTGCCTCTCAGCCACCAATATAGTACTTTCCTGATATGTCCATCAGAACTTAATTGAAGAAACTGGGACTGAAGGGTGTGTGTGTGTATGTAAACCTTAAAAACAGAGTGAGGGGAGAGAGAAAGAATGAGACTGGCGTAATGTAACCAAAAGCAAAAAAAGAGGTATCTTTCATAAAAATGGTGTCCAGAAGGTATCAAACTTGACTAATGACATTTCCTTGCATGGATTGCAAAGACATTTGAAGCAACAAATTAGTTTGTTTCATTAATATATATTCAAATAATCTCTCAGCATATCCCAGAGTTTCTCAGTTTTTCCCCCTAGCTAAATAAGTCATTGTGATAGGACTAAGGTAGACATTGCAATGCAAATAACTTAAATGGAATAATTGTGGTCAGAAGTCCTTGCCTTTGCTAGGAACATTTTCACTGGCCTTGGTGAGCTTTGGCTGAGCTTTAAAGGAGATTATTAAAGTCTTTTGGTTCAAAATCTAACTAAAATGTGGAAGATTAAGACTTGCAAGGGACAGGTTTGTAACCGCGGTAAATTTTCACAGTTCTATTGACTTTGAGACTGTTTAAATAATTTATACTAGCAGCTGATTTGCCTTCAAAATTCACAGACAACTTTCATTCCCCGTCTATTAATCTTCCATACTGTACATATCACGTTTTGGAGAGCAAATATGAATGTATGGTCAGTACTTTGACTTTTATTTTTTTGTTATCAGCTCTCGGAAGATGAATAAGTTGTGTGTCCATTGATTTCCTGCTGTTCTGTATGTGGAGCAGATAACAAATCCATATCACATCAAGTGTGCCTTAGAAAAAGATGCGCTCTGGATTTTAGAGCACATAATTAGGTCAAAAAGGCAGCCTGGATAGCTGGCTTGTCTGGAATCAAAGAGAGTATCTGGAAACAAATTGAATATAGCTTGTAGACATTTTCACTGACACGATGACTGAGAATTTCAAATTTGTATATATTTTTGTAAGTCCATAAGTAGTAAAGAAAGTAATTTGGGGATCTTTTTTTTTGAGAGAAAAAATTGAAAACTTTTGATTGCTATGAGTTATTGTGGTAGGAAACAAAGAGTTCTTTTGTAACTCTACAGAGAAGAAAGGTTTGAGTGTGCAGCTAGGGAAAGATTATAAAGTTGGGAAGCATGCAGGTTTTTACCAGAATCATAAAATAGCTTAGATTTAAAAAGACCTGTGGAGGTGACCTCCTCTACTCCCTGCTCAAAGCAGGGCCGCTGTTAGATTTAGATCTTACTTTGAATTTAGATCATGTTACTGAGGGTAATATGGTGTCAAGTTTTAAATATCACCACAGAAGAATCATCTCCCAGCTTCCCTGGGCAGTCTCTCGATTGGCTTGACCCGTGTTACTTGAAAGGATCAGAAAATGGATTTCACAGTATTTAACTGAAATATCAATTATTCTAACTCATACCCTTTTGTTTTGCACCATTCAGAGAAGCCTGGCTCCACCTTTCCTTCTATCAGCCCTTCCACACACCTCATGTGCTTCATCCTGTTTATTATTTTGGCGGCCAACTGGACTTGCTCTACCATGTTAACATTTTTTATCTTTTGGGGGCTGTAAACTGGACACCTTTCTCCAGATGAAGTCTGACAAGCACCAATATGAGGGACAGAGTCACTTTACTTGAATGAGTGCAAATAACTTGGTAATGCAGTTCAGCCCATAGTTTGCTTTCATTACTGTAACAGCACACAGGTGACTCAAGTAGCACGTTACTGACCATCCTCAACTATAATCCAGGGCCAATCTTTTAAGTGTCCAAGATTGAATTTTAGGATGCCCCTTCCAGGTTCGTTAGACATGGCTGAGTAAACGTCTTCCCAGGTTTCAACTTGCCCTCTAGTCATACTTCCCAATTGTGGAGGGGCTGTTGCTTCAAGAGAAGGGTGAAAAGATGTCTTTTACTGCGTTTGCTTAACTGCTGTTTTTGCTTTTGTTGTGAATGTTAAAAAAAAGATGGGTGTTGAAATGTCTTTGAGATATAACTCTATTTTAAGGGATGTGGAAAGTTAGACATTAAAACAACCATGGATTATTAATTGTGCAATAAATTGTTTTGTTATCCAACATATGGGTCATGAGGTTTCTCAAAAGGATAGGGAGAAAGAAATGTATTGTCAGCAATATGCGCAGGATACTCATACGGGCACTGGAACTTGGATGAATACTCATATTAATAAACAAACAAATGAGAAATATGGAATGTACCACACCTGTACATGTCATGTAAGGCTAAGTAATTAAAAAGATTTTTTCATTGTTCTTAAGTGTTCATATAGAATCTAAGTAACATTGAGTTCTTCCACTTCTGTGTGGGGAGATAAAAACATTTCTTTCAGATGAGAGTGCTGCTTCTGTTATCTGTGCCTTTGTCACCTTGAGACAAGGTTGCCAAAACACAGCCTGTGTGAAATCATGTATTTGTGAGATCATTTTGAAGCTAAAGCTTCATTATGAATGCCATTTCCTGAATATTATGGGGAAAATCCTATTGTGCACATACAGTTATAACAGTCAAAAAAATACACTGGTTGTTAATTTAAGAGATGCATTTGAACTTCTAATGTCCTTATTATTTAGATCCAGGCAAACTGTCTTTTTCTCTATAAACTGTGAGCAGATCTAGGACTTGGTCAGTTAAAACTGAGTTATATCTGACTAGCATTTGTATTCAGAACTGCTCAGTCATGGACTCACTATTCAGTTTTGGTTTTTTACCCCACAAAATTATGTAGTTTTTTAAAAAGTGGAAATATGAACAAAGACATAATTTATGGCAGATATAGAAAAGTTTTAGCAAACCAATCTGTTCAATGTGGAAATGACATATGCAACTGCCTTCTAAATTTTTCAAATACTTAATTGCTTAAAAAAAGGATCTTTCTTTATAAATCTTTAAACTTTGTTATGTTCTAAATGACAATGAGAGTGATCTAGTCAAGTCAGAAATGCCTCTGGTTTACACGCAAACGTTTACAAAGCTATGGCTTCTAGATCTGCAGGTAGGCCCGGTGTTAGTCAACAGTGAAAAGCAGAGTGAAATTCATAACCTGATCTGAAGCTCATTGAACTTCTCATTTCAAGTCTTTAAAGCCATCTGGTTCAAGAGGCGTTAGACTGACCTTATGGAAGAGGTTTTTTCTAAAAACCAAACATTTGCACTGAGTATTTGTAATGTGAAATGGCATATCTAAGAAATGCATTGTGTGCATCATCTTTCTAACGTGTCCCAGCCATATGAGCTATGATAAATAGCAGTAGAAGATGATCTATGATATTATTTCCTGTGTTGGAGTATTTTAGTATTACTAGAATCACTTTGGGTTCTCCATGCAGAAAGGTCACTGTTACAGAAGAGTCTCAGGGAACAAGCACCCCTCCTGGCAGCTCCCAGCAGGCAGCTGCTCAAAGGACAGGGAAAAGAATGGAAAGTAAAGTACTTTGACTCCAACAGACTGCTCTTTACATTGTTATAAATTATTAAAGCTGGAGGTGGCCCTTGAGAATTGGAAGACTGTAACCAGATTTTTGCAAGCTCTCACTGTTTCGCTTCCCACAGAAGAAAGAGGAGATACCAGTGAATCTCATTACCATCACCAGTGAAAATTTTTACGTTAGTCTTTACCTGGACACCTTTTAGAAATACACCCACATTGAAGAAAATTGTACAAAAATTAGGTGCTGCAGTAGCTAAAAGAAGGCCTTCATAAGAAAGCACAAGCCTATTTTACACACTTTCTAATCTCAAAACAATGTTACTGTATTATATAACAATTTTAAACAGAATTACTTACCTTGTAAGGCTTTTGCTCCTTGTTTTACTATGTGATCCCTTTCTTAATGCAAGTACACAGCAATTAAGCATCAGCATTATCCATTCTGCTTATCTGACAACAACACACCTGGTCTAAAATCTGTAAACCCAGTCACCCACCCACCCCACTGTCTCACCTGAGCTGAGTCACGAGAATTCAAACTTGTCTTTTTTTTGCATCAGCAGCAGACGGACTGTCTCGATGGAAACAAACAGCTGCTGATTTGTCACTGACCCCAGGGAGAATACACAGAAATTTGATTCAGTCTCTATAGTCTCTCTCCTGACTCTGAAACCTTATTAAAGGCTTGCACAGATGCATATTACATAATCTCTAGGGTAAGGCATGAGTTTGTAAGATCATTTTTAAAATGTTCCAAGCTTTGGCCAGAGATTAAATATACTGGGGAGATCTGTTCTTTAACTTCAAATTAGTAATTAGTGTTGTTGTTTATAAGCACTCCATGCCTGATGTTCTCTAAAACAGCAGAAGGGAAAGCTATGAAAACAGAAACTGACTAGGCTGAAGACACTGGCACTCTAGGCTTTATAATACTGGGGATCTTTGAGGCCTCAGTAAAATGTTTGGATATTGAGATTCTCTAGTGTAAGGTCCAGGACTCTGGTGTTTTATTGCCTATATTTTTGCTCCCTTTGTTTGTCTTTTGTTTGTTCGTTTGTGTTTTTGTTTGGTTGGTTTGGTTTTGTTAATTCTATTTTACAGTTTGGGAGGTTTTACTAGTAAGCACATGTTCTAATAATAGGCTAACTATTTCTAATAATATTTTAAAATACAAAACTTCTCTTTTTAGTCTTTTCCAAGATGCTTTAAGCCTAATTTCAAATGAAATAAGGAACTGCTTTCTCCTGTTAGAGACTGATGCATAGACTAGCACCGGTAATATTTGACCCCTTAATTTATGCCTTACTCAGTATTTTCTGGTTTGATGCCTTTCTGAGTGGTGAAGTTTTCACTTATCCAACAGATCTCACAACACTTACAATTCAATATACACACAAACCAAATATACTAGCAAATACAGCCCTTGGAGCGTAGAACCCAACATGTTTTGTTTCAAGTGTCACACTCAGGTATAGCTGAAAACTGCTGATTATTTAATGTGGAAAACTTTGAACACTGCTTTTCCTGCTAAATGTGTCTGGATAATCTATCTGTATTTAAAGACCAATAGGGTAAAACTCTTTCTATTTTTTGGGGAGGACAGGTGGCTAGATGTATTTACAATTACCCAAATTTACAAAAAACAGACTACTTAAAAGCTTTGGATTTCCATTCCTTTAATGATTATGAAAAAAAAAAATGATCAGACTAATAGAGCTCATTATTCACAGAGGGCACCAACTGCTGTTCATGGTCTTAGCAGAAATCAAGGACCTACAACAATCTCTGCAAGGCACCATTTGCTCTACTCCCACTGGAAGAAAAGTGCAATTTGCTTCAGAATTAGTGGCTCCTTAACCATAACTGTTTTATTGCTTTGTATTCCATATAGAAGTGAAACATGCCCAAATAATTTCCGTGAGTACTATGAATCCGGAAGCCAAGAGTTGCAAAAAAGACTTTTTGTAATTGTAGATATCTTGTAGAAACTAAATTGCCAAACAAATCAATGGATAATCTTCCAGATACAACTAGTAAACCAAAATGTATGCTCTGACCCACAGACTGTATTTTGACCATGCAGTGGATTTTAAATAAAAGATTAAAAGTTTAATATTCTTTTATCCGTGTTTCTGTCAGAGGAGAAGAATGTTGTAGAAAAATGGAAGAAGACAGAATTCTTCCTTTAGTCAATACTTGCCTAAAATTGAGATAACGCAGTAGTAAGCAGACAGCAAAATATGGTTTACCCTTTTAAAAACTAAAATAAATGCTTATTGCTTTAGGCTATAGGTAATATAATTTAAATCTCATTTGTATATAGCAAATTAAATAAGTTCTAACAAGTGAACAGGATGAACAGGAAAGTCAGATATTTCCTTGTGGGATTTGCCTTACTTTTCTGCTCCACTTTTCCCTATTAGTCCTTGTGATATAACCACAACACAAAACAATCTGTGTTTCACATGCCACTGCGAATTTTAGCATTTTCATTTAACTTCATTATTAATTTCAATGTTTGCTAAGAGTTTGATGAGCAGGTAGTGACAAAATAAATACAGATTGTTAATGACTATACAACTGACAAATACACTTAAAAAAGGCATTCCAGTTTTGTTTCCTTGCTTGTTTTACCTAAAAACAGTTTGTAAAGTTACAGAAAAATTAAAAGAAACAAAAGCGTGCCTCTAATGAATCATCCCAGAGCTATCTTTCAGATGATGAAAGAAATTTTCTGCTGCCACTAATACATTGGCTCAACTTATTATTCTGACTTGTACTTTATGTAATCAGAGATATCAAGATATTAAAGAAATGGCTTTAGAGAGGAGGCTGAAAAAAAGGAGTGGGGGAACTTTGTCAGATTTTGATGTGGCTGGACTTTGACTGCATCTATAACAAATCAATTACATGGTCCGATACGAATCTAAAGTCTGAAAAGCCTTGATTTTAATTACTTGCATCTCACCTCTGGACAATGGGATGTGAATTTGATTCACAGGAAAAAAGGAGATTGAGTGATTTTCCTGTGAAACATATTACAGGCCACCTGAGTTTGGAACTATATTTTTTTAGACAAGTCCCACATGGAAGCAGGTATCTTTCATGCTAGACAGGAAAAGTGATGTTACAAATGTTCTAAAGAAAAACTACTTCAATATTTGGGATTACTCTGTCCCAGTAATGCTTAGCAAATATACACAAGCACTATTTCATATCAATACATCCAATCAAAGTATGTCTAGCTTGTTTGATGGGATCAGCTTCAATAAAGAAGACAGAAGTTTCCAATTCCAATTCACGTATTTTGGAGGAATACAATTCACTTCAGTTATACATTCACAGACATCCATATATATGATAAAGCAAATGAACAATTATTCTGTACCCTCAATTTAAATTGGGTAGCCCTTAAAATTATGTAAATGATACTCAAATTAATTTTATCTAGAATTTTTTAATCTGATATAAATTTAGAAAGAATTTTTTAAATATTACATTTGCAAAGTGTTTATTTTATATCCTTCAATCAAAGGCAGACAGAAATATCTAAATGTGCTTATATAGTTAACGTAACTTTATTATGACTTTATAGGAAAAACCTAATTTTTTTGAAAAAACATGGGGGATCATGTCATGAACTTCATTAAAGCATTTCCATTTTTTATACGTCCAACTGCTGTATAAGATCAAAATTAAATAAAATCTCTTCTTCAGAAAAGTGTGCTGATTTCTGCTCATCCTTCTGTTATCAGGCTCTTATTATATTAGTCGATATATTTGTGACTATATTACACTCTTTGGCCTTCCAAGAATTATCTACTAGTAAATTCTCTCTCCTTTGTAAGTTTGGCTTTTGTTTGTCAACCTTATAACAAATGCACTTAAAAAAATCTTTACTTTTTATGAGAGAGGCTTTTGTGTTCTTCCTAGCTGTAGGTGTGTGTATAGTATCTCTGTGGTCTTTGCTTTGTTCCTACACTTTGTTTGTGGCAATCCAATCTATTTTTCCCTTTCCTTAATTTTTCTGCTTATCTGGCAGTCATTAAACAACCTTGGACTTAGTCATATTGGTCCCTTTATTTCCGTAAGAGTAGAACAATTTGAACTTGTATTTTTAAAATTACTTGTTGAAAACTGCCTGTTCCACGTACTTCTTTTTGCCTTAAGCTTACTTCTCTAATCTGTGTTTGCTCACTGCCTGCTCATTTGTTGTTTGTTATTCTGCTCTCTGGGCTCTTTTCTGAAAAGCTGTGAACTCTGTCAATTCGCTGTCATTCTCATTCGTGTTGTCTTCAGCTCTCACAGTATCAGTGAAAATCGTTCTGTTGGCTGGAATCAGTCCAGAAAAATGTCTCCCTCAAATATTTTCTCGAAGTTTTGTACTGAAGTCTTCTCACAGACACATTCTTAGAAACTGCTGGACATCATATCCCTCCAGCACTCTCTACCCACAGTCAAAATCCTCAATTGCCAATGTGCAATTCTGTCACATACTTATAAAAAGTACTCTCAAAAAGTTTTATCCATCAGGTCTGTATTGGGTCTACAGTCTTCTAGGGATTTAAGTCTGAAGTGAAAATGTGATGTACTAGACAAATAATATATCCCTTGTTCCACTATCTGTCCTTGGCTAGACTAATCTTTTATTGCAACATTTATGCAATTTGAATTAAAATGTGTAATTGATATATCTCTCTTATACCAATGACATCATATTTTGTTCTTTTAATGTGACTTTTAGCTCTTTTTCTTTATGCCTGTATTATCTGTCCTAGTATATTTTTATGTTTGTTTGATTTTCAGTAGACTGAACTATTATCATCCTTCATTTTCCTCTTATGAATGCATTCTCATTAAATTTTTCTTTCCTGAATTTTGTTTTTATCTTTAGTTTCCATTCCTCAGGCCTCTCTGTCCTTTGACCTGTAAACTTCTTTTCACAAGCTCTGTAAAAATGTTCCTTTTTGCTTTTTCTTCCCTGCCCCACTGCTCTAGGGACTTCATCTCAGAGAAGGCAAGCTGAAGTCCCCTGGGCAGCATCCTCTGAGCTGCCACACACAGGTTTTCAGGACACATCCAGTCTGCAGGTGTCTACATATTATTAGATTATATATTGGCTTTCACATATTTTCAACAGATCTAGGTTTTTATGTCTCTTAGTGTGAAAGCTCATCACTTTCCTGTACAGGTTATTTCCATTAGTTAACTTGTGTCAGAAAACATTTCAGTTTCCTGCCCTGCTGCAATATTTGATTTCTGAGATAAGATAAAATACAATCATTTGTAGTTTTATTTTAATACACTGCCTAGGTGGAATGCTTTCTTATTTTTACACACTAGACAATCATTTCAGCCACTTTTACATAATTTTATGATCTTTAACTTTGATTATATTTGTGTTTGTTTGACCTTCTCACAGTCTTCTGAACTCTGAGATAATCCCAACAACACATTTTATTGGAAGATCCAAAGTCAACTGAGCAGTCATCGGATCATCAATAAAAAAATAATTAGTGTTACTAGGCTTAGTATTGATTGTTTGAAATGCCAAAATATATGCACATTATAAAACTAACACATGCAGTATGGACATCATAAATTATGATGAGAATTCCCAGGAAAAATTGTAAAGTTTTGGTGTTTTTAATGTGATTTATCCACCCGTTTTACAAGATGTCAACAATAACTACCACTCCAAAAATGGTATTTTTTTATAAAGTATAGACCAAATTCTGAAGTCTTGATTTGAAGGAGAAATACTGAGTTCAGAACCAGGTTCATTAGTACATTTGTGATGTTAGATACAGTATACCTGTGAGGCTTGTTGTGTCACCTAAAATTTTAAGACAATCAAAGGTTATGTGTGAAATTCTGGAGTGGGTATTACTAATTATCACAACCAGAAAATACTCTAAGATTTCTTAATTCTGTAGATATACTTACATGTATTCTTAATTTTCAGACTGCTGAGAGGGATTTTTTTATTTCATCTATATTGTAAAATATATACAAAGACCAAGGAAATCAAGCAGTTTGAATGAGCAAATTCAAACATGTATTTGATTAAAATTAAATTCTTTGTCTGTAAAAAATTGTATCTTTCTCTACATGGGTCTTTATCTTGAGACAACTTTGAAAATTCAGATATCAGAGAGAGTATCTGACAAGTTACAAGGTACTTTTCATCAGAATCTTATCCCAGCCCCACTGCTGGTAAAGTGAGCAGTAGACTCTGCCTTTCTCAACAACTGTGTGCAGTGCAGTGATTGACACTAGGAAAAGGCCATCTCCCTGAGTTAAATACAGAAGAAACAGAACAGGAACTTCTTGGAGAGGGACACTTAATCTCAAAAAAGTCTTCTTCTCTCATCCAGCATAGCAGAGTCTTGGTGCGTATCTTGTCAGGATATGATAAAATGGACTCCTTCGTTAGTAGCAACTTTTCTCTGTGCTACTACAAGGAGTACTAAATTAAAACGGAATAAATGTTATGATATTGACTGTTATTTTCTCCAGTTTTAAATCCTGTTCCAATGTCCTCTGCTTTCATTACTTTATTTTTTCTATTCAGAACTCCTTTTGGCTTTCAGTTTAAAATAGCAAGGATCAACTTCTGTCAAAATTATAAACAGAACACTTATCAGTCTTCATGAGTACATAAATTATTGAAGACTATCTGTGGTGGTGCAGCTTTCTAGTTTACTCTTATTTCTTACTAAAATTCAGTAGGCAATTGCAATTCATGCTTCTCTTTAACCTTCATTCTCTTCTCTCATACATGTGCAATGACATGTTGACATAAGATGTATATATATAATACACATAAATCTTTTCTTGTACTTAGCTATTGCTATTACGTTTTGTGATTCAATCTAATTGACATTCAAAAGAGCAGACTAAAAAGATGTGCTAAATACTGCATGAATCAGCTTTTAAAATGTTCACTGTATCCAAAACAATAACTGCTGTATATCATACTGGGGGCTGAAAATGACAAATACTTTGCTATTGTACTTTTTGTAGATTCAGAATAATTAGCAGTTGATTAGACTTAAAAAGGAAGGTTCAAAGATTTCTTCTAGATACAGATAAGAAAAAAATATTAAAGGAATAGAGTATAATTCTAAAGGCCCTCTACAAACTATAGGTGATGCCTTGAACTTGGCATAAATCTGGTCCGGCATTAAGAAGAACTCAATCAGATTAGACAGTAAAATAAAGAAAAAGACATTTCAGCCAGCCTTAGATATACTGATACACACTCAGATTACAGAAAACCAACTTAACTAAGAAAATGCATATGTTGTGTATCTGTTCAATATCTAAGGAAATTCATACTGGCATTGGTATTTTACTATATAAAATGTTAGATTAGAGACAATATAGCAGTAGGCTTTGGATAGGCAGATTAACTAGGAATCCACTTTTTTTTGCAAGCAATCACAATGACTGCAGTTGAGTTATGTACTTGTTTCAACAGTCCTATAGCAGCAACTAAGAAGAAAGGATCTTACTACTCTGCAACACTGAAAGTAACTTTTCTCTTCAAATATACCATGAAGAGTAGTTTGAAGAAGAAGCAGTGGTGTACGTTTGCACTGAGGGACAAATCTTCAAAATTTATGGATAGTCATTATAAACAGAAAACAGTCATTATAAACAGAAAATGTTTTTTGGAAGGAATGCTATTGCATTGATTTATGTTTTAGGACATAGAATAATAATTAAGTCAGTGGAACAATTTGTTGCTTTAAGGGTAAAATCCAAACTTTGAATTTAGTCAGAACAATATGACAGTCCTAAGCAGAAGTGGACTTTGTTTCTGAAAGTTATAAGCTGACAGGGAGATGTTAAATGAGCAATTCTTCACTACAGAAAAAATTTGTTTGTTTCAGTATAAATCCTACTAGAAATAATACTATGGAATATATAACTGCATTTGAAACCGATTCTTTTTTTTTCTTACTACACAATGAAATATTGCCATAGAAAAATACAGTGTAAGCACAGATTCCTTTTGTAAATTCAGCAAAAATGTCTACACTATCAATATTTCAACAGGGTATACATTTTTTTAATCTTATTGTATGTATAATCAGTCTTAGGGAAGGCAATAGCTTTGTAGGATGAGCAAACCATAATACCAATCTAATTTTAACAAAAACTTCAAAGGGGAGAAAGAGTAAATTGGTGACTATGGCTAGCTATTGGTTTTCAAATGTACAATCCATTTTTCCCGAGCTTGAAAACAAACGTGAAATATCAGCCACATTAATAATGATCATAACCTTTTGCTGTTGAGGCTGCCAACACGAAGCTAAATAGCAAGAAGAAAAGAGCACCTCATTAATAATTCATGCAAGATTATATCTGACATGAAGTTGTACGTATCCTCTGATTTATGCATTTGTTTTGTTTTGGGTAAAACGAAGTAGTCTAAACACCTGGGCAGAGATTATAGTTCCAGAGGTTTAGGAATGTAATAAAAAAATTTAGAGCAATAGTGAAGAAGGCAAATATTTACATTAAAAAATGGAATTGAGAGGAAAGAAGGATTCCCAGTGTTGGTCTTGGCAAATTACTCCCATTTTTAGCACAACAAATTGTATAAGAGCTCCAGTATCAAAGCCCAGGTCTACCCTGCTAAGGCATTCTTACAGTAAGACGCTTTAATGAAACGGAGTGAGGTTTTCTTCTTGTCGTTTGTCCTTTCCTGATGACTTGTATTGTTTCTCTTCTCTCTAAGTACGTCTAACAGGATGAGGGAGACCACCCACCTATCAAGAGCCCAAGTGAGGAGTGAGGACATCCTGACCTTTATCTCAGGGACAGACTTGGGCTCAAACTCAATTCTGTCACTGCCTTCAGGGAAAGAAATAAGGCAAGGTTTGCCCCATATTTTTTTTCAAACACTGCTGTATATTCCTTATGTTCTTTTTTTCTTGGTCTGTTTTGTGGTTTTGCCTGTTTTGCAGTCAGTTTGCTTCTGTTAGACTTAAGGAAAATGAAGTTCATTCTATTGATTAAAATAATGACCCTTTCTAGAGGCCTTTTCTTCCAGTGTGAATACTTATTAAGTGTGCTGAGTTTACTTGAATTCAATGGGTCTAATCAAACAAATGAGAATGGAGCATGACTGAACTGGACTGCAGCCCCAGCAGTCGCAGCTCTATAAATCCTGAGCTTTTCCTTGTGAAAAGCCATGCAGATAAGACACCATCATTGGCACATGCTTTATTTAGCACAAGGAATGAACAACATCTTGACATTTCCGACGGTGTAAGGCAGTCTAAAACCCCTCTGATGGGACAGCTACACACAGTGACAGTGCAGTTTCCTGCTCCTGCCCCCACCTATGGCACAGACTCAGCTGCTGCTGCTCATCCAACAGTTTGCCAAACAAGGGCAGCCCATCAGCCCAGCAAAAAGGGTAAATATGTTTTTGCCAGGTTACTAAGCATAGTAGAAGCACTGGGAGGATAGTGGCACACCAGAACTCATCCAAGGGAGGGGGAAAGACAAGTGGAAAAGGGGGCAAGGAGTAACTGAGGCTGGACAAAAGAGAGGGAAAATAGAGAAAGCAGATAGTTTGGGAATCACACCTTTCATGATATCTATGCAGTTACATTGGTTCAGCTCCATCACCTTTCTGCCATCTTTCATCCATCATAATATGACCTCCTGACTGCTTTCTCTTTTAAATTCAGCTTCTGATCAGGAACCCTCTGGGAACAGGAAAGCGAGTAAGGAGCTGATCCTGTGATGATGACCTGCAGATGGTGGTTTAACATTAACTATGCCATTTTTAACAGCCCAAACACGATACATCTTCTCTACATTTAGCCATTCATTCTAGTTCCCCCTAGGACATTTGTCTCCTCTCAGTTATGCTGATTTAGCTCTTCACCTGGCTGACCTCTAAACTGGACTTGTGAAATGAAGCACTCAAAAAAAAAGTCTAGTCTTTAAATAAAAACATGCCATTTCATCAGTCTGATTTATAGTCAGAGCAAAAAACTGCAGAATTGGCATAAATAAATGTCAGGGCTCATAGGAAGCGGGAATGCATGGCCACTTGTGGGGAGGGAGGAAGACATCTTACACGTGATATGCTCCTGACAGAATAGGAGCATGAAGAAACTAGAGACTTAATTCAGGCATCAGTTTAGACTTGTGAATGGTGTAGACAGGCAGCAGATTAGACTGCTTAGTGAGGTTGTATAGTCTTCTCTGGTGAAGGTTTCTAAGAATAGATTAGACATGAGCCTGTCAGGATATGCACAGCTTATCTCAGCTTGGGAATTTGGGTACTATAGCTTTATTGCCTACCAGTTGATGGATTGTTCTGAAATATTGTCAATGTTTGGTTATATCTATATTCCCAAAATATATTCAAAATTAAACCAAAAGTTTTTAAATGTAGTTTTGTTGGAAGTAGCAAAAATGTGCTAGAATGTTGCATCTCTTTATGGAACCCGTATCTCCATGAAGACTCCTTTTAGCAATGGAAAAATAAAGTCATTAAGAGAGAGCTACTTAAAGCAAAGAAATCTAAAATGTTTTGAACTTGAATATCCACATTTATGTGTACTTGGCTTATGTCAACGTCAGTAGCATTGAATTGTAGAAACTCATTGTAATTAAGCAGGCTGTACGCTATAGGCAATCAACCAGCAGCTTTACAGAGCTGAGCACACTGCAATTGTTAGGTGTGATACTGGGTGCTCATTCCAGTGGCTTGGAGCTGAATTATAGGCTCAAAGTGGAGACTGGCAGTTCTTGAAAAATTAAGGTACTGTGGAGACTCACAGGTATCTATATTTGAAATATCCGAAATGGACGCCATCGAATAGGACAGTCAGACATTTCAATGTTTCATCTAGAGAGTTTTGGGCTAATTTGGATGTACACTCTGCCTTTCACAGCTGTCATATAGGAGTTTATGAAGCAGATAAGAATGTCTTATTTGGAAAGTTAAATCTTTACCAGTTAGACTTTTTTTTCCCTAGAGACCAAATCTTTACTTATTCAAATATTTATTTATTTTTTAAACAGAACTTATTTAGACATGTGGTAATAGAATGATGGGGCATCAGGGGATGTTCAGAATGGACATGAGAAAAAGATTTTTCGCTGAGAGGCTGGTCAGTCACCGGAACAGCTTCCCCAGGGAAGTCATGGCACAAGCCTGTCAGAGTTCAAGGAGCATCTTCAGGATGCTGTTACTCATATGATTTAGTTTTAGGTAATACTTTAAGGAGCAGTTAGTTGGACTCCATGATCCTAACTGTATCTCTTCCAGCTTGAAATACCCTATGATTCTATGATTATCATACAAGTAAAACTGGTTTGGTCATTTGAAGCTGCTCTGAATTCTTAAAGCACAGTTTTAGGAGCGCTAGGTGTTTAGGAGTCATATATGAATGTCAAATCAGGCAACTTGTTAAGTTTGAACCTTTTCCATATAAATAATAGATGTAATTTCATATCCTTTCAGATATTAAGAACATAAACTCGAAAATATATTGGATATTATTGATAAATAAGGTGATGAAAAAATAAACACTTCAAATCTTAGAGCTGTGCAAGCTTTTTCATGCTCTATTTTTTATATTGCTTATATCTTACCTAAAAATACACACTTTCACTTAGAGTATCATATTCTTGTTTACTGAAACAGTTTGTACTACGTTAGAGACTGAAGGAATGAATGCCAAAAGGATTCATACAGATTCATAAAGACAAAAAGCCAGAATACTCCTCTTCAGGTGTTAGGTGCCAAGGGGAGGAAAAAAGAAATGAAAGGAAAGAAAAGAAAGAAAGGAAAGACAGGGAAGGAAGGAATGGAAGGGAAGGAATAGACAGGGAAAGAAGGAAAAGGGGGGGAAGGGAGGAAGTAAGGAAGTAAGGGGGGAGGAAATAAGGAAGTGAGGGAGGGAGGGAGGAAGGAAGGAAGGGAGGAAGGAAGCAAGGAAGCAAGCAAGGAAGCAAGGAAGGAAGCAAGGAAGGAAAAGCGAAAAAGAAAACAAAAAATATTATAAGTGGAACAGGATTATTTCTCCAGTCTTCTCTTGTGTGTACAGCATTTTAAAAAGCAGCAGCGTATTATAAAATTGTGCGAAAGCTACTAAGCCATTCAGGATTCCATAGAGAGCTGATCGATTCTTTTTATGTCTTCTGCATACTTATTAACTCTACAGCTATTAATCAGGTCATAGTCTGAAACTTGCTTCAATATCAGAAAACGTAAAGTTGCCTAATACTTTCCATTGAAAAATCTTAACTTCTGTTGTTTGTAACCTCCCCAGAGTTGAATAACAGGAGCTTAGAGAATTCATCCTAAGTATCTGTCTCAGAATGAAGCATTTTGGTAAACACCAGCCCTTTCAAAGAAAGAGACTTGGAAAACACCAATGCTAAAATAAACACTAAACAAACAAATAGACAAAAAACAAATAATGCCTGTGGGGACAAATAAGTTTTTGGATTTTAGAGTTTCCAGTGGTTTGGGAGCAAGGTTCCCAAATATTGTACAGATATGAACTTAGTGCCAAAGATGTGTCTTTTACTTTTTCTCACTTCAAAACATATATTTTCATGGGGAAGAAAAAAAAAAAAAAAATCAAAAATCATATACTTAGCATTTTAGATTTTTTAGCTTTTTTTTTTTTTCCTTGATGTTCTTGTTCTCAGGTGTCATGAACCAGCTTTAGACCATGGTGTGGCTCATTCCAAGCTCTGATCTGAGCGTGTGACATGAGCTGGTATCCCAGTCACCTTGGTGGGAGAAAGCCACCTAGCTCAGGTGACAAGCAGGTGAGAGGTAGCTCTGTGCTTGGGCATGTGGTGATGGACAAGCAGCTGTGTAGCAGGAAGAATGTTTGAATGTCTGGGAGTGAGGAGGGAACCTGAACAAATGATGTGGGGATGGAACAGTAGGATATCAACAGGACGGCTCAGCCAGAGGGATAGGAGACAGGATGAGGAGGGGGTTTCAGATTTGGATCCATTAGATGGCTAGGATTTAGTGGGCATCAGTGGGCCTCAGAGGTACATTCGACAAGAAGAGCTGGAAAACCAAATATGAAGCAGTGTGGGGCCAGAAGTCTAAGAAGTTAAGAGACAAACAGGATAAAGTAGTTGGAATGGGGTGTCCATGACAACCTTCAAGCTGAAGATGCTGAGGAGGAAGAGAGAAAGGGCAAAATGAGATATGAAAAAGAAAAACTAGATGGGTGAAGAGGTAGGTAAAAGATGTGGTCAGGGAAACTGCTGTTGGAGAGGGTCTGAGAAAGACTTATCACAATATGATAAGACATGGGAATATATCAAGACAAGAGAGACTAACAAGTTGCATTAACAGAAAGTGAATCAGATGGTGTAGACAATAGCATCCAGAAGTCTGGGAGGACAGCCTGAAATGGCTGTCATGGTGATCTGTGAAATCACCTGGCAAACTGTGCCTCTTTCTCCTGTGGTACTAATCTATAATGATCATAGCTGTGAGTTCTAGAATGCTATAGAACTGTGAGTTCTACTGTGCTACAGTGGTCTCACTATCTGTATATAAATAAATATTTCCCAAGTAAAAAGGGAATATGAAATGTCTCAGGTCTGTTGAGGTGTGCTCAAGTGTCTGTATGATGTCATAAGATCAATTTTTGAAGGGTGCAACATATTATCATCAAATTTTATTACTGTTTAATAAATTTTTATTTTAATAAGAGCCTTGTCTGATTTGGTGACAGACCTGCTGTAAAACAGCTCTGGAATATGCAGAGAAGACTGAGAGCTGCTTTTGTTTCACCTCCTATGGAAGATGAAAGGTGCTTAAGGATAAGGCAAATGATTCCAGAATTGGAATAGAACATATTTTAATGGTAAAGCTGTTCTGCAGATATGATTGTCACAGAATTTGTATGTGGATATCTGAGACTTGTTTAAATCAGATTAATCTTTGTTTATTTTTTCCTAGCTCACATTATCCTGGTGTCAGATTTGCAGAAATTCTGACAGTAACAGGTGCAAAAAATGTTGAGTTTTGATTAATCAAACTGCTGTATAATGCTACAAAAGATATAGTTTTTTAGCTTCTCAGACAGGACTTTCTAAATCACTGAATAATTTTAATTTTAATCTCCCTATGTATAAATTTTCAACCTGTAGATTGGAACTAATACTTCACATTTTACAGGACTTTGTGAAGAAGAACTACTAATATTTGTGAATCACTCAGGCAAAATGGTAATGAACATCTGAGTAGGAAAAAAACACAAGAAAAACCACACTATTATATTAAAAATAAAAATAGCTTGTACACAGTTCTGGGTAAAGGCATACTGAACCACGAGGACAAAGAACTACACCATGCAGCTGCATATGATGCTCTTCTGAGCCCTGGAAAAGTGCACAGAAATCAGATTGTGACTTTGTGATTCCTGTGTCCTGACACACACCCTGGGGAACTGAATGAAGATGTCATAAACACCTTAATTCTGGCATTTCCTGAAATACCAGTCCTCATAGTAGAGGTGTTTTGAGTGTGTATATTTGTATGTCTGTGTTTCTTTACACTGTGGCTGTTGGTGTAAATGTCAGAGCTGGTATTTTTATAAAAGTGTGATAACTGAGACCAATATGCTTCTACTCTCTCCTTCAGACTTTAATGACAGGACAAATGGCATGTCAGAACAGTATCTCAAAAGAAACTGCTTCTATATCCTGATTAAAACCCTCTCCTCCATTCAAAAACCACATTCCAATATTCAGTGTTTTCCATGGACTCCATAAATGTCTTCATGGACTCCATCTTCATTCTAAAATCAAGTATTTTTAAGCAGAGAGAAAAGTCAACTAACAGACTAGACCTAAATATTGAAGTTATTGTAGGATATGATAAGAGGAATTAGGATTCACTGTGTGCAGCAGCCATTGTGCAAACTGATACCATCAAAATCTTAACTAGAAATGAAGACATTGCTTCTCACTGTAGAACTGCAGGGATGTTTCACTGGCATACATGAGAAATTACATAGCCACCAAATCAAACCAATTCATTGATGGGACACTAACCTGTGGCTTTTGAGAAGTTTAAGTGAGGCTGCCCTGCCAAGTACATTCTGTGGGACAGCAGCAGCACCGCCAGTACAGTGACAGGTCCTCGTTGCAGGAAGAAACAAGAGAGGCTTGCTCAGGCTCTGAGCATGGGGGCATACTTGAACTCATCTACAAGTTAATTTCTGTGTTTCATACAGCAGAGTAATTGTACCCATGAGGAAGCACTGTCTTCTCTAACCTCTTGACTATTTGGTTTGCCCACCAGTGCCTTCCTTTAACTCACTAAACAAGGTGAACTTTGTAGTAGAGTAGGGAGGTAGATTAAAAACTGCCTGCAGCATCAGAAACAATTTGCATTGGCTAGTTTATTCAAACAATTTGCAGCTCACAAAAACTAGAACTCTCTATAAAGAGATTCCTTTAAATTAAGCATACCTTAATAATGACTGTAATATGTATACAGATTTTACTAAAAATCTAGTTATCTGATAACTGATCTCCATGCAATAACTTCAGTTCTGCAATTCACAAAAAACTGTCCTTGTTTTGAACAGGTTGTATTATCACCACATTTTCAGACTTGTTTTCAGTCACAACTGAGAGACATTGGCCTAAGCGGACTCCAAATGCTGATCTTATAGACAGTTGGTATCTTCTGATAAAATTAGGGTTTTTCCTAGCTAATGTAGTCTGCCAAAAGTCTTTCCATTAGTGGCATCTTGCCTTTTTACAATACTAATGTCATAGAACCCTGTAATTATAGGTCACTTATGTCTCCACATTGCCATTAGTATAAAATTTACTTGTATGGCCAAAAACAAGTTAAACATTTGGTTGAATCAAAATAGCTGAGGGAAACTGATGTCATTCATCTGTCTGGACTGTTAAAAACATTCCTAATAGATTAAGGATTATGCTTTACATGTAACTGTGTTCATATGAAGTATGCTGCAGCTAATTCTGTGGAACCTGAATTAAAAGTGATACCATTTAATTCTCACATAAGTTTTAAGCATACTATATTTTCTCTCCTTGAACTAAGGGATTCTGCACAGCTGTCAGTGAACTCATTTTTCCATATTTTCCACACTTCCTTCCAGAAGAAAAGGCTGCCTACACAACAGAAAACTCATATGAAGACTAGCTGTTTTAAAAATGTTTACTATCTATGAAGAGTTCTTAAGAATATCAAAGTACAAATAGTTCCTGCATCTATAAAAAATATTAAATTTACTTTTCTTGTGATCCTGTTAGCATCATGTGAATGCTGTCTATCTATTACCAAATAAACAAAGGTGGCTGCCAATTACAGTATTTTCATATATCTGAACTCATAGTAGGAAAAGATGACTACTACTGAGTTCTCCCTCTTTCTGAAGCTACACTTCTAATTTTGTACAGGTTATTCAAGGTAAGCATCAAATTGCCAATGTTTTTGTTGGAGTGTAGGTTTTCTGAGATATGGCGCATATGTGAGAATACAGAAACTCTTCAATGTTACATAGTTGACTCTAAATACATTTCAGGCATGTATTAGCAGTGTCCTGATCAGGGAATCTTTGTATTGGATGTTCATTTTCAACATGATACAGTAACTACAGTGTCCTGCCTGTTTGTTCCATTGTGAAGACAGAGGGTGTCTCTTTTTCGAACGTGATAAATGTAAGATAAAGTAGATTACCTTTCAGAAAAGCTGAGTAAAAGCTACTTGGGATAATAACACTGATAGCTTAGTCTGGCGTACCTCAGCTAAGGCAAAAACAGGGAAGGACAGGATTTCTGAGGATCCTGGAAGCAATAGCTGATAATTTCTGGATAGAAATGAGAAAGAAACACACAGTATAGCAAAGGGAATTTGTAAATAAACATGTCCGAGGAGACAGGTTTGCTTTGAGCATTTTCTTCATCTGCTGCAATTAAATTAAGTCTGTAGATTATGTTATTAAAAAAACCACCACAAACCAAATGAAACCAAACCTTAAAAACCCAAGTAATTTTAGAGTTTTATCTGTATTATACCTCTATATGTCAATATAGCTATGTGAAACCTGTGTTGCGGAGAATTTGAATATAAATTTGGAATTCTGAGGATGCAGCACATGGATATGACCTCAGGCAAAGAAAGATACAGCAGAGGGGATCAGAAACTTGGGTACAGTCAAAATAAAATCTTTATTTATTCCAGTTAAAAAACCACAACTAAACAAACCTATACGGCATTACAAGTTAACCATAAGGACCAGATCAGAAAGGTAAGTGTTTATGTAAAAAATACAAGTAACCAGTTACAACTTCCAAAGAAAAAGTATTTGGAGCCTAAATATTGGCCTACACAGAATTTTTTTTAATAGAACTTTATGTAACTACTGCAGTCATTACTTCAACTTTTTAGTGAAAGAGATACATTGGTATAAGACCTGATAAGACCACTTACACAGTAAAAAGTTTTTTCAGGTCAGGACCAATGTAAGAGTTGTTTGTGGTAGGATATGACAAGGAAAATACTTCTCTTGATAAGGCAATTTAAATCAGCAAAACTGTATTCCAGAAAGTATACTTTACTCCAGAACACCTTTCCTCTTCCTATGATAAATAAGTTATCTTGAGAGCCTGGCTGCACTTAGCAGGTTTGGTGATAAGAGCTGCACTGATAGAATTACACCAGCCACTCATTTGTAGTACAGAAATAGATCACTGATAAAATAGCTTTCTTTGCAGGTACAGCTTAATCCAGCTCCTTGAACAGAATAACATATACTATCCAAATACTTTTTGCTGACTTTTTGACTAAAACTTCTTCCTTCTTTACTGTTTTAATTAAGGGTGTTATATCTAGAATGACCAGAAGAGTAACAACTTTGAATGTAGACTACTGCAGACAAATTCTTAAGATTCTTAGCTTAATGCCTTCTTTACATGTTTTTAGGTACCTTCACTCCTACAACTGTGTCTACCAGAGCGTGCACTGTCAGGCTTTTGGCTAATATAGATATGCCAGTAAAACCTGTAATGTAAATTTGGCCTTAGACTGGTGTGACTTATTCCCTTTCTACGTGGGATAGAACTAATATATGCCCATTTACACTTAGCACTGGATGACTGTTTAAATCATAGATTGTACCAATATAGATTTTAGTGTGTACTAATGCAGCAATCTTAACGTTCCACCTGCAGGGCAGAATTGCACTGATTTAACTTAAATTGGATTTAAATCTCACATAAATCTGTAACACAAAAATGCAGTCCTGGGAATCAGCTGCTCCACTGTTCCTACACATTATCTTGCTCTGCAGCAGCATCCTCCATACACGTCAAGAAGCTTACTCTCCTTAAGGAGGGTAACCCGTATCAAATACCTCCCATTTATCACGAGGAAATGGAGCATGCACAATGCACAGTTGTCATGGAGCCACTGATGCCTGGTAACATATTGTCACCTGGTCACTTGCTAATATGTCAAAGCTGATAGTTATATTGAGATAGGCACCTGCATGGACATTAAAACAGAGTATGCCTAAATGCTTCACACAAGTAGGGTAAATTACCCTGTCCCAAGGTTTATGTTGCCATTACCAATACAATTTAGTAGTAGTCTATAAAGTTTAAGCCTAGATCTGTGCCTACATGGTACACTGAAATTGTCTCTGTAGCTGCACTATGGACATATCCCTTACGCTTCCAGCATATGAATATATTAATTTCTGACAAGGGATGACATCCTTTCCCTGAAGAGCTTCAAATTCTTTAGAACTATGAAGAAGCTTCATGAAGGGGTGGACACCCACACTGCCCAAATGAGGGTTAATACAATAATTATTTTTTTTTATGAAGTTAAAGTGAAGTGATTTAGTTTATGCCTTGACCTCTCTGTCTGTGTTCATATGTCCATCACTTTATATCAGTGAAAGAGTGATTTCATTCATAAATCTGACCCCTGCTGTATCATAAAATACACAGCCAAGATGAAAACAATGTCTATAGACAGATTTTCACCTATTTACCAAGGTCATTTTAATTAATGTTTTTGGTTTGAACCTATGTAACTGTCCTGTGTGCCCAAGGACAGAGAAGGAAATGCAGGTGGTAGAAAAAATTTTTTCTTTTCTTTTTGCTGTGTTCTCTTTTTGAAGAGTTAAGTGGGAAGAAGGAATTTGCATTTTTATTTAAAGCAACAAAAAATGAATTTGCATTTTACCAAGATCTGCAGTTTCTTTTCTCAATGCTTAATAAAATACTGATATTAAAATAAACAATGAAGGCACTTGAACAAATAAAAAATTTTAATTAGTGCAGCTAAATGATGAATTCAATTTTCTTTTCATATTTAGAACCATTTTGGATGCTACCTACTGCTCATTTTGGATTCAGGGAAATGTAGGTTTTTAACTACTGCATCTAAAACAGAGACGGAGCTTAAAGAACTTGAAATTAAAAATAAATAAATTAGCTCTCTGCTGTAGAGAGTTGGAGTTTCAAAGGTCACATTTAAGCTGCAAAGAGTGACTAGAAAGACTATCAGCATGGAAAAGAAGGCTCACTGAGGTGAGCAATAGGTACGAGTGACTCTTGGAAGGACTCGTGAACTTTTCAGGAAGGGTTTTGGCTGACAGGAGAGAAAAAGACAGTATCTTGTTCTCTTTCTCTTCTTCTAAAATGAAGGATTAGTCTTGGCTGAAGGTGGCTGTTTTTTTCTTGGAATCCCACTATTTTTTTAATAGTGACAAAAGGACTAAATTAAGCCTTTCTGCTCCTCCAATTTTTGTAGATTGACTTCTGCCAACTGTTTCACCATAATTCCTTGGCTTGTATTAAAACTGGAATCTCCTGTCTCCCTTCTCAGTGCTAAATGGGTCCAGCCATGCTTTACTTTGAAGAGGAAATAGCAATGTACAGTCAATACAGTGAAGCAAAGTGTCTTGGTTTTAATTGAGCTTTTCAAATTTGCACTACTGATTCCTCACTTCCAGATCAGTAAGAGCAAACGGGTAAGTCTCGTTCAGAAAAACAAGTGAATACAACAGATGATAGATGAGGAAAGAATTCATGTAAGACAACAAAGAGCCCAAAGCAAAAGTAGAGCAGGTTTAAATAATGGAGTGTGCAGCAGCCTCTGCTGTGATTTCAAAAGGACACTTGCAATGTGTACATGGAAGCACTTTTATTTAAATTAATAAACACTGTTATAAAAATAATGCATTTGCATCAATAAATAAAGCAAGTATTTTAAAGGCATAATGTGTGCATTTGATGTCCTTTGGAGCATGGACTACACACTTCATGTGATTCACTTTACTGTATGTGGGCAAGAATAAAGACAGCAGCAGCATCTGTGTTAGTGGTGTTCCTCTTTATAATTATTCAAGATTGTGTTAATGGTGTTCTTCTTTATAAAATTATTCAAGATTGTTGCATACTTAATATAGCAGAAATGTCTACATGAAGATTTTCAAACCATAGAAGGTTATGTACCTAAATTTGTCTTTATCCACACTGGCACATATTGAGATATTGATTTGAAAAAGCCTATGTTCAGGACTGCACAAAATTTGGACTTTTAGGGTTACGTCAAGCTGGGCATTCAGAAAACAGATCAGAGTTTTTATTCAGGCTGTGCTCTTCAAGCTTCTTTGAATAGTTCTGACATTTTCAATGTAAGAAAAAAATTATGGATGCTTGATACAGTGTTTTGGGACAAATATTCTTTTGAACCTTTAGTGGACTTTCAATATGTCACAGTTTGTGGCCTTCTTTTATTGTCTGTATCCTGTGTTTTTAAAAACAATACTGGTAAAATTGCTTCAGAGAAACGAAATAACACAGAGAGTGATGCCTCTCTTTTCTATTACAAGTCCTGCATGCTTAGTAGTGGTTTGCTTATCCAATAAATAATATATTGACTACCAAGCCTCCTGTTTATGATGACTTTATAAGCATAAATATTTTCCCCAGTAAGACTAAAACATGACCCCCTAACAGGCAATCACTCCTTTGTCTCATACTCATTGCTAGATAAGAATACATATACTTCTGAAAAAATGCAGATAAACCCCTTGCTTTCCTGTAATGTTATACTCACCTAAAATCAACACCTGGTAATCTCAAACCTTGATAAAGTTTTGATAGTGCACAGTTTACCAAGTTGGACAGTCAAAAATGAAAGGGTTATGTTACACATAGTTTCAAAAATATTCCCAAAAGCTGAGGAGTAGGAATATTAAAAATAAAGAAGCAAAATAAAATATGAGAAGATTACTGGAAACAGAAGTCAGTAACAGGAGAGGCTAGGATGAAAAAAGTCTTTATCCCTGTAAAAATTAACTTGAAATAAAAGGTATATACAGATTTGGTGATTGCTGTCAATGAGAAGGATCTTCAGCTTTTGGATTTTCAGTGCCTCTTTCTATTTTAGCTTTCCCTCTCCTCTTTTATGTTGCCGTTTCTGCATACCTTACAATTCTTGTAACTTATTCATTGCCTTGATTACTGCATGCAAGGTCAACTATTATAATAGCATGCTCCTGAATCCTCCCACTCTGTACTTCACTAAACTCTGAGAACACTGTATAAATGGGGTATGCTATCTGAATATCTTTGCCAAACAGGGCATTATACAGAGAGCCAAGTAAGCTGTACAGAGCTCTGAACTCCAGCAATATGCTGAGAGGGCAGTTGCATTATGGTTTTGGATTCCAAATTACTGTGGACACAGTGTAAGCCAAACACAGAAGAAAGGCCAAATATAAGACATTCATGAACAGATTTTGTAAATTTGAGAAGTAAAAACAGACTACTAGTCAATTAAACAAATGAGACATAAAGGTGTTGGGTTTTTTTCCTTTTCTTTCTTTTTTTCTGAATTGATGTTGTGGAATAAAGATCTCTTCATTGCATGTCATCTTAGTGTAAAGTTAAAGAGGTGTGGATGGTAATAAGCATAGTGGAAGATGGGATCTCAGCTGCAAGCAAGATTATCAGGAATTAAGGGCAGATCACAGGGCATATGTGACTACTCATATTGTCCTTACTGTTGTTAATCTGAGTAGCTTTACGTATATATGTATGTATGTATGCATGCATTTTTAAGGAGCGTCCATGGCGTGTGACCTCTCTTGCCTCTTTAGATGCTAGTACAATCTCAGAATTGAAGGAAACCTGGAATTTTCAGCTCTCTGGTTCTGCTAAGAAAGTTGTGCAGGAAATAACTTCCTCCGTGCTATTCCCTGAAAGTCTCACAAGAGAGTTGTCTGGGGAACAGTATTCCCCTGAGCAGTATAAAAGCTTATGCCTTGAATAGTCATTTCAGGGAAGGGGAAATGCACTAAGTGTGTAACATTGCAAATCAGGCATGACTGGCTAGATCCCTTGGATATTAAAGAGAAAAAACCCCAATCTATAAAAATGATCTGATAATTATCTAATTGATGTTATTTGTTGAAATATTTTACAGGGCCCTTCCCTGGATAACATTCCGTTAATCAATTGGCTTTATTTAAAGCTACTCAAGTCCCTCTTAAAATCTTTGTCAGTTGGAAGAGAAGAGGAACTATTCACTGCTTCAACAAAGGTGGGAGTCACAGAACTTCCACTGACCCGATGAAGCAAATGAGCTTTGAGTTTCAGCTGACAAAGCAAATTCATTTTTCCTTCCATGCAGTTTTCCAGTTCCCCTCACAAAGAGACTGTAACGAGGCCTAGCAAAATAAAACCAACATTATGTCATGCTGCAGTGAGATAGTACTTGTCTTTATCTCTTCCAAAATCTTATATTGAAAGGTGCTGAACCCAAATAACTCCTCTGCGTTTTCAAGGGAACAATGGTTCCTAAGGTCCTCAGAAAAAGCCTACGCTTGCCCAGTCAATGCTCTACCCAACTCAATTATCAGGGGAAAGAATGAAGCTTTGACACCTTGAGGAATTCACTTTGACATTTACAGAGAGATATGTGCTGTGTGGATTATATTATTATTTCTTCTGCAAAGAGAAACACGTCCAAATGACATTAGAGTCAGGAAAATGCAGAAGAACAGAAGAAGACGTAACTTTTTCCTCTGAACATAAGTCATCAAGTCTTTCTTTTTCTTTAAAACTGTTAAAATGAGGACTCTGGAATGGACAGAAAGAAGGTGAGAATATTGTCTGCAGTTCAAGTGACTTCTTACAACTGTGTTCCTAGAGCAGAAAAAAGTAAAACTTCTTCTCTGACAGCAGTGCACAATAAGCAGGACTACAACACCTGTTCCTGAAACACTGTTATGTTTTAAGTATGGACTGGAACTTTCAGCTGTAGCTAGTTAGTTCCCACTATGGGCTCACCTCCCCAGTCTGCCCACCTGTAAAGCAACTCACATCCAGTAAAGAAAGGGATCCAGTGGAGTGAATTTTAATACTGAATATATTTCTAAGCACTGTAGTTGAAATCTGTGGAAATTTATTAGAGACTGATCTGAACTCTTTATCAGTATGTAAATATCCATTAACTTATGAGGACACTGATTTAGAGCCTGACGTTTTCTTTCTCATTCTCTCAAATACTCATTGGTATCAATAAAAATCTGGGGTATGCAACAGTGCAGGATTGAGTCACAAATATTCAGGCATAACTGAAATATTCAAAGGTTATTCCAGACAGGTAGTGCTCTTGACTGCAAAAGTCTACAGCTAGAAGTACTTGGAAAGCATTTAGATTGTAGAAAATTTACTACTTGCAGCCAGTGATTTATTTCATGCCCTAATGCACTAAAAGGTCAGTAGCCTAAATTTATCTCAGTGATTTGCAACAGATTATGGCTTCTACAGTGTGTTCATACATCAACTACCTTTGGATGCTAATGTTCATTCTAATCTCCAAATTCTTCAAGTTAATGGGAATTCCTTTAGATCTGAACTTTGTCTTTTTTTTCCTTCCCCTTTAATCTGAGCATAAAATCACCTTGCAACAAGATGTTATATTCTGACTTTTTGCCTTGTTTTGAGCTGCTAGTAACAGCTTTTAATTTGGAAAGACTATCTCTGAGTTTACTGCGCCTGACTGGTTTCAGCTCAATTGTTTCCCCAGCTAACAGAGCATTTCATTTCTCCTGAAGGTCACTGCAAGCTGCCAAGGCATTGAAACACATCAGCTTTTCATTCATGCTGCAATCTAATGTCACAGTGCCATTAAGATAAATGGAAGTAGGCATGTATGTATTACTTTTTTCTATCAGCAATTACCAAATTTATTATAATACAAAGCAAATTAGTCCATCAGTGAATGAGCAACTGGTAACAACCTACCCTCTTTGACTCCAACACTTTCTTCAAATCACCAGAAATTAATCCTTTCATTAAAATGGTTTGATTGCAGGCTGATAATTATTTGTATAAATTACACCATCATGTCATCTGCTTGTGGAAGTGGCTCTTCCGACCATAGCACAACTACTTACAATAAGATGGTGATGCAGAAAGCTGCATGGATCCAAACCATCCCATAAAACAAACACAGTGGCCATCTGTTGGAGGAGGGCAGCCATTAACTCTTTTAAGGGCCTGGATGTGGTCCAGTATTGTTCATTCTACCACCAAAATGAAATGACTATTCTAATCAACAATATGCATTTTAAAACTGGGTCATCATATGTCTCCAATGCCTGTGTTGTTTGGAATCAATACATGCAGTACTGACTCACACTATCAAAAGGCAAACTAGTCTGTTTTCAAGCTGAGTGATTTTTGTGTCTCTCAAGTTTGTGGAATTCCTTTAATCTGAGATACTGTTGAAAATTTTGTTATGACTCAAATTCAAATTGGTAAACTGAGAGAGTCTGCCAAAAGAAGCTTAGTTTCTTAACAGCTCTGCTGGACGTTTCACTGTAGTAGTAAAATACAGTGGTCAATAATGACAATCAGGATAAAGAATATATAAGAAACCACAATAGTATTAACAGCAAAAGAAAAAGAAATACAGACTTGGAAAAAAGACACGTACTGGAGTCTGTACATTAGTTACTCTAGTTTATTTAAAATTATTACTCTATAGTTTATTTAAAAAGACAAAACAAGTTTATTTCCTTGACCTTCTACATTTCCAGTTGAATATTCTCTCTAGATTTGGACTTCTGAATGAATTTGGAGATTTTTAAGGAGTTCTTAGATCTCCTATTGCAGTGGTGGGAAACCCATTAGCTGGATGTGAGAACAACATTATGTAGACACAATATGGCAAGTTTCCTTATAAAAGCCTGCCAAAAGGCATAAAATGGGTCTATCAACACCTTTGTTGCTTTACAAGTGCTACCTAGGGAAATGTTGCAAATTATGCCTAGGTCTTCGATAGACTTGTCATACAGATAAATGCTTACTACAATCAAAATAAATTAAGCTAATTTTATTCATGGTTTCAGTCAGAACTACGTTCAAATCTCAAGCAGTGAATAACTAGCACACTGCATGCAGTCCAAACTCAAAAGATTCTCAGCTGGTAATTACAGATATAAGGAAAAAAGGGATGGCCTGTTTCACACAAATACTTTTCATGTATTTGTTCCTTATGTAAAATTCTAATTAAATGTTAGGCAAATACTGGAGTAACCAAATATTGTTTGCACTTGAAATTCAGGCGGAGTGCTGGAGCAAGTTTTCATGTCTGAATACTGGTACTAATGTATTTGTAAGGTAAATATCTAAGAAAAAAATTAGCCTGTTATGGGATTTTTGATCCATCAAACAAATCATATTACAGATGTATTACTTGTTGTAAAGATCTATTTAAATAATTCATCAGTATAACTGGTCTAGTCCTTGCCTAGCAGCAAGGCTACTTTTCTCATCTGACTAAAGTTCTGAAATGGAAAAGTATGCCAAACTGTATCTAATCACTTGGGATCAAATCATTCTCAAGGCATAAGGAAAACTTGCTTAGGTATACCAAGCCCAGAAGCACAACTCCAGATCATTCTTTTAGCTCTTTCCACAGAGAATGTATTTTTTAGTTAATCACTCTGAGGGAATGATAACATTTTTTTCTCTCCAAAGAAGTGAGCTAAGCCTGAAGTTCTTGAACTTATAGAGGAGCTGAATGATTTCTGATCCTCCAAGAGGGAAACTTCTTGGCCATTGGCAGTGAAATCCTATTTTAAAAATGAAAAGGCAAGAGAGACAGATTTTGAAGTCATGCTGCCTCAGGCACAGAGATCTTCCACAGAGCTGAGTTGCAGGTATGTATCGGAGAAGAAATTATCCAAAATGCACTTTTTTACCTAACTTATGTGTCTAGGATGTGCACAGTGGATGTGCAGCTAAAGTACTTTTAGGTTTTTCTGCTCACTGTTGGGCTCATTCTATGTCCTTACTCTGGATTTCATAGAATTATTTATACTAGGACAGTGGTTGAAAAATATATAATTATTATTACATCTGTATTTTACAAGCTATTTTGTTTTTATTTTCTGTAATTTGAACTGCTGTCCAAATAAGAAGTGCATTCAGAAAGGGGAACAAATGTGCATTTTTTCCCAAATACTTTAGTGTTTTATGAAAAGAATGGAATAGAGAAACACCAGTCTCACCAGCTTTCATTTCTATGTGTACAACAGCTGTAAAGACCAGTAACTGAGTGATACATTTGGATCTCTTCAGAAGAGGAGTGTGCAACAGCTCACTGTTCACACAGAAGAGCAATTACAGCAGTCAGAACAAACTCAGAACCAATATAGTTCTAAATCCAGCTTAACCAGTGTCTGATTTGTGCTGCTAGGACATTTCAGCCCCACTCCTTCTATAATCTTCTCCCACAAAAAAGAGCAGTATGAATGAATGTCTGATTCATTGGGATTCCTAGGTAAGTGATTGCCTGTGTTGGTGACTCAGATTAGAAATCTTACTCAGAGGAGCTGTGGGAGATTGCTCTCCCTCTTCCTCTGACTGTGGATCAACTTGCTTATGGCTTAAATTAGCCCTTGTTTAATACTTCTCAAAGCAACTGGCTGCCTGTCATACTGACTTTTCTGCTAACATATATTTTGGATCTGTCATGTTTACTAGTCAGAGGATACAGAACTAGTCCACAACTCAGTCTTGAGGCATACTTGGGGAAAAAGTTACCTGATGGGGTCTGTAGAGCCACCCAAATATCTTGTTTCTTTTTGCTGATTTTTCAACTTTGGTCAAAAGCTGAAAAGTCTGCTCCCCCTGCAGAGCCAACAGCACAGTTCATACAATTGCTTCCTCATCCAATGGCAATAAAATCATCTGAGTTCAGAACAGCAGTTTAAACTGTTTAAACAGCCTGTTTCACTCTCTGCTGGAACCTGGTGAGTGACTTCTCACACCCACACCACTTAGCACGGCACTGACAAGCGTGGAGCAGAGAGTGCTGCAAAGCGTTCACCCCTGCATGAGGAAGAACCCAGCTGTCATCTCATTTCCTTCTGGTCCAAAGGTTTCAGCACCACAGAGACAGCAGAAAAAGAAGGAAAGTAAAAAATTTTACCTATTATTATGGAAAAAGTCATAAGCTTTTATCTGAACTTTTACCTCATTTAACTTTTCACTTTATCCTTGCTCAGAAAGAAACAAGAAAAATAAGGAAACTCTCTCCTCTAGTGATTTGTTCTCATTAGAGTTCAGTGTCTGGCTAATTAAATAGCCCCAGGTGCCAGACAGAACCTTATTTGCAATAACTTATCTTGTTTTGGTCAGTTCCTCAGCTCTGCTAGCCAACAGCAAAGCAGCAGATACTTCCTAGCATAGCTGTACTATGGTATAACAAAATTAGAGGTAATTAAACCTTCCATTTGAATCAGCATAAGTGGCATGGCATATCTCTAAGTCCTGCCACTTTCATTGCCTAAAGAAATCTTCAATGCATGGAGGAACTTCTCTCTTCAGACCATGGTTTGTAACAGTTAATAGTGTGGATTACACTGTTTGACCTAAATGACACAGCACTTGACAACCATCAATAACTTAACATGATATGGGTGTAATAAATTTGTTTCTCCTCATACCCTCCTGACTATTGAAAGTGCTAACTCTGAGATAACACATAAGGTAAAAGAACAGAAGTGGCAAGTTATGAGGAATCTCCAGGATAATGTATGTGATGTTATATTGGTTATGTATTAGAAATCCCCCAAAGGAATGTTGCAATATTTAGTAGTAAGAGCAAACACCATTAAGAGCTTGGCAGAAGATGAGATTTTCTCATACCTCTCATAAAAATATCTATTAGACACAACTGAATGAGATCTTATTTACTAGGCGGCACTCTCATCACAGTGAGTTTGCTGTGTTGAATCCTAGAGAAATCCCAGTTAGTCTGGAATATTACCACATTTCTATCATAAAACTATGTCCCTTGCTCTGACTTAAGCCTAGTTCATTTTTATAGATGTAAAGAACAATAAAATGGTCATGCTGGAGCAGTTGGGGAGACAGTGTAATGTGGTGGAAGAGAGTGTCCAAGCAGCCGGAAGCAGGCTTTCTGTTTTTTTACAGCAGCCCATAAATGAGTTAGAAGCAGGGAGATTGTTTTACTGGCAGACATATTTGTTGGATTGATAACGTAAAGGTAGTCATTGAGACAACTCCATGCACAGGAAACTCTGGTATAATCACATCTTCAATGGGCATTATGCTAACACAGGGTATAAATCAGGATACCCCCAAGCAGAGCAGCACAGTTTTGACACACTCAGAAAGGGAGGGATGGCTTGGTAAACTATAAAATATTGCTTGTCTGAAGGGGCTTGTCTGGACACAGATGTTTTTATTTATAACATATAATTGATATGGGTATAGTGCTTCACATGAATGCTCTCATTAAGAAAGGTTCTAGGTTTTTCTTGTAGCTTCATATTGTCTGTTTAAATTGAACAACAACAAAAAAGACTCATCCCAATTTAAAGTTATTAAAATGAGTTCATTGACAAATTGAATTTAGATCTGTAGACTTGGATCATTTAAAACCCTGTTTTTGCTTTTACCAGTTTACTTTCCCTAAGTTGAAAGGACCATATTGTTCAACAACCCAGCTGTGCTCTGACTCCAGCAAAAGCTGATGTTCTCAAAAAGATTTGGGGAAGGTGCTGCTGTGAGGGATGCTGACCTGCCTCTTTTCCAGTGCACAAAGCACCATACACCTTCCTCTCTCAATGCTAGGAATAATTTCTGTGAACTTTTCAGAAGATTATGGAACCAGGTATTGCCTGGATAGCACAAAAAGAATGTCTTGAATATGCAAATCCTTCTATATTCTCAAACTAAATACCCTCAAGAATTAAACACAGCAGTTTCTTGATAAGTAATTGACTTTCTCCCACCCACTGAAAAGGAAGAGATAAAGGCTCTGTATAACATATGTCTGGATACATTCAGGTCGTACATAGCGACAAAACACAATATGCTGGAGATTACTAAGTAGCTTCATACTGTTTGGCAGAAATGAAGAAAGGAAGTCATAACATTTTGGCACACATTCAGCTAGACAGCATATCTTTATTGAATGAGTATATATATCTGATAAGTGACCACTCAAGAGACCAGCATAAATAGGCTATATAGCAGAAAAACTTCTCAACAAAAGGTCAGACAAACTTGTTCCAAATATGACATGGAGATATTTTTATGTGGTCAGTTAAGAAAAAGGTTTTTCATTTGAGCTGGTTCATAAGGTTATCAAAACCAAGAATATAAGGATTGATTCTTCTGAAAGGCAGAAGGCATTCACTAGATTTATAAGGGTTTGCTGGAAAAGCATTATACCACGTCGTGATGACCTAAAGAACAAACTTACCTGTCTCAAAACACTCTCCCCACAAGATAAGCTACCACAACAGAACTCTAGGTAAGTGCAGATGGTACAGCAGGGAGGAGCTAATTCCAGGCCTAATGGAGGTAAAGGTTTGGTTAGCATCTGGGCAAAAATTCCCACTGTGGAAAACTGTGAGAAACGATCACTGCTTACACCCATGCAGCCCAAGTCGTGGGAACTTCGGCGATCACCCTTTGGATACCAGGGACTTGAACTGTATACAGTGGTACTTCCAGAATAATGACTCAGGACCCCCACCACCAAGATGACCAGAAGAAGAGGACCAATGGGACACCATCGGAATCCATGTGGTGGTGACATCTTTGCTTGATCTTTCTCTCTCTCTCTCAATCTCTTTCTCTCTCCCGTCTACACCCCCTTCCTATTTTGATCTCTTTCTCTACCTCTCATTTACTGTTAAATAAAACCTGTACTATTGATATTAGCATATGTTCTCCTTTGCACCTTAATTCAGGCAGAGGCATCTCTTATTAATCAGATCCTAACATATATTTATATTAGTAAATCCTGGCCATGGAGATAGACCAACAGCAAAAGGAGTTTCATTCCAGGAATAGAATAAGCTATACTTGCAAATTGGCTTTTTTTTTTTGCTGGTTTAGAAACATTTCTACATCCAGGGAGTTGCTATCATACTTATGTCAGTCAGAATGGTGAAAACATCTCACTCCTTTCTAACCCAGCTATGTCAGCAAATTGTTTTAAGGGCAAACATGGTCTAAGTAAAGAAACTGTCATAGACCATTTTTTTGAAGTTCTTCTTGTTTTAGTAAATTATATAGGAAATTATTTTGGACTTATTGTATTAGATTTTATTTACAAGATATCATTATAAATCATATTTTGGATTTTAGAACATTCCTACTACTCTCTGCTTCATCCTGTCATTCTTTTTCTACCATTTTCCCCCTAGATAATAATATGCTACCACTGAAAGTAGAGTTCATTTGTGGGAAAAGACACAAAGAATAATGTTCAACACTGTACAAGAAAGCTAACTGCTTCCTGGGCTGCATAAGAAGCAGCATGATCAGCAGGTCAAGGGAGGTGATTCTCCCCCTCTAATTTGCTCTTGTGAGACTCCAGCTGTGTCCAGCTCTGGAGTCCCCAACACAGCAAGGATGTGAACCTGCTGGAATGAGTCTGGAGGAGGGCCATGAAGATGATCAGAGGGCTGGAGCACCTCTCCTAAGAAGACAGAAGTGAAAGAACTGGAGTTCGGCCTGGAGAAGAGAAAGTTTGAGGGAGACTTCAATATTTAAAAGTGGCTTATAAGAAAGAGAAAAGCTTTTAACCAAGGCCTGTTGTGACAGGACACAATGATTTTAAATTGAAAGAGTATAGATTTAGAGTGGTTGTAAGGAATAAATTTCTTTGTAATGAGGGTAATGAGACACTGAAACAGGTTGTCCAGAGAAACTGTGGATGCCCTGTCCCTGAAAGTGTTCAAGTCAGACTGGAGGAGGATTTGAGCAAACTAATCTAATGTCCCTTCCTACGGCAGGTGTGTTGGACTAGATATGTTTAAAGATCTGTTCCAGTCAAACTAAAGTGAGAACAAATATTTTTAGGTTAAGGCTTAGATGATAGAGATTACTTGTACTATAGCTCCATATAGAAGTGGATTTCATTATTTAATTCTAATCACTAAGTTGAAATTCCTAATTTAAGTAAGTGCAAAGACAACAATGAGAATTTCACATTTGATCTAGTCCCTCTAGGTTTTCTTTGTAGTGGAGGTACTTTGGTATGCTTCATCCATTCCTAAAGTAGACATCTGAAAAGGGTCAAATGAATCATACCCTAAAAACACTTTTTTTTTTTCTGCAGTTATAAAGACCATGTAACTGAAATACTGTAAATGTTGAGAGTTAGGTAAAATGACTTTCAGTCTTACTATATATAACCATGAAAAGATAAAAGACAAAAAAAATGGAAAGAGAGGCTTGGTCATGGAAAGTGAGAAGATAATCTGAGCAAGCTTCATAAATCCATCTGTGAGAACTAAGCCTCTATGGATAACCATAATTACCTACATGAACTAAGTAAAATGACATCCTATTTCTTTACGTGCTTGCTTACTCATGAATGGAGGAAGGCAGACAGGAATATTTATTTTGGCTTACTGACCAACTATGATTATAAGTCCTCTGGTTGAACTTGATGCATTTCTTTGTCTGTGCCCTTTTGCATATTCCATGTGATCCCTGTTACAAGTTCCAGAATCAATAGGTAAAAATGTATTGATTTCTCAGAGGAAAAAAATTAAGATCATAAAAAAAATTAAGTCTTTATCATCTATTTACCTAAGCAGCTAGAACCATCTTTCCATTTATCTGCAGCTCAAAGAATAGAACTGATAACATAAATTAATACCTTGCAGCAAAACTACTCCCACCTTGGCTCTAACCATCTTCCCAGTACATTTTTGTAGGCTGATACTCTAAATGATACATCTCTCAGAGGCAAAAAAAGTTTTAAAAGAAAAGGAAGGAGGGTGCCTCCCAGAGGCACAGGGGAGAGGATAACTTTCAGGCACAATTAGAAATTGCAACTTCCATGGAAATGAGGAAAACAGCAGACTCAGCGTGGCTGGCCATGGGGACCCAAAGCTGTAGGTACGTGAATAGAGGTGTGATGAATCCTGATGTGAGAACAGCAGAAGAAAGACACTAGGAATACCAGTATAGGGAAAGGAGGCTTGGGGAAGAAAAGGGGGAATGGAATGTGCAGGGAATCACATGAAATGATGTAAAGTGGAGACCTAGGATGGGAAGAAATTAAAAGCAAAGTGTAATCAATGTCTAGAGGGACAAGCAAACAAAAACTGATGAGTGGACTACAAAGACCCTGAAATAGAAAGGAGATGTCAGTCAGTTCATAGAACTCACATTGGTTAGGGACAAAATATGAAAAACTCACAAGTGTAAATGCTTTACAAACAGTAGAGTTTAAACAGGGCACTTATTTTTCTGCCTTGGCTCAGAGATTGCATAGGACACATCTACTGTTAAATCTTTAAAGCAATATCAAGAGGTTAATTTAAGTTTAGCATATTTATCTTTACAAATGTTAATGACACTGTGTAGTTTACATATTTCTTCAAAGACTGGTGGCTGTTCAGCATTTTGTTTTCAGGACAGCGGACCAACTTTTTTTTGGTACGTTTTAAGAGGATTTATGGGGGTCTAATAATATCACACCTATCATCACTATCAACTGCAGTGTACTCTCATTAGTTAAGGAGTTTATTTAAGTGCACATAAAATACACTGAAGAGTGTAATACAACTTCAGAAGAGTAAATCTTCAGCTTTATTTTAAGGACTGCTAATTTTCTTAGGAAAATTAATTCATCTTTTGTTAGAAAAAAGCCTTTCACCAATTTTTCATTGTATATCCAATTCTCAGACAACATCTTACTGCTGAGTTCAGTGAGGAACAATGGAATACTTGGAACTTGTTGTTTTGTTTAATATGATCTAGCACTTTGTAACCATAAACTTTTTTAGCTTAAGGTATGTAAATAAATATTTTAGAATCACTTCACAATGCAAATTCTGCAGTACCTACAAGTTAAACTGGGGTTAGATTGTAAAATGAATTAAGTATATTTTACTGTTTTCTAGGGATTTGCACATCATTTTTGACCAGTTTACAAAGGCTTTGCATGTTATTGTTCCTAAACATCTTCCAAACAAAATGTACCCTGGCTTCTGAAAGCTAAGCTGTGCTCTTTCCTTTTCACACATCATCATGGGTAATAAAGATTCCGAAGGCAAAATTAAACCTCAAGATATTTCTAGGCCACCCCACTGTCTTTTAAGCCTTCAGTGACATTACATAGATGTAATTGACTGGAACTTAAGCAAATAGATCTGGTAGGGAAGAAAAAGGAGATCAGGTCACTCCATATTACCTAAATTAGTCTACAGTAATACCAGAAAGAAGATAATTCTAGATTTTAATTCTTCACATGTTTTCTTTAATTATTAAAGCTTCTTTATTGAACTACCACTGTTGAATTTCATTTTATACAACCGCATTGAAATAATTTCTATAAGAATGTCATTTTCCAGAGGTAACAAATGCATCCATTCATCCATATGTCCTTGATCTATAATGAGCTTGAAGATTCATTGTGAAGTTTTCCTTCTTTTGAGTAATTATTGTGATAAAGTGAAATTAACAATCAGTTTTAAGCACCAAGTTAAAATTAGTCTAAATTATTAATTATTGCAGAAATGCCCTCAATTAAAGCAAGAAATGAAAAGAAAAAATGCCCTTCCTGACAATTCAGTGCTAGAAATAATGTTAATTTGGCATTTTGTTTTTTACATAGGAACATAAGGAAAATCTGGAACTGTCTGGAATTCTGCAAAAAATTGTACTACATTGGATAAAACTATAGACGACCTCAGTACTGAACAGAACAAGCTATAGTTCACACTCCTGTCAATCTTCTCCCTCAAAAGACGTATTTGTTTCTGTCTAAATGTAACTGTATATGCAACACTGTGCATGAAGAATCCAGTCCAAGGCAATGGGTGAACTCCAGATTTCCAGACAAGAAAGGAAGGAAACACAAAGCATTAGGAGACAGGAAACTATAATCTCTTTGACACATATGGCTTCTGCTTGGCACTGGGGATGAAAGCATGAACAAAAGCAAGGACCCCTGCAGAGATTATATAACCCCATTTTCAAAGTCACTGGACTTATACATCTTTCATTCATCTTAGTGGAGCAACTACAAACAAACCCATAGGTCCAGGATGTCTCCTAAGTCCTTGCTTTCAAAAAACTGTCCACGATCCAGTTCCCCTGCCCCTCTCTCTATGGACGTCTAGGCCATTTCCACCTAAATTAGCAGATTTTTGTCCTCCAAGAAATCCAAAGGAGCAATGATTCTGAAATGCAATTTTTTAAAAAAAAAGAAAAAAAATTAAAGCCTATTGCTAACAGTTGTGCACTTCTGTGTACTAACGTTTTGTTGTTGAAGATTTTGGTAGGTAAACAGAGGTATTAGTTAATGATGACAGAGAAAAAGAAGGAGGATGATACACAGAGATGTTAAATTCCAAAGGGTCATACAAGGCAGAAGAGATTGAGAGACAATTTTGCTTCTCCCAACCAGGTTGCTCAGTTTTGCATGTCACACCTTACTGCAGCTCCTCTGTCATGGTTTAACCCCAACCATCAGCTAAGTACCACAGTCACTCATTCCCCCCCACAAGCTGAGATGTGGAAAAGAGTCAGAAAAAAAAAGGTAAAACTTATGGGTTGAGGTAAGAACAGTTTAATAATTGAAACAAAGTAAAATATATTGATAATATTAATAGCAATAATAATAAATAATATTAATATCAATAGGTATACTAATGAAAAGGGGAGAGAGAAAGGAATAAACCCCAAGAACAAGAAGTGATGCACAATGCAATTTCTCACCACCCACTGACTTAGGCTCAACCCATCCCAGAGCAGTGATCAGTGGCTCCTGGCCAACTCCCTCTGGTTTATACACTGAGCATGATATTCTAGGATATGGAATATGCCCGTGGCCTGTTCAACTCTGCTGTCTCCTCCATGTTCCCTGCTGGCTTCTTGTATACCTGCTCACTGAGAGAGCATGGGAAAAGTCCTTGACTTAGGATAAGCACTACTGAAAGACAACCAAAGCATCAGTGTTTTATCCACATTATTCTTATACTGAATCCAAAACACAGCACTCTAATAGCTACTAAAAAGTAAATTAACTCTATCCCAGCCAAAACCAGGACATCCTCCCAATAAAGTATTATGTTTGTGGGCTCCTCAAAGTCATTAGGAAAAAATCAATGATCATATTACAATGTCCACTTTACAGGATGAACCACTGAGCCACATACAATTTATTCTATAATGTCAGAGGAAAATACTTATCCCTTATTAACGTTCTCATAACTAGGACTGATAAAACATAGTGAAAACATAGTTCACATCTCTTTTTAATAATTGCCACTAAAAATAAAGCTTCAAGGGTTAACAATCACAGAAATTAAGTGAAAATGTAGATGTGAAGACGTGTTTGGACATAACACTTCAAGTAATATTTGTGTCAGCATCAAGCAGTCATCACATACATGTGGTCACTGCCTCCAGGTACATGAGGCAGACATCAAAGAGACATGTCAAAAGATATTGAAAGCTTTGTATTTATTAATTTGTTTGTTTGTTTTACTTTGTGGACAAAATTCAGACTTCCTTAGTTCAATAATGAACATAATCCAATTTGACTTTTGGACTGGCACCTTGTGATGAACCAGCCCTCTGGGCCTCTACACACCTTTGTCATAGAAATGTCCTCTTCCTTAATATTTTTGTTATCTGTTGACAGATTTACATTGAAGTGTCAAAACTACTTAATACATTCATAAAAGCCAGAACGCACTCTCTCCACTCATAAAACCCACATTTGACTGGAGACATTAATGTGTAGAAGCTTTTTTCCCTATTTCTTTTGAGGTTTTTTTTAAGATGCTAGCTGGTATTGAAATAAAAAAACAAACAACCAAACAACACAACAGGAATGAAAGGGTGATATTCTTTTGGTGGGGGATTGGATGTTAGTGAGTTTCCATAGGCATACAAGCTGCTACCTCACACTGGAGTGACCTGAGAGAGGCAGTAGCTCCTAGTCCCTGCTGAGTTCCACTGTAGCAGGCAGCCCCACACTGTGACAAATTATCACTCTATGAATAACATCATTAAGCAAACTCAGAGGGAAAAAGTAAATTGCCATTCAGAAAATAGCTATTTGCTAAAAGAATCTGTAGCTTGATGTACCACCTCATGACAGTTCCTGCATTCACTGGCAAAAGTTTTCTTATAATAAAAACAGTAATTTAAAAAACCCCCTGAAACTCAATGCTTTTTCTTAAGAAAACCCCACCACTACTTAAAATTAGGATGAACTAAGGCAACATATTCAATTTTGTCTAATATCTTCAAATGCTCTGTAAGATACTCTATTATAGCTAAATTTAAAAGAGTACATAATAAAAGCATATACAATGGTGTTTGCCTCAGATTAAGTACTTTCATAATGCATTTGTGGACTGCATAAATGTGTCTTCCGTCTTTCAGTTATTCAGACTAATACACAAAATTCCACTACTGCTTCTGAATACATAATGGAATACAGTGATCATAACTATCATTAAAGTAACCTGTAAAATTCTTAAGAGTTTTCATCATAGAAAAAAAGAATGTGAATTACTTTATGAAACTTTAAAAACTGTAGACACATTTTATTGACTTTTTACTACATTTTCATAAGACATTAGTCCATAATACTTTCACTATGATATCAAAATACTTTTATGTAAGGACTTACGGTTTGAAAATCAGTTTTTTCTCTACTTTAAGATCATTTACCTCATTAATAATGAAGGCATCTGTTTTTCTTAATGAACATATCTACATGTATTTTAGGAACTGGAACAATGGTAAGGGAAGTGACAGGAGTGAAGTTAGCCCATAAAAGTTTTAGAGAATGATACTCTTTGTCAGTGTTTATTTACAAACATTTCTGTTACTGTAAAATTAAGAAAAGGCTATCTGAAAAGAATTGGTATTACAGTTATAAACTAATAATTATGCCACATAAAAAATATTCACTGTCTGTCCTTTTCTGTTCTGGCCTGGACAAGACAGCCTGACCCATAGCACTGCTGTTCACCTATCATAACCTCTAGATCAAGAGAAAAGAATTAAAAATGAAAGGACAAAAGATCAAAACTCTAAATAGGGTCAGATACTGGGTATACAACAGAACAAAATCTAACCATCACAGCACATTTCCTATACATGATGGTAACATATGACCCAGATAATTATACCCTCCCAAACAAAAGGGAGAGGAGTGAGTTGTGTCAGAGCACTGGCACCAGTCCTTTTGAACCTTATACCTTGTGACAGGCATCCTTAAATTGTGCATCTGTCTCCAGACCCACCAGAGACTCTGGCACAGTCTGATTCCAGTGGCAGAACCCTGCTCTGCCAGATTATTTCTGGTGTCAGTTACACAGGCTGTGACCCAAAGGATAGGCCTCCAGGCAGCCACCACACTGGTGCTATCCCAGCTTCCCTGTGCACCTTCTGCAGCATGGCTCCAGCACTCACCCACACCAGACCCTTCACGGTAATAACCTGTGCCAAGAAGCTGGAGTTTTCAAGCGGCTCAGTAATAATATGGGGACTTGGCAACACAAGGTACTTATGTCTACACTGGAAGAATATATTGTTCTCTCTCTTGCTATCCTGACTGAGTGTAGAGATAGAGTTCTGTGACACCTGCACTGAATGAATGACCCTTCCAAAGGACAACACACTGTACTAAATACTTTTTTTTGGCTTTTCCAAGTTTGAACATTACTTTGATGACTTCCAGATAGCAGCTATGACCAGTGGGTAATAACTACAGGGTAATGCACCTGGGTGTCTCTAAACACTGATATTAAAAAAGGCACAGTAACATCAGGAATCATGATGCTATTAAAATGTTCTGACAAGAGTCATTGGAGTTTGGGGAGATCATGTGTAGGAGCAGTGGCCTCCCTTGCCTCACTAATCCTGCTGATAATCCTGCCTTGCTGCAGGCTAGGACAGGAGCCAGTCGCAGTATGATGTGACATCAGGATCTCTACTTTTCCTCCACCGCTAGGGTTTTACACCTGATCACCTTTTGGCCAAAAGACCACTACCAACTCAGACAAATGCTATTTTACCTGATGTTTTTATTTTCTGCTTTGTTCCATTCTCCAAAGAGAGAAGCAATCAGCTCATGGCAAGCTGTGCTGCCCAGACATAATGGCCCCCTGCCTTTCTTATCCTTTCTTCTTAGAAGGCTGTCTTCAAACTCTTTCTCCCACTGAGTTTCAGTCCTCAAATCAGTGTCCTCTCAGAGTTCTCTTTGAGGGGCAGGTGACAGACAGGGACCAATCCATGTAAGTTGTGTTAAAGCAGGTGAGGCACTTGGTTTCCCCAGGATTATGTGATGTTGACTTAAGACTAGCCCTTGCCATATGGAGACTGGCTCAGATAAAATGAGTGTATCAAAAGCTCTGAAAATTCAGGTGCCAATGGGCTGGCAGCCCAAGTTGCCAGGAATATTTTTTACATATTTCAGGAATGATTGATCTTTCTGGCTCAAGTATGACAACCCAAGCTACAGCAACCTCTCTAATGGATGGAACACAATAAAGTGGGGGAACCAGATCTCCTAAAGAGATCATCTGAAATCTCACAGGCAAAGCTCATCCTGAATTCAGAAGCCAGTAACTCAGTATCTGTCTTCAATTTGATCCTACTTATCTTGATGTAGGTTATTATGTAATTCAGAAATACAAGCTGTATCCACAGGTTGGCCTAGTTAGCATTTTACAGGCCTGAGACAAATCATAAGCATCTTCTCTCAAAATCACATCACATGATTTCTTTGGATAAAGATCCCTGAGGCCTTCCAGAATTTCCTTCATCCTACTCATACCAGTGGAAAAGACTCAACAACTTTGAATATAATCAAGTATAACATTGATCTTCAGCATCTTTCACAGTGGGATTACTGAGTATTTATAGTTGAAGGATAAAAGAGAGTGGGAAAAGAGAGAGCTGGTTCATTAAGGGCATACTTATCCTTTGTTGTCTCCTAAAACACAAGATGAAACACAGCTGCATGACTGTATTTTTAGTTCCATCTCTATTTATACAATTATATGGTTGGATTTTGAAACTGTAAATTTGCTGTTACAGATTGCATAATTTAGTTTCTGTATTGCACTAGGGTCATTCTCAGTTCTATTATGCAAGTGACAGGTGTGGGAATCAAGCAGAACACAGAGCTTGTGGTAAGGGGACTGTAGAGCAGCATTTCAGAGGGAGCACCAGATGCTCTGATCTGCCCAGGCCAGCTGTGACATTCAATAGAAAGGCAAGTGTGTGCATCACCCCATCTCCCCCCAAGTCAAGAGCACCACTTAACAACCCTGGGCACATCTGTTCCCAAGGCCTCTGATTACTTCTGTCCTCCTAGGGGTCAGTAAGGTCACAGGAATCTTCAAATCCATTTTGGTTCATCTTTTTGTGATAACATTGTCATGTTACTGTACCATATGTATCACCCATGACTCATTTAAAACTTGGTTTTTTTACATGAAATAGAGTTTGCAATCAAAGATCTGATATCCTGAAACAGGTGAGCACTGCTTTGAGTAGACAAACTTAGTTTCTTGGAATATACTAACATTTCTAACAAATATTTTTCCTCAGAGTTGATGACATTTGATGGTACTAAACTGCAGTAAGAAATGCAGCCTTTTCTGCAGGGCAATGTATGTATGATACCCTAGTTGCTATTAGTCTAAATTAAAAAACAATCTTTTAATCTGAAATTTTAGAGAAACTATGCAGAATATTAATTAGTCAAACTGGAACATAGCCAAGACCCAAGAGTTTAACATGCTTGCTCTTGTAAAAAGTAGCAAAGCATATTTTCCTATGACACAAGAAGTTGAGGATCTTGTAGAAGAATGTCCATATGAATACAAAATAAAGTGCCATATTGGGACATAGTTTCATTAGTTCCTTTTGCAGGGTTGGTGGGAAAACCAAACCAAACCAAACCAAACCAAACCAAACCAAACCAAACCAAACCACAAAGATGCACTACTTGAAACAATTGTTTCAAAGATATTGGATTTTGAAAAATTATTTAACTGTATCCAAAGTGAGCAATAATTGGAATTTGATATTGTAATTAATAAAACAAAAGACTCTTTTTGAACAAAGAACTTCTGGTAGGAGAAAAGCCCTAGACGGTAGCTATTTCTAATATGAGGTGTGTGGAAACAAGGGATTCACAAATAAATATTGCTAACATGCATTGCATAAATCCAGCTTAGTGATGAAATACACCATTCAAATACAGAGAAAAAAAAGCGTGGCATTTTAATTCTAAGCACTTTGAAGTGATATCAGATCTTCAATATAGATCTTAGATAGACCTCTAGATCCATTATTGGTTAGTACTTTTATGGACATATAGAAATACATTAAAAAATGAAAAACAAAAAAACAAAGAAATGAGCCAATCTATATTAAAAAAGTTAGACTACCACTAGTTAGCACACTACCCAACCACGGTCCCATCTGGTCTCATATATTTTCTTGCTTTGTTGCTTCCTCAGGGATTGGAGAGGTACCATTACAGTCTCCTAACATACACATATATATGAACTTCCCACACCCCAGAATTCCCTATTTCATGAAGGGGAGCTCTCAATTTTCTTTTCATTTGAGGTTTTTGTTTTTGTTTTGGTTTTTTTTTGTTTGTTTTGGTTTGGTTTTTTTTCGTTTTTTTTTTTTTTTTTTTTTTTTTTTTTTTTTTTTTTTTTTTTTTTTTTTTTTTTTTTTTTTTTTTTTTGTTTTTTTTTTTTTGTTTTGTTTTGTGTTTTTTTTGGTTTTTTTTTTTTTTTTTTTTTTGTTTTTTGTTTTTTTTTGTTTGTTTGGTTTTGTTTTGTTTTGAGTTTTTTTTGTTTTTTTCTTTCTCTTTAAGAAAATCAGTTCTTTGGTTCTGGTTTTAAAAGTGAGAATTTTGCTTGAATGAGTCATATTCTGGAAATAAACATTTGAACAGCTAGTATGGTCCTTCAGGAGATTTTTTTAATATGTATTAAAGAAACCAGGCACCTTCGCTACCTTGTTCTTTCATTTTCCCTTTGAGCTCTTCATACTTATACAGTAGAATTTCAAGCAGAACAGCACAAATGAGTTCATGTCCTAACATTCAGTTGAGCTTCAGTTCTGAACTGCAAAAGTGGGCTAATGATAACCTGTTTCCTCTTCTGAATATATGAAAATTAATAATTACATTAGTGACTTTTGCAAATCTGCAAATCACAAGAATGAACACTAAAAAAAGCCAATGAGAAAGTCAGGATTTCTATTTTCAAAATAAGACCATAACAGATTGAAGTGAACAAGACATGGGCTCACTCGGTAAACAATAAAAAGAAAAAAAATATCATTGAAGCACTGCTCACTAGAGAGCCCATTCTAATCCTCATAGCAAATGAGTCAAGATACCTTCAGAAAAGCTACTGCACACTCATGTAATTGAAGTCTGAATCATAACACACCCTTATAAGAGGGCTGAAAACCAAGTGCTTTGGTTGTGATGTTTCCTAACATTTCAGCTCCTGGTTTCAAAACCTTCCTAGTAATTTTAAGCATTTACCTTTTGTTATATGGCTGCTTACTTGCTACAGCTTGGTAAAAAGACAAGTTACTAGTTTGACATCATGATCCTTGATTTTCCTTTCTTCTCATTTTGGATGACTAAATAAGGTTTCTCAAACTGCACATCTGAAAGCAGTGGCTATTTTTAAAATTGTTCTCCTTTTATATAGACAAGCTGTTAGTGCACCCAACAATTATATACATTCCCCATCATTGTAAGATTGTGTAAGAATATACAATACAAAAAGGATTATTAAGAGAGCCAAAATTAGTATACTAATGATTCAATTTGACAGTTCCATTATGTATAATGTGTATAAAACTGAGAACTCTTTTAAATTACTCCTGCCATGTTCTGAACAAGACCCTAAACCAACTTAGAATAAACTAGCTTATGTTTTTTTGTAATAAATGTATCATAATGGTGCATATGTACAGAGCTATATATTTTTTTTTTTATACCAAATGTTCAGGACATTATTTTGATCTAATTATATTTCATCTAATTATAGTTCATCATGGTTAAAATATCAAATTTAATGGTATGTCACGGATTAACAGAATAATTTGATTTCTACACTGTTAATTAGAACTTACATTTACATGATTATGGAAAGTTATATATGAATTACAAAATTAATACTTAATGTCTAAAAAACCCTTCTGCCTGCTTCTAAGAGGATCTATAGACAAAGGAAATTATTAAAATATATATTTAGACATTTAAGGTCAACTAATGGGTTTAAAGGGGAACTATGCTCTACTATAGACATCATAAAAGTAAAACTCTAGTTAATAAGGAACTAGCCACTCCTGGCTAACAAACTCAAACATAAACTTGGAACATCCTAGGGATTCTCTGGCTAATTATCTTGCTTGCCTTTCTCTGCTGGTGCATATCCACTGTCACTGAGACAGGAATGTCCCCCGTCCCCCAGGTGCACTCACTCTGCAGTACGGACAGAAGTAGAAGCAGGAGTGTCTGGATGTGTGCAGGACAAAGCTGCTTCTGGGCTCTGTAGTGCAAAGTCATGTGTGTCTCATCACACCGTCACGTTACAGGTGGGAGGGACATGACAGCTAAAGAAAAGAGATGTGTTTGGGATTTCCTAAGGCAGACAAGCAAACACAGCCATTCCAACCCAGAAGATGCTAACAACTCCATGGAAATGGGTTATTCTGGCCTGCTACAGACCCACAGCAGATGAGTTTCTGCTGTCACCATCTGGAGATGTGCTGCTGGTAGTTGGGGAGATAGGTTATTCTGTGCTGTAGGGCTGGGTGACTGCCACTGCCCTGCAGTTATATCTGCCCTCAATATTTGGCCAGGAGGAGATCTTTCGCCACTAGCTTCTGAGCTGTAAAAATTGTTTCCCTACCTTAAATGCAGTTAGTACACACTTCCCATGCCAGAAAGGGTGAGCATGTCAACAATATAATGGTGACAGTCACTTTGCAGGCTGCAGTCAGTCATAGGGGCAGTGGCATATGACACTATGAACTGTGCAGAAATGTGCAAAATACCAAAGAGATCCAGCATTCATCTGGAGGGACAAGCAGGGATTTAGTTCCTTCTCAGTGACATAACCATCAGCCTTGTATGCAGATTCAGTACATGAAACAATGAAGTCCAGCAGTTATTATAGTGGGTGAAGAAAATCAGAAAAGGAAAGAAAGTATATTTTATGCATTTTCATTTGTTAATGCATGGTAGGCTACACTTCTGTGGTAAATAATAGCCCACTGGCATGTCAAGTGACACAGTGTGTAGCTGACTGTAAGAAAGATCCACATTGTGGGGATGTTTTGGTTTGGGATTATTTTAGAGTACTTGAACACATCACAAAAGCAATTTCCTTTCCTTTCCTACTTCTCATTTTTTTCCTTCAAAAATTCAAGTACCAACTCACTATGCAAATTTATCTACTGTCAAATTTAGCAGAAATATCAGTTACTTGTGTACAATTGCAGAAGGGTTATAAATATGCAAAGGAAATTTAAGTACAAAGGTTTGCAAAGCAAGGAAGAACTCAACCGGGCTCTTGGTTTTCATGACCTTTTGCTGAGTTTAAGACCTCAGATTAGCAATCTAGTATAAATGACATCAAAAGAATAAGAAACATATTAAGTTTTCTAGTCCTTTTAGTTCCCTTTTTTCTTTTTTTTTTTTTTTCTTTTAGCAAAGACAGGATATCTCATTCAATATCAATAGAAAGAAAAAAATCATTTCCATTAGGATGATGTGCTTTTATTTCTTATGTTATTGCACTGGACTTCTCTGAATTCCTCCCAGGAAAGAAAACTCACAAAAAGTAAGATGAAAATGTAATACAGTTAAAAAATTAAAAATTAGGAGTCATCTGGTTTGGGTCTTAATAGTATAAAATTAGAGTATTTTAAATAGTACTGGTTCAAACACACTATCACTTCGGGAAAGCTTGGCATTATACTACACTTGCAGAAACCCTAGGATGATAGAAAAACAGGCAACAGGTGGAAAATATGTAAATAAGTCTTTTTCATCATGTACTGACTGAACCAAATATCAAAGCCTGGATAGGGCTAATTAGCTACCAAGGCAGCTGTTCAAAATTTGCCCTACCTGAGAATCTCAAAGGGATTCCTACACTGCAGTCATGCTGGAAGCCCAGCTCGTCACACACTGGATCACGTACAGGAGAGGCGTCACCGCAGAGAGCTTGATGTCGTCCCATGTTTTCACCCCAGGTGGGACCTACCTCAGATCACAGACACCAGGTGCAATGGTCAGAATGAGGTTCATCATCAGAGTTAGTGTAGTTACTGGTGCAGGGGTTATAACAGTCTCGAGCTGGGTTCACTGGTTGGTTACACATTAAAGTTCCCTCCCTGTTATGCCACAGGTTCTCCTGAAAAAGTAGCAAAAATGATGCAGCTATCACTACCAGATTGCAGATTCGGTTTCTTTTCCTCTGCCTCTCTTTCAATCCAGACCCAAACTCTGCTTAGTAAATTATGTTTAGTCAGTAGGCACCTACAGGTCCAGCCGGCCATACATACAAATTATTTTGCACTGAAGGAATCACTATTTTTCCTTTGAGTTGACACCCTGCCTTTTTCTGGCATCCTCAGAGTCCTTCCACACTTTCCCTTGACTATACATATTAATATTCATGCCACCACTGCAGGTCTTTCCAACCCACCACAAATGTTCAGATTGTCCCAAAAACTTATAAAGAAGTTTATACATCTTGCCCTAGACTTCACCTTTACTTCTACCTGGAATTACTGTCATGGATGCTGCAGAAGCTGTTTTGGATACTGCATTAACTCTTTATATGATATATTAAATCTTTAGATCTCAAGGTCTTCTAAAGTAAGGCAGAGGTTTTATGTTTAGTGAGAGCAATATTCTGATGATGGGACCATGCTCCTCTTACCCCACTGGGAATGGGATCTTCAGCATTCTCTTTTTTACCCCCACTGTAACAAGCAAATACTGGGGAATATCCACTTTAATAGGAAAGGTAAATAGTTTGTTCTCTTATTTTAGATGCAGGAAATACCCGAAGGGTCCTTAGGGTGAATACGGTAAAGCTTGGGGAGGTTTCTCCTTGACTTCCTTTAAAATATTTCTTAAAGCTCATGTTGTGAAAGAATATCCTGAAAAGCAAATTCCTTATTTTGGAAATCAGATGAGATAGTTTTATGGATAGATGAGAAAGTTTTATGAAATAGTGTTTGATTTATTAGAGAGAAGCCTGTGGTTCCAATTATATTAAAAGAAGATGTTGGCCATTTCTAGTACAGACATCTCTGGCCGACTAGCAGAGTAGTGTCCTTTTTTACTGAGTATTTGAACACTTTCAGTCCCATTAGGTATCTTTTTTCTTCTTATAAAAAATTGTAAGCACCATATTTTGATAAACAAAAATGCAGCTATATAAAAGGGAGGTAAATAAATTCAATAACTCAGATAGATGAAAGCCTAATTTCCCCAAATATGCAATCTACAAGAATGTAGAAAGGAATGAGTTTTATTGATAGATAAGTGTAAAAAAATCATTCCAATTTATACACTGGAAATGCCTGAAGAGAAATATCTATATATCTATATATCTATATATATATGTAAATTAATATTAAATATTAAAGTAGCAATAGTTCAACATATTTTGAAGATTCTATGTTTGTTGAAATAGAATGTATGCCTGTGCATTAACTAGTTTATATATGTTAAAAAAAGAAAAGACTGAAATATGAGAAGAAGCATTTAATCTAATGTAAGAATGTTCACACTGGCAGAGGCAATGGACACGCTCCTATGAAAATCACAGATGTGATAATTTTCTGAATACATGACAATTAAGAAAGGAGGAGGTATTTTTATAAGTTCACAATGAAAAACACCTTCCACACATACAATTTGGAAAGCTTTACCCTTCCCCCTGTTCATATCCTACATTGAACATTGTGATAGGATTTGGTAATCTGTAGAATAATTAAACTAAAATATAAAATTTATTTTAAAAAATAGGAGATTCTGGACTATGGCAGATAAATCAAGTCTAATACTGCAATAATTTTTGGATATATTTTATTAATTAATAGCATACTTATTTCTCTGTAAGGAATGCAGCAAAGATTATTTTTCTACTGTTAGTTTCTTAGCTCATATACTATTGAATCATAGTTTTAGAAAATTACATGTTTATACCAGGGAAATATCCTGGGTGTGAAAGAAATTCAGAGATGTTACTGAAAGTCATGCCATGATTTTTTGAATTTCTGTCATTAGGAAAAGTATTTGAATGATGGGATACTGATTATTTTTGGAATATCTCCTTATTTAAATTATCTTCAAGTGATATTTCTTCAGAAAGCCCCCTATAGCATAGAAGTTTTTCTTAATTAACTGGAAAAAAAATGGGGTTGCTTAGTTTTGTAGTGGGGTTCAGGCAGTAAGAAATGGACTGAGAATTCTTGCACAGCACAAAGGAGAATTCAGGCCTGGTGTAGATACAAAGAGCTTTGCAATATGACTATTCACACCTAAAATTAGACTATATCAAATAGTAAAATTCAAGTGTCAATCACTTTCTCAAAAAAGTTTTCTTTTTCATGGCCACAGCTAGAGATTTATGCTTCTCCCCTCCACCCTGCCCTCACCCTCACCTTGATTTTCTGCTTTTATTTAAAAATAAAAGATAGAACCTTCAGAAAATCACCAGAGAAATGTTGTGCTAGGTTCCAATAAAAAATAAAATGTGCTGACACAGATTTTAAGGTCAGGAGGAAAAATATGATAATTCAGTCTGACCTTTTTCAAAACACAGAACACAGAAAATTGGGAGGTAATACTTGCAATAAGTTATTTTTATTAAGTTTACAGTTTTGAACAACGACAGCTTAAGTTTTCTCTCACTAGTTGTACTTTTAGTAGGATTTTTCCACGGTTTTCTGGCAACATTTTCAAGGAAAACTTGAAGGTAACAAGAGCAAAAAGGATTTCTTAGTTTGAAATATGCTGACTGTGTACTACACAATGTCATTTGACTACCTATATCAGATATAGTCTCTCGTATTTTCTGTAAGCAATCCACAGGATAGCATTCTTCTACAATGAAAAGCTGAGATGTGATTTAGGACACCCTTCATGCCCAATACAGAGCACAAGTGATCTCTTTCATTCCTTTGAATGCTCAGGATATTCCAAACAATTATAAAAAATATAGCGAGAGCTACATTTATAAATAAATTTAGAAAAAATCTTTTCACTGTAGACTTTTTGAAAAGCTGGAGCTCAGTCAAATGTCACTGGAATGAACAAATACATTTTAAGAAAAATATATTTGTGTGACAGTTTTGGATTTAACTTTTTCAGTTTTTCAGCTCTGGAATTTCAGTTTTCACAGGCATTAAAAATATTCAAGCTTTTTGCTTTTTAATAAACATGAATGTGTAGTTTTGCTTAAAGGTAAAAAGAGAAAACATTTTCCTTGACCTTTCCAGGTAGGCTGATCCTGGAAATTTCTGTTCAGGGACATTTTCAGAACCTTATAACCCCTTCAAAACCATGTTTTGACTCATCAGGGTTATTAAACCTACCTCAGGTAGTTAGAACTTCCCCAGTCATGATATTTGTATGGCAGGTGACCCCAAGTGGTGCTATCACAGGCAGTGTTCCCTCTCTGTGTACATACATGTCTTCAGCTTTGGCTATGCCAGGCCCTGTGCAAAAGGATTCAGCTTCTTCCAGCAGCTTTTCCCTACAAGTCACTAAGGAGTTTGTTAACTACAGGGTCACTTTTTATCTCAAAGCTGCCACCTAAGAATGAGGTAGGATCTTTGAGCTGTGTCTCCTAGAGACAGTGTTGGATGTTTTTTGGCCAGGAGAGATATATATTCATTTAGGAACAAGTTCTAGATTATCTGTCACTCGGTTACTTTCAGCTAGGGATGCAACTGCACTTCTCCAAATGGTTGCAACTCTTCATGAGCAACAGTCAGATCACTGTGCATTCACTGTGCATGTCTGCTTACATGTGCAAGAGCTGTATACTTCATACCCCATGACATGTTATATAAAGTTTGAGAGGACTTGAGTTAATTAAAAAAGGTAGTCATGATCTGTTAGGTTTAATATGAAACCTTCAGGGTGACAATGCAAAATCATTCTGCACAAATCCCAAGCCCTCCACACAAATGAACTCAGTTGATAATATTTATTGACAGAACACTGGTATAATCTCATTAATATTTGCAAATTTCAATTACAGGAAGGGCATGAGCCTGTTTAAGAAGTCACAGTTTTCCATTATGATTGGAACAAACACCAATTTATTAATTCATCTTCTAATTTTGAAAAAGGTGAAAGTGTGATGCTGCTAAGGATGATATATGATGAAGTAAATTATTTTTGCATAGATGTAATGTTATTTTCTTCCTGTGACATTGAAATTCCGTGTCAAATTCTGTGAGAGAGGAAAGGATAAGAAAGCATAGGTCATTCCTCATATAAATGAAAAACGCATGGATCACTATGGACCACTGCCCTTATGAAAGCAAGTAATACAGCATTTTGTTATTCAAGACCTGAATCTGTTAGATAAAAATCGCAATTGCAGTTCACAAAAAGGGGGGTAACTGTATTTCCCAAGAGGAAGTGAAAGGCAATGAAATTACATTTTGATCCTTTTTTTTTTTCTTTTTCAGCAAATATTTTCCCAAAATGAGAAAATGGACAAGCAGAATATTTTGACAGCAGGATTGTGTCCTCCTAAGGACCCCAATCAAAACTTTTGAAAGTGAAGTCTTGCCAAACATTAAAACACAGGGATTTTGTGATATATCTTTATATCTTCTATACAACTGTATGCTTATAGACATTAATAGAGCAATTTGTTTACTAAATTAATGGTTTATTTGTGATTTATTTCCTCCTGATTTGTCTTGTAAATAATATAAAGGATTATATATTTTTTTTAAATTTGTATTATTTGGAATATATTTGTACCAGATGGCTCCAGTGCAGAATCAGAAACATTGTCTAACTCAACTAACAATCAGAGTCACCCAGTTCATATGGAGGCAATGATGTTAGACTAGGACAAGGAAAAAATAAACCCTCTAAAGCAAACTGTGCCCTCCTTCTACTCAAAGAGCAGAACTGGTGTGTTTATGCATCACACATCTAACACAAAAGCAACCATTCAGCCCCAGAAAGAATAGCTTGCAGATGTCACTGCCAGGCACAGTTTGCTGTCAATCTAAAAATAAGATATACCATCTTAAAAGAAGTTGAAGGAGCATTCTAGAAACTCTTTGCTAACTAGCAAAGGGCTGGACACATAGCAGAGTGAACAAGCCTTTCCAACACAAGGGAGATGCAAAGTTGTTAAACATTCTTCCTAGAGCCTGCTGGAGAACTCAGAAAAGACTGTGGCTTATCTGGGCAGACAAAGAATTACTTTTCCTCACAGTCCAGGTATACAGCATGCTGCAAGAGTTCATTGTAGCTGCCATCCTAGGCTTTTTATTTCATTCTGCTCCTGAAAGTACAACAGTGAAACACATCTACTTTGGCACTCTTCATTAGATGTGACAAAAAAAAAAAAAACAAAAACCCACAACTTAGAAAACCCCCTGAGGTTGGAACCACAGCCCCATCACCTATCATGGAAGATGTCACTCTGTCTCATCAGGGTGCACAGTGTGAATGGATCTGGACTCATAGTTCCTCAGAGGGAAGATGAATATGTTTGGTGGCAGCTGGTAGAACAAGGAATATATTGAGCTCATCCTTCCTTTCCCTCTGGCTCAGAAAGACCTCCTCCCAAAGGAGAACAGCTCCAGTCAAGCTGAGTAAGAAGACGTGCTGTGAAATGGGGACTGTTTACAGCTTTTCAAAATCTGATTTCAATACGGAGGATATAGAATACTTAACATGTCTCTAAGGCTGCAAGCAGGAGAGGGTTCAGATAAATCAGAAAGGTACCCTTGCTCAAGGCCTTGCTAAAAACTACCCCTGAGTAGTCCTTATCCCTAATGATCAGGCAGAACAGATGGCTAATGGGTTTCAGTCCCTGCCTGGAAGCAGTGGGGTTTATTTTGTGCCCAAAATCTGGTCCCATTCCATGGCTGGATGCCCACTGCAATCTGCACTCTGGAAAGAGTCTGAGGGCAGGGTCAGATCAGATGAGATAGGTGGTACAGGACCAGAGGAGGAGCCCAATGAGTTGAGCTGGACAAGCTCAACTCAGCAGATTCAATTTTGCAATAGAAGAGGCCATAGCAGAAGCAGAAGCTGTAAAACACAGGGTGAGGGTTTGGTGAGAGCCAGTAACAATGCATGAAGATCACCGGGAGAAGAAACAAATGCTGAATAAGCAAAATATGAAATAATTACATAAATATTTTCAAAGGCAAAGACTTGGTAATCTTATTTTTTCTTTATATACATGTAAAGGAATGGATTAAGAAATGCCATTGGTTGGAAACATAGACCTGTATCGTTCACCTTGCTATTTCCAGACTATAAAAGAATCAGTTCCTATGTAGGTTTCAAAATAATCCCACATATTTGAATAGGCAGTCAGTGACAAAACCAGCAATGCAGAACAGTTAATTCAGATGCAAATATTAACAATTACAGTAACACAGAACTCATATAGTTAGCATGGTAGGAACAGATACTCTGATAATGAAAACTAAAATAACTGCCAGTATTCATAAATTCAGAGATTCTTACCCTACATTTTTATAAAATTCAGTCTGCATATCAGTGTGGTAACTGAACTGAGCTTAAAATTCTGTGTGCAGTCTTTAAGATAATTTTTGAAAAGGGTAGCCTTCTGAGGATAGTTATTTAAAATTCAGAAGGCTGCCCAGAATATCAGAGTAAGTTCAGCATTAGTGTAATTTTTCAACCTAACCCCAGAGGCCTACAAGCTAAAATGCCAGCAGATTAAAATGCCTTTTAAGAGCCATACCACACTAAGTGTATGTATGACAGAGTTATACTTTGAGTTATAAGTGGACAGTATCATTTTGGAGGTGGCAGCTGCCACAGTCAGGCAAGGACAATTTTGCTGTAGTATGCATCAAACAGCTGCAGGATCAGGCTAATTGAGAGGTCTCCATCACTGTAACAGGAGCTTCAAGGTTAGTTCAGGGAGTAGAGGTCAGAGTCAGGCCTGCACCCTCCTGAAAGCAGTCAAGAGGAAGGCACAATTTTGGCCAGAGTAACATCTGTTTTTTCACAGTTTATAGGAAGCTATTGGCACCAGTAACACATTGTCACCAAATATGTCATGATCTTTCTCCCTGAATGTCTCAGCCTAACATCTGTTCAAAATACCTTTGTAAAATGAACTGAAATATTTAATAGACAATTTATTGTCAAAAATTACAATGTTTTGATATTGAGGCAGTCTGCAAAGTGATTTGCAAATCTGGATCATAGTTTGGAGCTTTTTCCAAGAAATACGCTGGAGGAAATGCCCTCATCTTTGAATGAAAAAAATCTCAAAATTTTGGCAAATTCTTTTCTGACCCAGATTTGAGACTGGCTACTAGTTCACTATCCATTAGCAACTGCTTGGTATGAATCTCTCTTTTTCTGGACTGCATGAGTTGTATTCATCAACTGAGAGCTACTATCCCTGCAGACCAAACTGAAGGGAAGGAAGAGATAAAGGCAGAGGCACCAGAGGCATTACAGCAGGATGCAAGGAGCAGGATGCTCTTTAGATCATGAATTACAGTTGTAGTTAGTAGACGTGCTTCAGACACACACCAAAGAAGCTCCAGGCCGGCTTTAGATCTACTTACTTAACCATTCCTTTTTAAGTATCGGTGATAAATAACTTAAACTTTTTAGAACACTCTCAGATCTCCTTAATTATTATATGCCATACCAAAAGAAAAAATTCATTTATACTTAGGTGAGAATGTGTACAATATATATTAAAGTATAAATTAGAAATCAATATGCAGACGTATGTCATGAATAATCATACAGTATCTCTCTCAAATTTTTACAAGGGCTCTTTCAATATCTTCTTCTACCCTATTGTTTCTAAATATATTTATGGAATTGCAGGCTACACATAATTTTCCAAGCATGAAGAATTTTAGGGAACTCAGTGATTTCACTAAAGCAAAGTAAATGACTTGTATATCATCTCAACTTCCAAACTAAGCTAAGCTAAAAATTGTGGTATGCTTCGTTAAGTTTCAATTTTCTAAAAAAGTCTTCACTTCTTTGTTGGTCAAGCCTAATAGCTCCTACTGAATAATGAAACTGATATTTGACTATTGCCTATTTATCAGATTCAGATCCAGGTTTTCAGGTTGGGTACATCAAGTTCATTATATTTGTGTTTATGTAATAATTAAATCAGACTCCTTGAAACTCTGCTAAAAGCATCACTTAGAGAAAGAAATGGCTAAAATATTTAGATTTGTTCTTTCTCCTGGATTGAAACCTCCAGAGGTATTAAATGCAGCTTGCTGAAGCCCTAACAGGAAGTAATGTCCAGAGAAGGCACTGGGACCTCATGACCTTCCCCCTGAGAGTCAGTCTGACCACACACTTGAGGTCACAGCATTTGGAGGCAATTATTTTACCATTGGTGGGAAATTATTAGCTCTCTGCTAGGTAACGTTCCCCCAAGAGCACTGTAATTTACATATGCAACTCATGAACCACAACGCCCATATTGTAGGACTATGTCGAGAAGTAGAATCTGTTCCAGGCAGCATTTCAGTGTATCCACACCCAGACTAATATTCACTATTTTTGAAGTTGTGCTATCCTGCATCAGTGTAAAAATAATAAAACCTTGCAAAAGCTCACCAATAAAAGATGAAGAAAGATTGGAAAAGATGACTTGTAAATGTTGCAAAAGATGCACAGTGATGTTAAATACCAAGAAATAAAAATTTATTATGAGTCACTATAAATTAAATGCATATTTCCCCAGCAACTAAATGAAATATTTTTTCTTATGCAATTAGCCCACTGTCTTACAATTACATATTAAAACTATATCCAATTATCCTGTGTAAGCATAATTTCCAGCTAGTTAAAAGGTGTATATTTTAAAGCTTAAAGGAGTTTGATATCTGAGACCCTACTCTAAAAGTGGGGCCATTATTTTTGTTTTCCTGACACACAGAATACTGATAGTCATGAAATAAGGATTTTTGTCTCCATTTGCCTTCTTGGCAAAAATTAGTAATGCATCTTTGAAAAGAAGTGCTAGCACCCTCACCTTTTTGTACCTCTGAAAAAACAGATTTTTCAATAGCGTAAAAATTTCTGAAAACAATTGCACTGTAAATAGATAATAGCTTTCCTATAACAACAATTTCTGGATAAACTGATCCCAGCATTTGATAAGAAATGTAACTATAAGTAATGAAGAAAAGAACACAAAAGAGTAGCCACCATTTCCTAAAACGTTTTACCACATTCAAATCTTCCCCTGCTTTCAGAATATTATTGCATATACCACAGTTAACGACTGGTTACAAACAAATATTAAGCCCCTTTTACACTATTTGTAAAAATATCATGCTGTGCTGTAGTAGCACCACTTAAATCAACTGAGTTCCTTCCTAACAAGTAAAGTGAATAAACAGCATCTATGTGTTTGGAGTCACACTGACCTAAATAATACTAAGACTACATCTATGGAAATGAGATAAATAATGATAAGGCAAGAATTCATGCCCTGCAACTATTTTTTTCCTAGAACATAAGATCTCAGGGCAGGCCCTGACACTCTTTTGATCTTGGCTACTTGACCAGCTGTCTCCCAAGGGTTTCCTGGGCACAGCTAGTGCACTAGCCTAGCTTTGGGGCTTTTCCCAAGAGGCAGGTTAGATGTAGCCTGTGCTTGGGAGGCTAAGGAAGCTTAACCATATGGAAGTGGCCACGCTTAGCTGGCCTCCAGGCTAGAGGGAGGCCTTGCACCATTCAATTTATTCATAAAAATTATAGGCAGGGAGCAGAAATGCAGCTGTAATAGAAAAAAACCAACCAAACAAACATGTAAACAACAAACATTCCCAATTAGTCTCCCAACAGTAAACATTCCCAATTAATCTCTCATAATTACTGGAATAAAAGAGACAAACCCTGACAAATCTGTTCTCTTGTGTCCCTGGGGGATAAACAGACGTGAGTGGCCAGCTTCTGTCTACCAGTGTGCCGGGGATTTACGCTGCCTCTCCGTGCTGTGCTTTCCATATTGACCCAGTGCACTGGTGCTGATACACAGCCTGGTCTGGAGGCAGCTGTCTCGCCCATAAGCACCACTTACTGACACGTGTCAGCTCACATAAACAGCACATAGCAACTTAAGGGACTCAAACACTACACTGAGTAAAGTAGATTTCTTCCCAGCTGCACACTAAGCTTTTGCCTACATTTTAAACATATAGCCTGAGCCTATATTCCGCTCAGCTGTAGGGCATTTTCCTCATAAAAGCTTTTTAAAGGACACACCTAATTTCCCATTCACTACTTTCTTTAGTTATGGCAAAGAGATGCTTCCTTTCCTCTTTCTTTCTCTTCTCACCTAAAGTCTTCCTCAATGTATGAACTGTATTCCGGAATAAAACAATCGACCTTCCACTAAGCAAGTACCTTTCAAAGAAAGCATCTTTCTAATACTTCCACTTCATCCATTAGACTACAACCATGATCTACACAACGTTGTGTCTGCTTGGAAATGAGGCAGGAATTATTCTCCCCATCAGGAAAAATGTTTGGATCTTTTGAAATGCTTTTTTCAGAAGTTGAAAAAGGAAGTTTAAAATCTTCAAAGTCTAGGAAGAAAAGAATTTTTATTAGGGACAGATCAAGAATCTTGTGTCAATATTTTGGAAACTTCTTTCAGCTTTAATTTTTTCTTATTTTCATGAGAAAATCACCTTATAGATTAAGAAAAATGAAAAAAATGCCTTTTAATTAATATATGATCACAGTGCACAGATGTATGAAAACATCTTTTCTACAGACAGCTTCACTTTAAATGAACTTATATGTCTGAAAAACTTAAATTTCAAAGAAATTTCAACCAGCTTCAAGTTTTACTTGAGATCTCACTGAAATATCTTCAAAGACAAGACTTTTGTAATAAAATGCTTTGATCCATTCTGAATTGACATTAGAAAAATTGATTTTTTAAATTTAATACAGATTATTCCAAGGTGATGAATGACAAAGAGGCATTATTCAGATATATTTATTTTGTGTAAAATAGAAATTGTTTGAAAGATTAGAAAATATTTTTATCTCTCTCTCATCTTTCTCCTCTTTTTCTCATTGAAATTCTTTCCTGCTTCCACAAAAAAAGAGTAGTGGAAAATAAAAGAAAAATTACACAATATCATTAAAAAAACTTATATGCTCTCTGTTTCTGAAACAAACAAAGCAAAAATTACTAGTTTGCTTTGTTACAAAAGAAGGAAGATGACAAATCTTAATGACAGATAAATCTTTTCAATCCATTTTTCTTAAAGAAAATAATTTCTGTTCAAGGATAATGCTTATAAGTAAAGCTTCTGCCGTGAATCCATCCTTTCTTGTTTCTTGCTATTAAGTTGTGTAAGGTGGAGGTGTAAAAAAACTTCTCAGAGGCATCTGCACCATAAACAGTCCCTTTGTTAGCCACCACGAGGGAAGCGAGGGCAGTTGCAATGCTGTAGGTCCAATATATAAGGGAGGAAAGAGCTATTGCTTCGTGCTCACCTAAATCTACCTCACTAGCAGCCAGGGAGCAGTCCTGAAGGAGCTGCTGGGAAAACAACCCCCAAAATAAAATATGTTTTTAGGCACATCAGAATGAAGGCCTGAGTTTCCATTTTCTGCTGTTGCACAGTTCGACTTTTTGAAGCTCGTGTTTTTTGCCATACCTGAAAGAAGTGAATTTCATTCTTAGTTCAGAAACCACTGAATACAGCATCATGAAAGAGTAGCTAGCAATGTCAGTGGTAACCAGAACTTTTTCATACGGAAACCGAGAACTTCTAATCTCAGGACAAATTTTTCACGAGTTCTCCTCAAATATTTTCTACCTCTGAGTGAAACTCTGTGGTTGGTAAAAAGCTTATCAGTCATATTTCCTTTTCCAGAGTTATTTGCCAAAAATATTATAATAGATTATTTTATACAGATTGTGCGTCACCACTCAGGAATGTAATTTTCCACCAGAAGACAAATAAAGACATGTTGTTTGACTATACTGATAGATTCTACACAGATAGACTTTTTTCCTGCTGCAATTCTGGTTTACTTTAGGTTTGAGATTAATCCTTTTACAAGAGACAGGAATGTGAAATTATAAAGAGGAAGGATTTGCTGCCACTTCTGACATTATTTATACTTACGTGCCACTTACAAAGGTGAGGACATGCAGCAGCAAATTATCTAAAATATTTTTCCTCAAATCTTGCTTCTGACATCACGCCAAAGTTAGCTCCACTCAATCCATTCAACTGTCTTTTCAGCATCAAAATTTTATATGAAAAAATGGTGTATCTATTTACTGTATTAAATAAAATGCTGTATTAAATACTACTCTGCTCTACTATCATCTTCAGTTTCCCTAAAAGCCGCATTACATTCACAGAAAACATTTTCTATTTCTCCAGTGTAAGACTCTAGTTGATTTTTCAAGTCTTAGCAGGATGATCTTGACTGTGATTGTAGATGACACTAGCCTGTAGTTGGCAAAATATCTTTCATATTCATGTTTTTCAGGACATAATGTAACATTGGCTTCAGACACTGAAGTGCAGATTCAATTTGTTTTCTCCTTTTTCTGGATTTGATGCTTTTTTGGAGGTTTTTGTTTGGTTGGTTCCTTGGTTGGTTGGTTAGGGGTTTTTTTGGGTTTTTTTGGTTTTTGTTGCTTTGACAGCACTGCCTCTTATTTATAGCCTCAGGTTTAAAACATTCTGCAGAACCATTGGCCCCTACTGTTTTACCTTCAGGAAGCAATTTAACCACTCTCAGCTATTTACTGTGTTATCAAATCTTCCTCTGTAACTTCATGGTCAGACAGAAAGAAGACCCAGCAAATCCCTGCTGAGGTGAGGAAATCACACAGTAACAAAGCAGGGCATTATACAGTTTTTGATATTAAAAGAAAAAAGTATAAATGTATGCACATGTATACACACAGATAATTGTGTATACAAATGCACACAAAATCTGTTAGGGCCATCTGGATTTCCAACATGGGAAATGGTTATTTTCTGGCTTTAGTTTTCTTTTGAGGCTCCCATCCTGTCGGTATGTCAGCTTTAGTTACTTCTCCCATGGCCAGGACATGTTAGGTAACTCAACTTTCATAATTTTATTTTTAACCTCAGTTGCACTTTTTTGTGTCTTACTTCTGTCTTAGGGACCTTTCATAGAAGAGTGCACTTTTTCCTCTCCAAAAAACCCCCAAACCAACAACATAAAACATCTTCATATATATTTTTACTTCATTTTGCTGTGTCTCCACCATTTCCAAATTTGTTTCTAAGTTCATTCAGGGTCTTGCCAAACTTGTTTGTGTCTTCATACCTGGAAAAGTCATGCTTTCTATAACAGTAAGTGGAAAAATAAAAACAAACCTGTCTGCACAGAATCCAGGATGCAGTGTAAATCCATTTCCTTCGATGTAAATTGACTTATCTCCCATGAGATGCCAGTTTTCTAAGGCTGTCATCACAGTAGCAATGTCAGGTTGCAAAGGGAGGTTCTGATGTAGGTTGAATGTCCACCAGCTAGTGCAAAAAGTTTACACACTGCTGAGCAAGCTTAAGCACTTATTGTAGAGGACAAACCCCTTATTTGTTGTCTCATTTTCCACTTAATTCTACATAGGATTAATTAATTAATATTAATGTTGCATTTGCATATTTTAAAAGAAAAATAGCACATATATATATATGTATAATAGATCAGTTTATTAATTCCTTTTACCAATAATTTTTGATAATTCATAGACATTTTTTAACATTTTCTGTTGTACTGTAAAATCCTGTCATCCCTTGGTAGACTCTGAATATGTGTCTGCTATAATACAGTCTAATAGCTTTATTTATGACAGTCCTTTGGAGACTCCAGCAACTTTATGCAGTCAAGATTGTTTAAGCCATTATAATACAAGATTGTATTACAGTGATTTGAATGGATAAAAATTCTTTCATTTCCAAAAGGGAAATAAATTGTTAGACACTGTTCTGTAATGTATCAGGACAAATGTGTTCCTTTAGTCCCCCAGACACAGAGCTCTATTTTCTAAAGCAACACTGTTGCAAAAAATAAAATACATAAGGACTAAGAGATTTAGTGCACAAAAAGTACAGGAATTATCTATTTATTTATTTACTTATTTATTTTGTAGCATGAAACATTGTATATCAACTCAGGTGCCTTAAAAATCCTTAAAAATATTTGGGGATATTCAACAGTTTAGCCATAGAGGCATTCCTTAAATTTGTCTACTTGAAAAATGTCTGGATCTTCCAGAATTGGCTATTAAAGTCTACCTTGTGCAGTGTTAGTTCATTATTATATCTAAAGTTCACTTTGCAGTAGTCCTTCATTATAAACATCATCCTTCACATCTTATCTACAAAAGTTCATTTTGACTAGAAATATGAAAGAGTACAGCTGTGCAACCCATTTTAAAACAGTTAATTGCTTCCAGCTCTTCTAAAGTATACAAAACATTTAAAAAAAAAGGAGAAATATTTGAAGATTTTCCCCTAGAAGTTAAATTTAAAGTTGTCTGGTGCTGACAAAATTTTATAACCACAGATTTAAAAGTTTGAATAAACGTGGGAAAACTATTACCTTTCATGGTCATTGATCACAAAAGCATCTTTGTTCAACAAAATGTGATTAGGTCCCTTTGAGGTCAGCACATGCTTAAAGACTAATATTTATTTAAGGGTTTTGCTGATGTGAATCTTTGTGCAATTACCATTTCATCTGATTGTGTTAACGATGCACAGCAATGCTTGTTTGTTCAGGAAGAGATTTTGTGCTTACAGACTTGTAATACTTGAGAGAGAGTGTGGAGCTAACACAGTATTTATGCAACAGGATAGGAGTACTGTTAAGTGCTATTGCCGTGTTGGGCAAACCAAAAGCATAAATAACAGAAAAACAGTATTGGTAGTAAGTGGTGTCTGGCCATTTGACTTAAAAAACTGACATTTCTGTTCTTGACTTTTTTTTTTTTTNAAAAAATATTCATTTTTTTTTTTTTTTTTTTTTTTTTTTTTTTTTTTTTTTAATTTACATTCATTTGTGTTCTGCACCCAAACTGAACTAAACTAGTTTTTCTTGTATATCCATCTTTTTATTCCATTTAGCCAGTAGCATGTCATTTCAGTCTGCATGCTTTTCTAAGGAAGATCATATTATCAAGGAAATGTCCTGGTTGCAATAAGAGAAAATTGAACACACACACAAAAATACATACACACATGTGAAAACAAAGCACAGTTGAGACTAGACATAGTCCAGTGATTGATATTTTAAAGTTGCACGTGACACTCTTTCCTTGTTCTGTTGCATTGCATTTAGATATTGTATAGTTCTCCAGACATGCTATGCATAATTTTACATACCATCTGCTTTACATGCCAAGTTCCATATGTACAATGTATAGCCCAAACCCAATATTTTGATTGATTTGAGCTACAGTGGAGGCTTTTGTTCTTAAATTGTTGGATAGAAGAATAGTCCTAAACAAATTATCCAATGAGTGTGCTCTAGGACTAACAAGCAATAAAATTTATTTTGAAAATGTTCTTAAAGATGCAATAATAACAAAATTTAGGTGACTTTCAAGAATCCCAGTAATGTTGCTTCCTAGATTCAAATACCAAGAGACCTGTAAATGCTTGCTACCATTCACTTAACAACCATAGCAATACAAGGGCATAAACATGTTTCAGAGTCAGGCAAGGGACAGCAAAAATCGTCTTGAAATATTCATCTGAATAAAGATGAACAGCATTTACTCCTCAAAACAGGATGAGGTTTATAAAGCTGCTAGAAGTGAGTAATGATTATTCAGAATCATGTCCTGAAGTTTCCTGGTACTTCATTATCTGGCTTCATTCAACTCTGCCTTAAACACTAGAATCTTATATACTCTTCAGTTACAGGTAAATGTAAAACCCTTAAATTTCTATTTTGGAGATGGTGTCCACGCCCGTCTGAATTTCCATATACACCTTTGAAGAAGAAGTACTGAACCACCAAAATGAAAAAAAACCCACAGAATTTCAAATAATGGCTCTCAGAAAAACCCAAAGATTTATTCAAATATATATCTTCATTTTTAGAACTGCTGACTCTCTTTATTTAAGAAATAAAAGAGCATTGTTTTGGATCTTAAAAAAAGCACCATCATCACACCCTTTCATACCCCCCAATAAAAAAATCCAAACTTCTTGATATTGAAGTAATTACCATATTTTTCACATTTGACTTGAAATGGAAGTATTATCAACAAAAATATGTTGTGGCATTGCAATGTGTAAGCACACAGCAGATAGAGTGGAGAATACAGTAAGCAACAAAGTACCTCAAACAAAATTTTACTCCAGGCAACGTCCCATAAAATATGTACCCTTCACTTCCATATATGGCACATGATAAAAGAAACATTTGAATTCACAGGAAAACTGGAAAGAAACTTGCAATATGACATTTCAGGAATGAGGTATCTGTCTTGCCTGTGGATTTTCAAGGGGAGAAGAGATAATCAGTGAAGCATTTGTCCATTTTGCAGTTTTTTTCCCACTGTAACATGAACATCTTAATCTGTTCACAGTTAAGTATTAGTGACATATTCAGTTCACTTCAATGACAATTCTACCAGATGCCTGCAAATGAAGCTGAACAAGAGATGCAGCACTTCAAACTTTGTTTTTGTATTTGCCTATTAACACAAACTTGTACTTAAATGGGAAACATCATCATTGGACCATCACTGAGGAAGGTTTTTTCCTTCTTGTATTGGGTTTTGTTAGTGGTGGGGGCTACAGGAGTGTCTTCTATGAGAAGTTGCCAGAAGTTTCCCCTGTGTCCAACAGAGCCGATGTCAGTCAGCTCCAAGATGGACCTGACACTGACCAAGGGTGAGCACTACCAGCAATAGTGGCAGCACCTCTGGGATAACACGTTTAAGGAAGAAAAAGGCTCTGAACAATAGAAACTGCGGTCAGAGAGAGGAGTGAGCAATAGAAACTGCAGTCACAGAGAGAACTGAGAATATGTGAGAGCAACAGCTCTGCAGACACCAAGGTCAGTGGAGAAGGAGTGGGAGGAGGTGCTCCAGGTTCCAGAGCAGAGGTTCCCCTGCAGCCCATGGTGCAGACCAAGGTGACACAGGATGTTCCCCTGCAGCCCATGAAGGCCCATGGTAGAGCAGAGATCCACCTGTAGCCCATGGAGGAGCCTTTAAGTGGGTGCTGAAAGGAGGCTGTGACCCCTTGGGAAGCTCATGCTGGAGCAGGCTTCTGACAGGACCTGTGGCCCTGTGGAGAGAGGAGCCCTCACTGGAGTAGTGCCCCTCTGTGGGGGACCCAGACTGGAATAATCAGCACCTGAAGGACTGCACCGTGTGGAAGGGACCCACGCTGGAGCAGCTCATGAAGAACTGCAGCCCATGGGAAGGACTTGTTGGAAAAGTTCATGGTGGACTGTCTCCCATGGGATGAACACCACATCAAAGCAGGGGAAGAGTGTGAGGAGTCCTCCTCCTGAGGAGGAAGGAGAGGCAGAGACAAGATGTGATGAACTGACCACAACCCTCACTCCCCATCCCCCTGAACCACTGGTGGGGAGGAGGTTGATAATTAGGGTGTTGAGTCAAGCCTGGGAAGAAGAATGGAGGAGTGAGGAAGGAGGTTGAGAGGGGAAGGGGAAGGGTGGATGTTTAAGATTTAGCTTTTATTTCTTGTTTACCTACTCTGGTAATAAATTAAACAAATTTCCCCAAGATGAGTCTGTTTTCCATGTGACAGTAACTGCTGAGTGATTCCCCTGTCCTTGCCTCAACCCATGAGCTTTTTGTTACATTTTCTCTTCCCTGTTCAGCTGAGGAGGAGACTTAAAACACGGCTTTGGTGAGTTCCTGGCATCCAGCCAGTGCCACCCCAACACACCTATCAATGTAACAGTCACATTGTTCATGGAGCATGGGCATATTTCAGATACTTGATATGTGTTTGACCAAATTCAGCATGTGGGGGGCATGGGGGTTCTTTCAACATTCAGATTTAAAAAAAAAAAAAAAAA
>VZTJ01005056.1:219090-273061 GCA_013397795.1 Orthonyx spaldingii
GCTGCCGGGGAACGGCTCAGGGGAGGCGCGCATCCTCCCCGCCGCCACACGTACCGCCGGGGGAATGGGGGAGGGATTAAAAATAACGGTAATAAAAAAAGCCCAATCACTAGGAAAGAAAAGGAAAAAAACCCGCAAAACTCTGTCTTTACTTCCCGGCCGAGGTTTGAGCCCCCCGCCCTAGAGCTGCGGTCCCGCGGGAGCGGCGCGCTCCCGCCGCGCCGGGAGCCGTCACCGCCCGCGGTGCAGCACGGCAGAAGCTGCCGCTGCCAGTAGCTCCCAGCTGAGAGCCGGAGCCGCTCCCCGCGCACGGAGGAGCCTCCCTCTTTCCCTCCCTCCCTCTCTCCCTCCCTCCTTCCCTCCCTTTTCCCCTCCTTCCCTCCCTCTCTCTCTCCCAGTCCGCTAAGGTGGGCAACGCAGCCAGGTGCTGTCGGCTCGCCCTGCAGCCGAGGGAAGAGTCGGGCAGGGCCCTCCGCTGGTGCTGGCTCCTCCGCGGGAAGTGGCCTGGCTCCCCCCGGCACTGGGGTGGCGCTGGGAGGCTTCCGCCGCCGGGACGCGGCCGCAGGGGGAGAAGCGAGGGGCGCAGAGGGGAAGGCGGCTTCCCCCAAGAGCTGTCGGCGGGGCCCAGAAGCGACGGCGGAGGAATGAAGCAGCAGCGGGGAAGGCCCGCCTCTGCCGGGCACCGGTGCGGTGCCCCAGCGCATCCCTGCAAACGCCGCTCCCTCGCTCGGCTGCTCACCTCCTGCCCGAGCGGAGTGACCCGCTGGAGAGGACCCAGGACGGTGCATCATTGCTGCTGGATGTTTTGGGGGAGGAGGGGAGAGCAAGCGGAGAAGGGAGGGAGGGCGTAGTTATAAGAATCAAACGGAAAGGGGGGAAAAAAAGCAACACGCACACTAAAAAAAGCCAGTTCTCGGGAGAGAAATCAAAAATAGCCACAACAGCATTTAAAGTTGCTCGCTTAGTGATTTGCATTATAACGCTGCCGCTGCTGCCTGGCTCCTCCAGCAGTGTGCCCAAGGAACATGCAAGATAGGAGAGGGGGAGCTATATACTTTTTCTGTGATCTCTCTTTCTTAAAAAAAAAAAACCAAACCCAAAACCCAACCAATCACACCCCGCACACCCCACTCCTTTGACGGAGAGGTGGCTTCAGGTGGCGGTTTCGCCAGGTGGAGTTTCCAAATGGAGTTTCCTGGGGAAAGGGGTGTGTGTAGAGGACCCATGAGAGTGCTCCTCCCGCGTTTTGGGCCCTCGAGTTTGGCAGCCCGGGGAGAGGGGGGAGCAGGCGCTGATGCCCGGCCGGAGGGATGTCCTGCCTGCTTCCCCTCGCTCCTCCTGCCCTGCAATTCGAGGTCAGTGATAAGTGGCTCTGTTTTCGGGTGGCAAAAAAAAATTTAAAAAAAAAGAAGAAAAAAAAAAAAAAGAAGACTGGATAAAATCTACCTTTTATTTATTAACGGTTCATGCCCTGATTAAAAAAATAGCATCAAATCTTAACCCAGATTATGCAGTTAAGTGTATCGAGCCGGAGGCAGCGTGGCTGTTTGCCAGACCTATGATCCATTAACCTCTTTAGCTCATTGTTGGCAGGCAACAATAGCACACGATTAAATTCATACATTTTAAAGACAAGCCATTTTCTTTTCATAGTAATCTCTGCTCTCCTATGTTGCAATTAAAAATAGGGTATCAACAATAAAAATTATAAGAAAGAAATAATACTGTGAGGTTTTAGGTGTTTTGTGTTCATTTTATGGGCAAAAACATTGTATTATGCTTAAGAAAATATGCATAAGCGTGGACAGAACCATATTAAAAATTCTTAACTTATAAGAAGGGTTTTGGATAATTTTACCTTCACTGCTGGGTTAAATACTTTTTAGACTGTCTGGCATTCAAAATTTTAGTTCCTGTTCTTTTTACAGAGAGAAACCAAGCAAAACTCTACCTAATCAAAATAAAAGTATAAAAACAGGATATATAGGGCCTTTTTTCCCTTTCATGTGTTATAAAAATATATACACATTCTGTGTGAAGCTATATATTCGTACATAAATGTTTGTGCATGTATACATGCTTTCTCTATACATAACTATTATATAAATAGCATATTTTAAAATAATTTAAAAACTAGAATAAAATAGAGGCAAAGCTAAAAACACAGCTCTCAGCCTCCTGTGGTGTGCTATAAGGAAGTGCTACCACTTGGAGGAGAAGTCATAGAATCACTGATACAGAAAGAATATGAAAGTTATACCTTGCACCTTATTCTTTACACAAACAACTTAGGTAATAGAAATACATCTGTGGGGGAAAAAAAGAAAAGTATACAATGATTTCTGCATTTCTCTTTTTTGTGTAGGACATTCGTCTGTGGTCCTAATAGCCAAAATATTTGTTTTGGAAAGTCGGCATTCAGAGAAGCTGAATCTGTCACTGCTAAATCAAGCTATGTCTCTGAGAGTGAAGGATAGATAGTATGTGCAAAAAGGATGACTGATCCCATGAGGATCTGGAGAAAAAGAATGGGAAATGTGATAGGGATGGGGAGTAGGGCTAGCTGGTTGACAACAGTGAATCCAAGAAGCTTGTATGTTACAGAGGTAGCTGAGCCTGTAGACAAATGCAATCTCATGTGGAGGAAGTAGCAGGAAAGAAGACCTTTATTTCTTTTGCCATGGTCAGGCTGTGCTGTAAAAACATACCCTACTGCTCATTAGAGAATGAAGACTGTAGGATAACACCTACATCCTCTCAAGACCTTCACACATTGTTTCTAAATCATCTATGGTTTAGGAAAAGTCCTCTCAAAAACACCAAACATGAGACTCTGGGAAATGCTAACACATCTAAGTTCATAGGACTCACCCGCTTGAGCAAAGTTTTAGTGGTGTATTTTTGTCACCTTAACAAGCTCCTCAGATATAGTCAACTGGCACCACACAGCCCTAGCCCAAAGAGAGAAAGGCCCAAGGCTCTTTATTGGCTATTTAATCTAAGAAAATGTAGTCTGGATCCCATTTTCATTAAGATCAGTAATAAAATTAAGAAGTGACTGCTACATTAGCAGAAAATTTTGTGTGTGAGACTGCCTGGCTTCAAGAGCAGATGCTAGGGATGGAAAAGGGATGTAAGTCTACACTGTAGTGTTAAATTTAGACTATATTTCCACCTGTTGCAGCAAGAGTAGTCATTAGTAGCTCCAAAATGAAAAAGTGATTATTGCTACTGTAGATAATATGCTAAATGATTGAAAGCAGATATATTTTAGCTGGTTGCTTTTTCTCTCTGCTTTCTTCACTAAGTCCAAAGTGTTTTCTCCTTATTTAATATGTCTGCTGTAGCAGGGGAGAAGTATGAGGTAACAGACACACTGGTCCATCCTTGCATATGTTCTGTAGGATAATCACATTGACATTAGCTGATGTAAAACTGTGAAGTTTCTGTCTATCCAAAATTCACACCTTTCATGTGGTATAAAAGTAACAGATATTTGGTAGGCATAATTTTAAGAAAATAGAAAATTGAGACCCCTGTTCTTTACTAAAGTTCTTTTTGCTTCTTTTGTATCTTTGTCCACTATAACGCCTATTATCAAACAGCTTTATTGTATTCATTTTCAGTACTTGGAGAAGTACATACCATTTATTACAAACAGGCATTGATGATAAATAACCAGCAAAACTTGTTCTCTGCAAAATTAGATAAAAATGGCAAGATTAAAATGCCCAGCCTTTATTACACTTGCTGTATGGCTGCACTGTTTTGCAATCTTATTAACAACTTGAAACCTAGTGAGTTTTTGACAATCAAGAGGATTTTCTAAGAAAGTCAAAATGACAGAGAAAATGCTGCAGATTGGTACAGGATGTCTACTCTTCTGTATATAACACTATGGAAACAAGATTCACTAATAGTTCTGTTCTGGAAATTGGACTAGAATGTTTCTTTACTTTTTAAACATCTGATCTGTCATAAATTTATGTTTTATATAATTGTCTCCCAAATTTTCAAACTTGCATTCTCTTCCATGTGAAGTGTTTCATATGCCAAATCTTTTTTAACTTATGGCAGGCTGACTTACTTTTTGAAAAAAAAAATCATGCTTTTCAAGAACTTTGTAAAAACTTAAGATGTTTAAGAACCTTATAGGACTAAGTAACCTTGTACATTAAAATATCAGATTTCTTAAAAATGATAACCAATGTACATCTGTTAGGTTGGAATTTGCCTTCATAACCCAATAAAAACATGCTTCACTGAATCAGTAAATACTATATGTTTCAGCTGTCTGCATATTATTGACTTTTCTGGTTTCTGCAAAGCGTTACATCAGAAGTCCCTTCCCCCCTTTGTTTTTCACAAATACCAGAAAAATCAATTCAAATCTTAGATATACAAAGCAACAAAGGTAATCTAACCTTGATATATTCCAGAATTTATACAATCTCCTTCTTTATTTTGTTGAAGCTCTGCTTTGCAGGCTTATCTTCAGCACCTGAGAGTTTTGACAACTCTTTCTGAATATATAGGAAAACATACTAAACAATAATAGGCTGAGAGACAGCTTATTTAAAATCGTAGGGGAACATGACTAGCATGTTAAGGAGACACTTTCATTTTGGGGAAAAAAAATTCAAAAATACTAGGCTTAGAATCAAATTCTGCCTTCAAATGTCTGTGCATGATTCCCTTTAGGAAGAAAAAAAGATTATATGCAAAGACATAACATTAATTTTAATGGAAGGTCTATGGATATGTGCGGAGCTATTTGGTCATTGAGCAGCCACACTAGTCATCATTTTCACAGGTTTATGATGGTTTTTCTACTCTGTTCAGTTCCAAACTAACATACAAGGCCTACTGCCTCTTGTTTTCCACTCGGATAAATAGTGACAAAATAGCTGAGGTTTGCACATAAGAGGAATAATTCTCAACTATTTTACTGCCCATTCCATGTTTCTTCCTGACACTTACACTGCTTTCAGCTTACTCTAAGTTTGCTAAACTTCAATGACTCAACCTGAAATTCTGTGTGCTGAAATTCTGTCTTAGGCTGCATGTTTTTAGCATACCCAACCAAAATGGCTCAGCTATACCTGAGAATGAGATTGAGGGACAAAATTTTGGTTTATTTCTTGTTAATGTATTCATCATAAGGCTTATTTTTTTTAAGAACTCTAGCACGTTCAGGTAACAGAGAAGAGACTTACAAGTTGGCAGGGTTTAGTTGAGGATGACTTGGTATCTCCATGAAAATTCATTTACATTTTTCCAGTTCACAAACATTTGGAAGCTCAGTTGACACATGTTAAATAGCAGTTTGTTAGAGTTATGCAATTAAATGCATATGTTTAGCTGTACTCCACCCAGGTACATTCAGAGGTGGCCGAAATTGCCTCTCCCAATGCTCTTGCTCTTAAGCAAGATGCTCTGTTTTTCTTCTGCTCTTCACTTTGTGTAGAGCCCAAGCTGCCCTGAGAAGTAGACTGTTTCAGGTGAGTGCTGAAATGCAAGAAGTCTTCACTGGATTTCTTGGGACTGGGAAGCTGCCAAGGATGAAGTGACAGGGATTTCAATGGTGAAAAGTATGGGAGAAAGTTCTGAGACCTGGGAGGAAGTGGTAAGGAAGGACTGAATTCAGATGACTAACTGCTAGGTGCAGAAAAGGAGCATGGGAAGAGACAATGAATCTGCCTGTGTGGCAGTCAGATGGGAAAACTATGTGAGAATTTTGGATATGCTGATAAGGAAAAAGAAGAAATCAAAATACTGAAGACCGTAGCTGACTAAGTGAAAAGTCAGGTGGAAACAAGCCAGTGAAGATGTGAAGATGTGAATGAAGTCACAGAAGTGGGGGAGAGAGAGAGAGAACTGGAATAGACATAAAAGCAGAAAAAGAGTCAGAAAAGTCTGTAGTACTGGAGCATACCGCCATGCAGATCGTGGAAATGAACCAAACATCCCAAACCTCAGCATTTCGCTGTTATCAATAAATATCTGTGAAACCTGTTGGCAAAGTGTGCTCCTCACTCTCCTCTGGTGCTGCTCCACACAAGGGCTGACCATCTGTTGCCATTGTCAAGCCTGACAGTAGCTCTACAAGCAGAAACACACCCTGCAGGTCTAACTTCCCAATCTTAATAATGAATCTTGTTGGTATCAGGCCACTTTTTGAGATACTTGTGCTCATTCTTCTTTGAAGAATAGAAAAGACAAAGAAAATGGAAAGGAAGAGAAAGAGAAGAAGGAAAATGAAAGGGTAGAAGGGAACTCTTTAACTCTTATGGCAGTTAAATGCTGCTGTCATGTATTAGGCAACGTTAGAACTAAGGTTCTCAACTTCTTCCCTATTTGTGGATATACATTATAACACAGTTTAAAATTGCAAAAACATGTACTGTTTTTTCTTTCATCAACGCTGGACATCACTGCATCCTGCTTAATGACTAAACAAGTGTATAATGCTTTATTTTCTTTTCATTGGTCTTTGGGCAGATCAGACACTTTTTACCAATTTATTTAAACTCTACTGAGAAAAAATATTAATTGCCTTTTCAGAGGATTTTCTATGAAACCTGTCAATATGACATCTGCATACCTCACAAATTATTAATTTACTTACACTGTGCTTCCACCATTCGCATTTCAGAGATGACAACTGAGACATAACCAATTAAAGTATGAGTATCCACCACTTTTGAGTGCAAATGTAAATTATCTAGAAATTTTCATTTTACTCTTTGAAAGGTTATTGTGTGCTCACTTCAGCTGAGAGAGAAGCACTTCTACAAATGAGACCCAGGCTCTTAAGTAAGGCAGTCAAAGCCAAAATACTCGTAACTTTGGAGAAGTAGGTGACCAGCTAATTTTTGGTGAATTTTCTAGCTTATGACTAGAATTTTCTAGCACTACAAGGGGATAATATCCCACATTTCATGTCACCATTCAAATGGTTTAAGAATGCAACATTAATTGAAATGCATACTGAGACTTCTTTCGCTGTATAGGCTCTAAAAATAGTAATAGTAATAAAAGGCAGCAAGAATGAAGATGACAGCATTGTTATAAAACTCATCCCACTTTATTCCCAGAGGGAATGATGAGAGGTCCTGCAGAAACAAAAGCTCTTTTCACAATCTGTGTGCAGGCTACACTGGAACCCACCTATGCTTTCGACTGAGGTCCTAACTGAGTGTAGGTTCTTTAAGCATAGTGAAACTCTAAATCCCAGAATAATCTGCTACTGAAGTTTGCTGAACATTTATTTTTGAGCCAAACTGGAAAAGATTGTCTACTGTCTAGAAGTGCTTGTAAAATTTCCAGCTTTGAAATTGACAGCCCACTTCACTTTTGGTGCTGTCATCTCATTTTTTTGAACACTTAAGATATTGCATTTATAGGAGGAGAAAGGATCCAAGCAGAACTAAAGGAGAGGGAAATTGCTTAGAATTGATGGGGGCTGGAAGCATTTCCTTCTCTCTTGACATTTTCTAACAACAACAATGCCAGGATAACCTTTCCTGTTTTCTGGTTTGGAACAAGCATTGAAGAAAAAGTAAAATATGACCATTTCTTTCTTTATTGTTCACAAGAAGAAACTTCTCTTGCTAATTTATATCTTCAGGGAATTTCAATTTGACATAAAATGTTACAGTTATTTTCATATCCATTTTTGAAGGAAGCTGGAAACCAAATCCCTTTACCTTAACAAAGATTGATCGATAAACAATAGGAAGGAGGGGGTCAATTTCTTTGCTAAAACGCACATGTGGGGACTTCTATTGGTGTGAGATTTTGTAAAAATCACTCAGTGACTATTTCCTCTGAATTGTTATCTTTTTGATTAAGATCTTTTTGGCTAGGAATTGCTTTGCTAGATAAACAACCATCTGATTAACCTGTAATCCAAAACCGTGTTAGTTAAGGTTGGGTTTGTGGTGAATAAAGTTGAAAGCCCAGGTTTTTTCACCATGTTTGTAACCATCAGCAGTTCTCTAAGCTACCAGTCCTTTTGAAGCCATACTACAGACTGCTACTCTGAACTTTGACTGATCCAGGTGCCTACTTGAATCCACATATCTCATTCACAGTGGAGAGGTGCTGCAGAGATGAGACCTTTGCTCTTCTCCACAGAATTCAGAAAATTCATCATGCACATCTTGATACTCTGTCCTTGCTGATGTGTTTTTCTCCTTGAACTGTTGATCCACAGCAAGCTTTGGACAATGGAAACAGCTGAATTTCTTTAGTTCAGACTCTAGGTTTTTGGAAAAAAACCCAGTAAATATATACAAGTATGTGTTGAATAATGTATTTCAAGTGCTGCCTGTGAGCGTGACTGTTTACATTTACTGATATATTTAACAGCTTTTTTTTGGGAACAAATCCAAACACTTATAATCACATGCTTAGTAAATTTACATTTCATGATACACGTAGCTGGCAAAACTAGAGAGAGATGTGGCAACTGCATTGCAGGTGACATCCTATAAAGTGGACCAAGTCCTTCTAGATTCCATATTTAGAAGCTGATGTATAAATTAATTTTAATCTTTCAGGTCCAGCTTTGGTAATCTGATCTTTTCTTTTATTCAATTTTTTCATAAGACACACACATCAATAAATATATGGGTTCAGGCTCTATATATTTAGGTATTAGAGAACCATATATTACACTTTCAGAGTCACTTAGAAGCACTGATGCACCTGATATGTTGCTGATGAGTGGAAGGGGCATGTGTCATTTCCCCCCTTGCTCAAGCGTAATGCAAAATAATCCCATTCATATAGGCCTACAAATATCTCTTTTAAAAACTTTCTTCCTATGTAATATAGGTGAAATATGTAATAAAAGTGAAAAAACACTGTCAAATTTGCTTGGTGTAATGGCTAGAAGCTTTTTCAATTTCCACTTCAGCACATTTATGTCCACCTAGAATGTTCTCTGTTTCAGTATTATGATTTAATGAGCTCTTTCTTCTTTATCTACTGACGTATTTATGGAGCTCAATCACCTGCCTATCTGCCTCATTTTTTCTATGTATTTTCCTACCAGAAAAACAGTTTCAGGGTCATCCTTAAAATTGGTCCTTTTCTCCTGTTTTCTTCCATAACCTTCTCTCTAGGTTTTCTCTTTCAAGGTTACCTACCTGACTAGAAATCTCAATGCTGTATTGCAATAGAGGTTTAACCAGGGCCTAGTGCAATGATACCAGTGGTTGCTTGTCTCTGACAGATTCACTTTTTGCAATGTTTTCAGTTTCTCTTTGAGATTTTTATGCTCCGTCACACTGTCACTTCATTCATTGAGAAACTGACTGTCACATCCCATTTCTACAATACATTTCCATCTGATAAGCCTCCAGCATACCAGAGAACTTGTTTATTATTTATTATTTTATGAAATCAAGGTGATCCTTTCTAGTTTTCTGTCTGTGGATGACTGTAGCTTTCTCAAAATCTTACCTTTTGAGCTGAGCTTTTCAATGAGTTAGGTGACCCCAAGTTCTTTCGCTAAAATCCCAGGGTGATTTTCTCTCTGATTGCATTGGAATCAAAATCAATTAGCAGTGATGAGTAAGACACTATTTGAAAAAGTGACCAAATCAAAATGTGTCTCATCACAAGGGAGAGAGAGAGTAGTCCAGGAAAGGATTAATTTCCACAGGCATTTAATACAAAGACCAATTGACTCTTGTTTCATTTTGAAGAGCTCTAAAGCAGTGGTGATGCAAAGAATAATAAAAAAAAAGTCATAGAATTAGGTCCAAAAATTGGTCTACAAAATACAGTAACATCATAAATATTCTCTAAAGTCCTGTGAGCAGGATTACTATGGTGGATGGTGATTATACAATGTTCCCATAAGATCTTTTTCCCAGTTAATTATGCATCTCAGAACACACTTTTTATATAATAAAGAGTATATGTTGTTTCCTACCCATTTCCATTATGTTTTCTGTCAACATAATTCATATATCTGTATTTCATTTGTGACTGTTCATATATATTGCATAGAATTTGAAATGGATTATTAAAACATTCATGTACTTTGTATAATTTCTTTTGTGCACAGCTGCATGAACTGCCAGCATTACCAAATCTTGAAGTGTTTTCTTTTTTCCACAGCCCAAGCTCTCTTTTTAAGCTTTATATATATATATATATGTGTATGTTTCCCACAGAGAAACAAATGTTCTCATATTCAGCCTAAATAAGCCTTTTAGCGGGCATAAGTTTTGCTTATTCTTGTCAGAGCAAAATTAGATATTAATCCAGTGCCAAACAGAGTTTACAAGAAAGAAATTCAGACACCAGATTGCAAAGTGCTTTTAAGTACTCCTGCATAATTTCCATACAGAGATTGGTTGCTTAACACTCTGAAGGGGAAGCGCTATAGAACACACTGTGGAAATATGGAGAATATTTCTTCCCTGTCAATTTATTATGGTGAATTGACATAATGAAGGATGACAAATAGGTCTTTTCTTTTTCATCCACACAGCGCTTCCCATTAAAATCTGAATATTTTCTGTATGGGCATCAAGAGTAACACATTTAATTACACAAAAGCCATGCGTCATATGTTGAGAATGTACTGTGGAATAAAGTGTTAAAGGGGCCTACACTTTAAAAGTAAGCCTCTCTGGTGTTTGAAATCATTGAGGAAAATAATTTTTTTTCTTCTAAAAGGTGGAAAAATTATATAAAGACTTTGTCTTGAGATTTTCTTCTATCCTGTAGAATTGAACTTTTTGCTGTCATTACAAATTAGAGATCGGTGTGCTGAAATATCCATACCTAATATTTAACAATAATATATTCTGAGTTATATAATAGTATATAATGATACTTTGTTGATAATATATCTAGATTGTTCATTGTTATCAACTTGCATATAAAATATTCACACATTAGTAAACACATAATAAAATACATCAATTCAAGTCTTCACTGAATTTGATGAAAGTAAAATGGACATGAATTTAGCCTTGCTTATTTTAATTCCTGTCTGGAAGCTCACTATGAAACTTTATAATTTACCATGTTACTTATTGTAAAGAAAAGAGACAGCCATTAGCATTGCTCGTTCAGTAAAAAGCAGGTCCATATTAATAAAATATAGAGGAAGAAAGCACTGTTTTTCCATGCTATATGCAGTTATTTGATATCTATCTCTTATCAGCAAGCCAAGTAGAAATAAAGTCAAAATATAGGGAAGATTTCAATAGTTAAAGCACAGTTAGTGTTAAACGTAGAATTTTCTTATTTGATTTCATTGAGCATGGTACAATTTTTATTGTATTTATGTCCAACTGGAAGTGAAAATTACCACACATAATGCAACAAAGCTAAATCTCTATGAACTTTGAAATAAATGCAGTATTGAAAAAACACAACAAATAATTGTCCTCCTCCTCACCTGCAGTTAATATACCTCTGCATGACAGCATTTCCATATGTTTCTGGCTTTTTCCTTTTCTTTATATGTCAAAGAATAAGAAAACAAAATTGGTTGCTTGCATGGTTGGTTAGCTTTCTTCTTTACCTAAGCAATGTTTTTTTTGTAAAGGGCACTGGGACTTCAGGAAATACACCTACCTGTGGCTTAGTGAGCTCACTGAAGAGCCACTGAGTCTATGATCCTCTTAGGATATTTTTCTGTGAGAAATTTTGGTAGGATGCATGGAGCATTGTTAATTTATTGTTTTTATGGAGAATTTTTGTCCCAGATTCAGAAGTTTTCAATTCTTTCAGATTATTTCTAGCTATTATGTTTTGCTTCACTGACAAGGGAAGCGCAGATGTATTGCAGTGACAACATTACAAACATAAGAGCCCAAATTTCATTGCTGCCTTAATCTAAACAGATGTGTTCACAGGTCTTGCTAACAGCCTGATTTGTATCTGAAAGAACTTTCTTTTCCATCATGTTCCTTCCCTCTGCTTCATCTTGTTTAAAGACTCTCATAATTGTAAGGTTTATAGGGCACTACTACTTCACAGACTAGTTAGCTTAAATGAAACTGAAGCTAACATGACAACACTTGCAAACCAAGTGTCATTTAAATACCTTTTTTTTTTTTTTACTCCTTGCCTGCACAAGCTTACACAGGATTTAAAGTACTAACTGGATGCCTGTCTTGCAAGTACACAAACACCTGAAATGCTTTATTTTATAGAATAAAATTACCTCTTCTTAAAGAATCAAGCTGTTAGAAAGCTTTACTATCCATCAGGATCCACTGGCACGGAAGTTTATCAGAGTGTGGAAGGTTTGGCTTAGTAAAAATAAAGTAATTTCATAGGTCTAAAGCCCCTGTTTTCTTCCTGCAGTTATTTCACTTTCATTGCAGAAAGCAACCTTTTTATATTTTACTGGTCAGAGTCCTATATTTAAAGTGCTTTGTCATACATGTCTGCTATAAGAACTCTGTTTTGAGTGCTGACCCTTTGTAGTTCATAAATCTTTTGGATTTATGTTATAATTTAATTTGAAGTCATCACACAAATTGATATATTTTGGCTTAATGCAATTTAATAACACAGATCCTTTAGATCACTTGTTCTTATTCACTTCTTTTGTGTGTCCACATCATCTTTTAGTGCCTACATTTAATGACTTTCACTGGATCTGAGTACATTAAGTTAACGTAATACTACATAACAGCAGGAGTATCTGAATGGTTTTAGCTGTCTCTCTCTGAAATGCAGGGATCAGATTCATGCCATGGAACCACAGACAGCATTTGAGGTTAAGTCAGTATCTGAAAGTCAGAAAAACGGAGGTTACAAACCCAAGGAGATTGGGATAACCCAGCCTACCTACCCGTGTGGTGCCACGCAGTCAGGGAGATGTGATTGCTGGGGGAAGTAGTCATTTATGGATGACTGTGAATGAAGACAGCTCATTTGAAAGGGTTGCTGATGACACCTCATGAGTAGGGTGCTCTGAACTGAATGGAAAAGCCTTGTTATGAGAGGGTTGAGTGTGCTATCCAGTGCCTGTGAGGCTGAGGGGAAACCCTGCCAGCAGGGTGAGGGGCTGAGGGGATGAGCTGAGGCACTTGAGCAGCCAGATGTGAGGATGGTTTTACAGCCTGACAAGGCACTGCTCAACTGAGAGAGGCTGTCAGAGAGCACCTGGGAGCAAAATTCTTCATTTGCGATCCATGTAACAGAAGGGTGGATTTATCCCCACCGTTTCTTGAGAAGTTAACTAATACTGGATGGGTTTATTCTGTGTAATTAGCACAAAGAATGAAGGGTATTAATTCAGTAGTGTGAACTGCTACCACGAGATACATTAAGCTCAGGCAGAAAGGGTGGTGTGGAAAGTCGCTGATACCCTTGAACACGCAGCCGATGCCTAACCCCATCGATAAGGCCAGGTAGCTGCTGCTGCCAGATCAAACAAATCAGAGTTTTGTTTTGCAGCCTGAATTCAGTAAAATTTCAAGGGTGCTTACTTTCATTCTAAATGATAATATTTCTTCATGACTGTCAGAAATGGTCAATCTATTATGTTTATTTTGTGCCATATAGTGTCCTTTTATGTGTCTTTCAGTATGTATCGGTTCATTCCTTTAATATTTAGTACCATCATATGAAAGTATTATAGTAAGACAAAAATCAAGGCAGAAAGCAGGTTTTTGAAACATAGTGACAGGCACAATAAATACTTATTTTCTATATTATGGCATGTATGTCTTCTTGAAATAATTATATACAGTTTTCACCAAAGAAGTGACACGCTGCCTAAATAAGTCCACTCGAGCTTATTGTAAATGGTTTGCTTCCTTATGCTTTTGTCATTCTACACTTGATTTATAAAGAGATTCATGGAAAGTCATAATTATTTTAAGAAGGCAGCAGGGAAAGTGTTCTTTCAGCATGTCTATAAATCTTTACTTATGCTCTACAGAGAACCCTGCTCTCTATGTCTGCTTTAACAGAGTAAGAAGAGTATATCATAATGCCTTGAGTTGTCAGAGATTCGGGACTCTTTATAATATGAGATCAAAAGTGAAGACAATTTCATTGTAATAGTCCTGGCAACAAAGCAAAAAAGGATACAAATTCAGCTGGCACACTGACATGATAGCAAGACTATGTTCTTTCACAGAGTTAAAATGTGTGGTATTAGAATGTGTGTGTGTATGTACATATAGACACACATATGCACATATGTATGTATAGCTAGGAAGGTAGTAAATGTGAGACATAGAAAGGAGATGACTACTTAAAACATGATCTGCTTTAAGGATAATGTTTCTGGGAGAATGCAGGATATAAAATTTTTCCCTCATTGAATGGTAAATAGCTGCCTTTCAGAAGAAGAAAACGCTTTTCCTCCTGATGAAATCCACTGCAGATAACACTTGGGCTATTGCTTTTCATTCCCCTAAACACACATTTTCAAAAGACAATTTTCCTTTGCTTTTTATCTTCTGCAAGGAACTATCCCTTTGTAAGGCTTACAGCCTATAAGAGAAAAGGTGTAGTTATGGTGGTTACATATGGACACAGATTTCTTGTGGAGATTAGGGAACCTCTTTCACTGAAATTTGGAGACATGTCTAGAGACGTATTTGTTGGGAATTCTTTAGGTGCAGGAATTCTGCTTTGGGTAGTAGTCAAGCTAAACATTTTTTTATGGTCCTTCCCCTTTTTTAAAAAACTCCCTATGAGATCGTGCTTCTGTGCAAAAACACCTGAAAACTGTTCATCAAAACCACTTTGTTTTAAGAGCGAGGCAATATTTATGTCTCTGTTTATGTAAAATCACCTTATGGTCATTTGTAAACAATACGTTGTTTGAAAATGGATGTCTCAAGGACCTGTCTATAGTTTTAGTGGCTGCTCTGCAAGACAAGTGCATTGCACAGTAAATACTGTATTCTGAGTGCTTATTATAGAATCAGAGAATGGATAGGGTTGGAAGGGACCTTAAAGATTGTTTAGTTTCAAGCCTCTTGCTATGGGCAGGGATGCCATTCACTAGATGAGATTACTCAGGGCCTCATCCAATCTGGGCTTGAGCACTGCCAGAAATGGGGCATCCACAACTTCTCTGGGCAACCTGTTCCAGTGTCTCACCATTCTTACACTAAAGAATTTCTTCCTAATGATGCCTTTTTCTGGTCTTGGGAATGAACAACCAGACACGGTAGAAGGGTTGGGGGTTAATTACCTCAGTATTTTAATAGGAATTCCGTCTGGTCCACCACTTCACCGAGGTGAAAGGCCTTGCAGTGCCCACCATGCATGCATGCCCCTCTCCCCCCCGTCGATCGGTATACATTTTATAGACCTAATACATTAGCATATCTACCAAAGTGGCTCAATAAGGGGCTTGGATGATCTAATTTCTAGTTTACAGAACAAATTCTACTGCAGGAGCCATGGCTCCTCAAGATAGTAGGATGTTTTGTCTTCTAACTCTACAAAACCTTGGAATTATGCTGAATTATCAGACTTAACAAAGTACAAGTATGCATGCTAATACTTGTGGATACACAGAACTGTGTGAAAGGTACAAAAGAAATAGCAAAAAATCCTTTAGGCATCACTCACACCTGATCTAAACCTGTGCTCTTTCATTTTAAAACCATTGCCCCTTGTCCTCTCACTATCTGCCTGTAAAAAAGCTCCCTCTCCCTCCTGTTTATAAGCTCCCTCAAGTACTGGAGGTCTCCCCAGAGCCTTCTCTTCTCCAGAACTGAACAAGCCCAGCTCTCTCAGCCTGTCTTTGTAGGAGAGGTGCTCCAGCCCCCTGATCATCCATGTGGTCTACTCTGGATTCTAACAGGTCCATGTTGTACTAGGGACTCCGGAGCTGGATCCAGCATTCCAGGTGGGGTGTCACGAGGGTAGAGTAGGTGAGGAGAACCACCTCCCTCCACCTGCTGGCCACTCCTCTTTTGATGCAATCTAGGATTTACTTGGCCTTCTGGGCTGTGAGACCACACTGTTGGCTCATGTCCAGTTATTTATCCACAAGAACCCTGTCATATTAATGATATGAGTTGAGAATGAAATAAAAAGGACTTGAAATATTTTATTTGTTGGATTCTGACATATAGATATTTCCTTTTCATACTTTATTTTTTAAGGACTTGAAATATTTTATTTGTTGGATTCTGACATATAGATATTTCCTTTTCATACTTTATTTTTTAGAAAAACAGGAGATTAAAATAATAAAAACCAAATATCTAGAGAAAGCTGGGAAAGGTAAAAGTTAGGATGGTCAGAATAAACAGATGAAGTACCAATACATTTTTACTGAGTTCCTGTCCACAGTTTTCAGACATGCACAAAAATTGCATGTCTTATTGGTTACATCAAAAAAGCTTAATCCATTGTTATAGCATGCATTTAATGTATAGCTCTCTTTCTTTTCCTTTATTTTTTACCGTTAGCAGTATGAATAAGAAAAACTAAGTTGTGTCACATTCCTGCATCATCTTTTTTTATTGTTTAAGCATGAAAAATATATGCAGCCTAAGGATGCATTCTTCTTTACTGAAAAGTTTGCAATAAATTTTGTTTTATTTACACTGGGGTAAAATTTAGGAGTATTCTTTAATGTCAGTCTTTCAAAATGGTGCCGTAACTGAAAAACCCACCAACGTACATGTAAGAGATTTATTCTTCACATTAAATAACTTATTATGTTTGTTACCTGAATAAAATATAGAAAGTAATAATTTTGGTGACTATTTAACTTGTCAGTTTAAGAAAATTTGTAATTTTCTGGGTATTGCAATACAATATATTTAGAATATTCAGTATTACACCATGAAATGTTCCTCTTTGTAAACTGCATATTTGTCTTTCTTCATGAAAAGTCCAGAAACCAAAATTAACTTTTATAACAAATTTTTAATAAAAAAGTACCGTTAATGGTTTCCTGGTGCAAGTATGAATATGCCGTATATAGTTTATGTATATGTAATTTAAGAAAAGATTATTATGGCTATCAAAAATACTAATGTGTCTAAAGTCATTGAGTAAAAAGAATTTCTTTTGCTATTTTTCCTCTTCTAATTTTCAGAAGCTTTTCAAAATCTCAGTAGAAAAAACCACAGCTGTTACAGCCCTCCTTCATGATTGTGCAGCTTTGAAGCAGCATAGATGAGTTCCATCATATAAAATACCTTTGCCCAATTACTACCTAACCTAACTACTGCCAAGACAGGGAATTTGTCTCTAAAGATGTTGTTTGACTGATAGAACAAATAGAGAAAGAAAGAAGCACTTCATATCAAAGTAGAGCAGAAACTTGTTTAGTTAGGGACTTTTTTTCTGCTACAGGGCTTTGTTAAATGATATTATTAATAATTTTTGTGTCCAGCAATGTAGAGATAGAGGCCTTGGTGCCACTGATTAGAGAGACTAGAACTCCTGAGACGTAGCCAACCCTATTGCCATAAACTTGGGACAACTTGGTTTTGTTAGATTGTTGCTCCTTCTTACTAGCCTAATTTGCATTCCTGGTCCTGTAATCCCTCTCCTATTACTCTCAATGACTTAGTTAGACCTGATCACTTCTGAGATTATGAAAATGTCCTGAGGTTTTAAGTAATGATTGTTGTGATTAACAATGTTCTACATGAATCTGGTTATTTTTCCATGTTCCTTAAAGAAAGATCATGATGTGTTTCACTCTCTCAAATAATTTCTTATATCCAACTTAATTAGATTCAGACATAAAGTTGGTGGTTTTTTCCTAAATACCAGCCTCACATAGAACACAGGAAACATGAATATCCCATAGATCTAAGTCTATGTATTGGTGCCAAATATTAAAATGGCAATAACATCTTTTATCACTCCTGGACCTGCTGAAGACAATAGGGTGGAATCGAATCTGTCCACCTGAGGATTATGGTGTAGCTGCCATTCAGGCTGGGACACATCCCTTCTCATACTCCAGACAGATGTGCCAAAGAAGTATTTTTTCCTTATGGTCCAAAACCATTACTGAAACAGATCACTCACCAAAGTTAATGGGAATTGCATTTTTCTAAGGACTATATACCTGAAATATATGCAGGACTATGATATTTCCATCTGCTCTCAATTTTAAGTACTCAGCTTCCAAAAAATTATCAAACTTTGCAATATATTTTCCTTAATATCTATCTAAGTGATGTTTTCCTTAATTAAAAAAGTGCAACCTGATTATATTTTGTATGTGTGGGTAGTTGAATGCATAAACAGAAGAGAAAAACCTTGTATTCAACCATAACAGGCTTTCAAAGCAAACTCAAAGAAACAAACATCATATGTCATGATTTTTGATTTTTTTTTAATGACATGCCAAGCTGTTCAAGTTTGGCTTTTCATTCCTCTGAGGTAAGATAGCTGCTAAGATCTGCAGCTCCCCCATATAAGTGATTTACGCAAGATTACAGTGTGGTGCTTTCAAAATGGAATCGACAACCAGTTCAGAGAGAGGAAGAGGGGATTTCTAATATGAAAAATTGTCTGCTTCCTCAAATTTTACCAGTCATGTCATGTTACATTAGACAGAGTAATAGAACATTAGCTGTGTAATGAGACATGACTGCTAAAATGTAAAGGAGAATGCACTTTCAGATTGGCTAGTCCTATTGAAAGTGATAGCTTGCATCTAATCTGCAATGCTTGTAGATATTATGCAAACCAGCTGTTTGCGAATTCCAGATCATTTGGAAATTGGAGGAAGTGTCAGATACACTATCAGCTTCTCAAAATAATTCTGTATCTTACTTTTTGTTTCTAGATAACAACAGGGTTTGGAGAAATACAGTTATAGGTTATCTTCATTTAATATTTGACAATTTTCTTACATCTTTTGGGTCAGAACTTCTATTGAATCATAAGGGGGTTTGTTTTACTGATGTCAGCAGAGCTTCAGATATTTGAACAACTTTAAATCTATTGTGTTTTAGAGGTGCAATGGCATAAAGTTTCACAGTACTTAACAATATACCAGCTAACAATCTTGATCCAAAAGTATTTTTACCTTGTTATGAGATGGTGTTTAATTGCAACTAAAATATTTCATAGAAAGCCTTCAGAGAAATTTTATCAGAAAAGACGAAGGTAGAGATTTTAATTTCAGATTATTTTGAGTAACGAACTGAATAAAAATCTGACTCTTGAACTTCAACGTGTGAGGCCTGCTAACTGTTGAGTTGCCAGACATTCTGAGGCATGCTAAATGTTCTTTGTTCCATGACAAGTAGCAAAAAGTTTTCTTTCTTTTCCCCACTCACCCACTAGTAAACAAGAACTAATTTCAGACCACTGATGATTTTGTGTGCTATACTTCTGGGTTTCAGCAGTATCACACAGCATTTCAAACCAGCCATTTCAACGTCTGAACATTTTTAATATGTTACCTTTACAGTAATACTGCTTGCCACATAATTCTCTGCATCATGCAGGAAACCCTTAGAACTTGATCACATCCATAAATTTTCTGTCTGGAAAGGGAGAACAAAATAGTTGTCAATGGACCCTTAAGAACTAGGCACTAGATTTATGTTTTTGCTGCGTAGATTAATACTGACAAAATAAATGAAGAAAATAACCCCAGCAGTGGGAATATGAGATTCATTTGGTCAGAAGAAAGAACACTTGCAAATGGAAAGATTACATATATGGAAATGAACACCTAGAGAAAGTCAAGAGATGTAAACTTCTAATGCTACCAAATCAATCTGCTTATTATGTCTCTTACATTTAATATTTAGAAAAGTAACTCTACTTTCAAGTACTTCAGTTTATTCAGAGTGCTGCCATTTTATTTAAATATGTGTGCTAGGCAAACTTAGCATCCTCTGAAATTACTAGGAATAGTCAGTCTCATAAACAGCAACTCAGAACAGGAAAAATAAAAACATGAAAGAAAAAGAGATTGATTTTTGCAATGCTGATTGAAGATGAACATTAAGAAGGAAACCAGAGCAGACTGAGTCTATGAACTGCTATGTATGTAGTTTTTGTGAAAGTTTCTCATTTATTATTTCTGTGCAATTGCAGTCTTATATATCTATACCAACCATAATTTAGCATCAGTGTAGATGAATTACCAAAAAATACCCAGCTTCTGAGCTGAATTATATTGTCAAGCAATGTACAAATTTTTAGCTGTTCTGTCTTTATTTGAATCTCAAAAATCACGTTGCTAAATCTTCACAGAGTATCTTGAAAGAGAACCCCTTTATGACTATATTTTTCCTACACATACTTTTAATTTAAATTGAAGTTGTCTCAACTTACATTTTTAATAGCAGTGAAATCCTTTGGGTTCTTATTAGATGGAATCTAAGCACAAAATTCATCTGCTCTGCTGTACAGATCTTTGAAGGGTAAAGAAATCTCTCTTATAATTTGCAGTTGTGGTTACAGATTGATATGCTTATGTCTTTACATTGCCAAAATGACAGAGTTTTAGATATGCCGTTGCAGTCAAACTCAAAAAAAAAAAGAAAGGAGAAAATAATATATGGTTTTTCTAGATCCTGATTTACACTTCTGCATATACAGACCTCTTAGAATTTGCATCCATAGAATGAATCTCTGTCCAAGTTATGATTTGATACCTTTTTTGTTTGGTTGGTTGAGTTGTTTTGAGGGGTTTGCCTTGATCTTAGTAGAAGCCTTGCACTGCAAACAGATCCAGGAGTAGGACTAACGATTGGGCCATGTTTAGGATGTAGGTAATGTACTTGTAAGGAGAATTTTATTGTTAAAATGTGGCTCCAAAAGACTGCATGCTTGATCTTAGTACCATCAAGAGAATTTGTTTACAACTTCTCAATATAGATTTCAACGTGGATAGATTTAAATATACAGAAGCAGAAGTTTGTAACTGTATTGACAAGGCAGCCTATCAAAGGCAAGAAGGAAACCCATTATAGAATCTGTAAGACTTATGATGCTGACCAGAAGTTGGCTAACTGTAATGTCCAGGCTAAGTGAAAGTCAGAGACAGCTTTCATTTATAAAAAAGAAAGAAGAAAAAATAAGTGACTTGGGATAAAAAGAGTAAGAAGCTTGAAGTTATTAAGGTATGCAATTGCAGTATCTCTTTTCCATCTAAAATCTCATTATAATGACCATGATGATTATTATTATTATTATTTACACAGGTAGATGCACACATGTTTTAGTTGCAGGAGATTCCTTTGTAGGATTGCTAATGAAATATGCAGTGATTTTTGTGGGAATGTAACATCTTACAAATCACCATGCAATACAGAGATACAGACTCTTTCTCACTGCAGGCAATAAAATAAAGCAAAAACAAATAAAAAACCTGGGCTACATAATTGAAGTTCCTCTTCATTATTCTGACATTAGCTAGCCTCAGGCTTTAGAATCTGCTCAATTGTAATGAATCGTTAAGATTTCAGTTGGACCAAGGAGAAGATAACACCTCATTGTACTTTGTTGTTTGCAAGATTTTAACAAAATAACATCTGCTCTCTTATATTGTGGATGATTTAATTTTTAAACACTTGTTCCCAACCTTTAATTTTCTGCAAAACAACCACATAAATTATTAATTCATCTATATTTCCTCAAGGCGAGCTAGACTTAAGGTCCTTCATAAATATTTAAGAATTCTATTGCAAAATAAACAAAAACTTCCACTTAACTTTTAATTGCAAGTCCCCAAAACCAGCAGCAGCAGCATCAACAAGAGTAAAGAGGAAGATTTCAGACAGAAACACTTTTTTGTGAAAGGAACCAGCCTTTTAAGCTTGTGGAAATTCAATGTGTTTTTGCACCAAGTTTGCAAAACATGTATTTCATTAGCAACAAACATCAGAAAAAAAAAAAAAAAAAAGAAAAGGCCAGCGTTCAAATATAATTCAGTCTTGAACTGGAAATCTCCCTAGTGGTTCCCAGGAACATGAAGTGCAACACACGCGTAGAGGTGTTTTCCAGGAATACATCTGCCGTTGTTCATATTGAGTGTTATCCAGGCTCGAATCTTTGTTGCTGTTTAATTCTGGCCCTGGATCTAAGAAGTGAAGGTGGACTCAAGCTTCGGGGCTAGCCTAATATAATTTTGGCTTCCAACTCCTCCCTTTTACCCAAAGGAATTCTGCTAATAACTATGGATCACTGCATTTGCTATTTCTCACCCTCTCACTAGAACAGCTCTCACCTCTTGGAAAAACAGAGCTCTCTGAATGCTTTGGAGTGGTGCAGAGATCACAGCAAAACTAAGATCCAAACTCTGTGAATGCAACAAATTTATGTATAAATAGATAAAATATATACATATATAGATAGATAGATGAAATACATACACATATACTATTTTCTTTTTGCAAAGAGTTTGCTTTTTCATAAAATTTATTGGGATTTTTTCCCATATCATACATGAGAAAAATACTATAAAACTATATTTCAATGTTTATTAGTTGAATTTATGTATGTAAACATAAAAATTATCTTAAGAAGCTTTTCTTTTTTTTTTTTACCCTCGAAGATAAAATCAGTGAACCAGTTATTACCTCACTTCATGTGAGAAATAATTTTATGGAGACGTAAATATGTAAACGTTTCAGTCATTATTCCAAAGGAAGGAAAAGAAAAAGATTCTGCCATAAAATGCAAAACCAAAGTGTCAGCATTTTCAGGTTTCCTCTAGAAATATAATACTTCCCTAAAAGATACAACTTGATTAAGAATCCAAGTGTGTGTGTAAAAGTGAAGAAGTCTAAACACTCTGCACAGCATGGAAGAGCTCAGCTGTGACCACTTTTACCCTTTCCCTTCTCTTCCATACTCTCATTTTGGCTGTGGTTCCCCACAGATATGGATCCATGGGTTTCAACTTTGCTCTCATCTTTTCCAGTGCTGTCCAGAACTAATTCCAAGGAAGTAAACAAAATACAGGGTTGTGCGAGTGAAGTAAGGGAGATTTAAAAGAGGCTCATGAAAGTATTCCTCCTGCCTTGCCATATGGATATTGATTTCTCCCCCTCAGGCTGAATATAATTGCCTGCTCTAATTTAGCATTGATCTACCCACCCAAGTTTCTTAAAGCACTGCACAGGCATCAATTAAATTGTTCCTAATACCACCTTTGTGAAGTAGGATAGCTATAATTATTCACACTTAGATGATGGTGAGGGGTGAAAAGTGATTCGTCCTGAGCTGTTCAGTGAAACAAGCCAGGAATAAAGCATGAGACAATTATACCCTGCCATGTGCCCATTATCAGATCATTCAGAGTTTTTCAAAAGGCAAAATATTTGCTCATCTAATGACTTGGGATTCCAGTGAAACATACCTGGTTAGATAATGAGTGTACTATGACTGCTGCTGTTCATATCGGATGTGCCTATTGCCTTGACTTCTCTCTTTTTTGGGGTTTCTCCACTGTCTTATTTTTTGTCTTTTTTGTTTCCATCTATGCTGCTTAAAATGTAAGAGGCTTTTATTTTCTATGCTTCAGCTCTTGGCACTTGACTGTTGATTTGTTCTCCGATAAGAACATTCATGTTTTATTATCTGCAAGAGATAACACCTCTTGCTGCAGAGGATGACAAACATGATTTTGCTGCTCTACTTTTTAGTGTCATTTTATTTAGTAGTTCAAGAGAAATCAGCTAGGGTGCTGATGAGGAGAAACAAGTACAAAGTATTTCATATACACATCCAAGAGTTCAGAAAAATTAAAAGTTCTAACATATTTACTACGAAAACCCAATGCTAAAGCAACACATGGGTTAGAAAATTCTTTGAATCAGATAGTAACAATACACCAAAGTCATACTGGATATCAGATTTAATTTAGACAGCTTCTCTATGAAATATGTGACTTATAGTGAATGAAGAGAAAAACACAAACTCCCCCGCACACACCTGGCACACTATTACAAGGCTTTCAGCCTGCACATGGGCAAACGTTGACAGATTAGTTCAAATGTAAGTTGGACATGACCTTTGCCCTTCTGATTCAAGCTTTATCTGAGAGAAAGTCATATTGATATTGGAAAGCTGTATAATATGTACAAACTTTAATTATCAAATAGGCTATGCTACCCAGTGCTTTCACAGAGAAACCACAGGAATGTCAATAACTGAGTACTTATTATTTGATCTCATGTTTCTACACTGCCTGGCTTGAAAAATGTAAGTCTGCGTTTTTGGCCAAGAATTTCTGACTTCAAAGAATCCCCTCTGGGTGGCACTTAGGGACCTGGGTTGACTTTAAACATGTTCATAATATGATCCAAGTTGCTTTAGGCTTCACTGCTAACATTCTAGAAATTAGGGACATAGAATACAAATTCCTTAGGCTGTTTCCTCTGAAGCATACATTTTTCAGAATAAGAGATGCAAGAGATAGCAATGAATTCACTCTTGACTCCTGATGAAGTGATGGAAATTAGGCGGTGCTTCCTTTCTCTGACCCTTACAAATATGCAATGTATGATAAAAAAAGTGTGACGGTTGTGGATTTTGTTTTAATTTTGTTCCAATTTTGTTTGTTGGTTTGATTTGGTTTAAATAGAACCTAGACCCATAATCTTCTTCCAGCAGACTTTAGTTTGAGGACATGTTTTCTCCCCTATGAGCTCTTCCCATCAAGGTAATGTCTTACAAAGGATCAAAGAGTTGCAGACTTAGTTATTACTTTCTCCACTATATTCACAAATATATAGTCTCTGTACATCTCTTACCTATATGATGATACATTCTACTGTAAGAAGTGTGCACTCTCTAATCTTTCTGAATGGTGGGCCTTGGGGCAAACTGTCCCACTTGTCTACCATTAGTCTACATGTAGAGCCTGACAAAACTGCATTGTGAAGGAAATATCATTATTTTTATAAGTTTACCCATCTTACGACACAGTGAATCGTGGTTGACACTAAACAGAGAAAATATAAGATTATCACTGTCTGTCAGTATTTACTGCATTTTGAGATCTCCTTGCAACTTATCTGAGTCCCAAATTGCACAATTACCATGAAGTTCCAGCATGAAGCATTTAATGAAACAATTTCCCCATGGCTCTGGCATCACCAAAAAGAAGAAGAGAAAAGAGAAAAAGAAGAAGAAGAAGAAGAAGAAGAAGAAGAAGAAGAAGAAGAAGAAGAAGAAGAAGAAGAAGAAGAAGAAGAAGAAGAAGAAGAAGNTTTCCTTAGGTACTGATGTGATCATTTATTGAGTGAGAGGCAGCTCACCTACCCAACCACTTTCTAGCCAGGGATGAGTGAATAATGGGTTGAATGCTGCCATCCTCTGGCTGGCTGCATAGAAAACTTGTTAAACTTGTGTGTCTTTAAGGTAATATTAGAAACTACACGGTGGTGTTTTCTTTTTTCAATGTGTCTAACTTCCCTGTCCAGACTTTCTAATCATTCTATATGGTGATAGTTTTAATCTACAAGAAGGTTACTTCAGAAATACTTTATATATAAGTGGGTGATTTACTTAGAAGGAAAGAAGGGAAGGGAAGGGAAGGGAAGGGAAGGGAAGGGAAGGGAAGGGAAGAAAAGTTATGTAAAAGACATGTAAAAGTTAGTACTGACCTTACACAGAAGTTGCTGTCCCACCTACCCTGAAAGTCTTAGGGAGCGGGTTGCCTCTGAAGTAACTGGACTAGAAGAGTCAATATTTCACATGAATTTGTTGTTTGGAAATAGTACTTCTGCTGTCATTTTTTCCCCTCAAGTAACAGTGAGGTTTGGGGATATATGTGATCAGTGCTCAAATAGCACATTTTGATTATATGCTATTTAAAACGGGATCTGTGCCTATAAGTGCAATTAAGTAAGAAATGGAGATAATTGCTATTGTTAATTTTCCACTTGCAGAATGAATTGGGAAACTTAATGTATATCTATCCATGAACACAATGGAAAGAACAAGTAACTAAAACATATCAAGTTCTTTATAAAAAGGGCAGCAAAGAATCTTCAGTTTCATGGTGTTGTCCATCAGGTAAGGCAGATAATAGCTCTGCCTGTAAAAGTTTCCCAGTCAAATAAAACGTTTAACATCAGCAATACCTGAAGCCCATACTGTGCAACTTTAAGCATCACCTCAGCTGCAGAACAGTTGGACATATTCATAGGGGTTTTTTGATAACCCCAGGACATAATGTGTGCTCTGATCATCTACAAGAAATAGGAATGCTTTTCATATGCATGACCTACCTTGCATTTTAACTGGGAAAGGAAAGGTACTTACCAAGATAACACTGACAGGTGGCAGAGCAACTTGAACAGTACAAGATAGAAATTCTCAGCCAGAGGATGACATGTGAAAATGAAATAATGCTGACTGGTGTAAGCTGATATGTCTCCAGTTACAGCATCCTGATTGTGTGAAATAGGACATTGGGAGAGACTTGGATTGATAAAGTTGATAATTCTTTTTTTCTCCCTATTGGAGTTCCTTGATTTTCCTTACAGTATTCTTTCACACTGAATACAATCATGCTTTGTGCAGCAACGTTTGGGATAACTTTAAGCAGCTGAGAACAGCAAGTTTTTTCCTTATCTGCTTGCAAAAGAACAATCATTAGATTCTGAATCATGTGGCTCCAACTAACCTGCTTAAAGAAAGAGGGTATTTTTCAGGCATCCTGAGTCATGGTTCACTTTTGTATAATTTCCTTTTTGTCACAATTTCATTTACCTTCTCCATGACCTGAATAAGCTAAAAATAACTCAAGGATGGTGCATTATCCTTAGTTTGTTGGCTGTTAAATTTAAAATAAGTTCTCTATCTTATACATTTTCACCACCAAAAAAAATTAGAACACCAGTTAGACTTAGATCTGCACTATTCTTATGATCTCATGGGTACTTTCTCTTTTGTTTTTATTTTTTTTTGTTTGTTTTTTGTTTGTTTGGTTGGTTGGTTTTTGGGGTTTTTTTGTGTCTTTTTTTGTTTGTTCTTTTGGTTTTTTTGGTTTTTTTTTTTGTTTGTTTGTTTTTGCTTTGTTTTCTTCCTTTTTTTTTGAGAGAAGTCAATTTTTTTATAGATGTTAAGAGATGTCTCTTCCTAAAGTTGCTCTTCTTCAGTCTTACTGCTGTATAATGAAAGTGTTTCACTAACATTACTTGCAAATATCATTTGCACACTTTAGATGCTTTAGACTACTTTTATAAATCAAAATAGTCAGAAACTCAACATCACCACCACCAGCAACCCCCTTTGCATGTTATTTCAGATTTACAGTTCTTTTGTCTTGGCTTGAACTACAGCAGCCCATAGACACCTGAGAAAATAGGCGAATTTGACCCTATATATTTTTGCCTAAATTAATCAACTTCAGTACTATTTCAGTATTAGTGGTAAAAAAAATAGTAGAGGTCAGATTTAAAGTTGCTTTTAACTTCCTTTTAGCTTCACACACACATATGCACATGCACATGTGAGCTATTAATACACAGATATCTCTTGACGGATATATATGTTTGCTAGCTTTAATTGCCTCTCAACAAACTAAAATTGTTTAAAAATGCCTCTGTATTATCTGATAATGTATGGTGTTTGCTGCAGCTTGTATTAAATGTGAGTTAATCTCTCGCAAAACAATGTTTTACCAAATCTCAAGGTTGGATGTAGGACACACCGTTTTAGCTAATATCACACAGGAGATCAGTTATTTCCCATTGTGATTCCCAACTGGCATCTTGCAGTGAGCTTGTTTACTGCTCCACAGCAGAATGGATTGTCTGTCGTTAAGTACAAAAAAGCTGCATAAAAATAGTGTTAAGTCTCTGGTTTAAGCTGACAAATTCTAGGGAAGTCTAAATTAAAGATGAAGTATCAGAACAGCACTTGTTTTTTCAGCAATATCGCCTTGGAATGGGAAAAGAAGGCAGCATAGGCAATAGCCTTTGTGGAGCCATTACCATGTCAGCCTTTTACTTAGATTCAGAAAAGTAAGAGCTTTTACAAGGTCCTTGTTTTTCCTTTTCAGACATGAACAAAGCAGTGTAAGTGGGCCAGTACTTATAGGCCAGCTTTTGGTACAAGTGTAGTTTGAAATGATTGGGATATAAGAATAGTGCTTCTAATGGAGATGTTGACTGAGCAGCCAGGCAGTACATTTATAATACTGACAAGATGATAAAATCAGTTCTTCAGGACAACAGTAAAGCTGCTTGACTTGAGGGGCATTGGATTAACTGATTTAAAAGGTCTAACATAAGTAATCCAAAAGTAGTATTAGAAATCTGGTATAATGCCACTTGTACTTTCTCTGTGTCAACTGAATCCTTAAAAAAAGGCAGTGAGAAAAATAACATTTAGATATAAAATTGAAAAGCTAGCATGCCAAAGCAAACACAAAGAAAGGGACATATTCTGGTTGCTGAGGCAAGAATAGATGGATGGGTGGCAGGGGAGAAAGTGCTCTTCACTTTGACAACGGAGCAGAAGACATCAAAGGAAGATGGGCATGCCTGTGCAACAAAAGAGGAAATAAGACTCCAAGAGGGCTAATTAAGAGGGAAAACAAAGAAAAATAGCATTTGTTAGAAAAAATGCATGTCTAGGAGAATTAAAAAATAAAATTTTCTTTCAAGGCAGTATTATGTATTTTATTACTACTATACAGAGAAAATGAAAAATTAAGAATTAATACAAGACAATTCATAACTCTCCAAGCTCTTGGGTTCACAGCAGGGCTAGACTAACAAAACAATCCCTATCCCACCAGCTATATCTCTTCCCAGTACTATTTCCAGGCATGCAGAAACCTGTGTTTGTCAGAAGACAAACTCCTGAGCAGCCTGCATGAGGGAAAGAATAATCTTTGCATATTCAGCCAAATGAAAAAAATAAAAATGAAAAAGGAGTACCTTATTCTAATCTCAGTACACATGGGTGGGAAAACAAGAAAGATTTACAGAAATGATATTTCTACCAGTTACTATTCTAGATTTTGATTCAATCACCTAGCATAGACCACTTAGTGCTTAGACTTTTTGTATGGACAGCAGACAAAAAATCCAGCACCTCGAGGCCACTAGTGTTCTAATTTATCTGTGAGAACGTCTTTCTCTGTTGGCAACTAAGGTCCTAAAATAGACATAATCGGCAATATAAGGTGAAGGGTTTTGAATCTGTGCTCTATATTTAGCTAATTGTCCTTGCTCTTTGTCACCCTGTTTATTCAGTACCTCAGTAATAGTAAGATTTTTTATATGCTGTGACTTTTCTCAATAAAAATCTATCTTTGTGAAGCTGCACAACTTCTGCACAGGTTCTACATGCAGCAGTTGCTATTTTTCAGCCAGGAAGTGGGTTGCAGCTACAGAGAACAAAGTTTGGCTTCTATTTTCGAAGCCCGAGACTCTGGTCTGCAGTTGAAGTCAAACTCTCACGGCTTGAGTTGTGCAGTGTTTAAATAAAAGTAATCTCAGTGTTAAATTCAAGCTCTCCATGCCATAGCAATGAAAGTAACGTAATGTGCCTGTGCAGTGCCTGTAGGGATGGAGCCATGCTGCTGGAAGCAGGTGTGTGCATACAAATGGCAAGCAGGGAGACAGGAGCCCTCAGAAAGCACTGGACCTTTTGTAGCTCCTGGGCACTGTGTGGCTCAGTGGTTCAGTCTTTGTTGTGGGTGCCTGGAGAAACCCACCACCTTCTGTACATAGATCCTAGGAAGCCACTTAGAGAATTTTCCTTCTTATTTCTGGCTAATTTTGCATAGGAAGGTTTGAGGCACAAATAAACTGCTGTCACTGAACTAATATGACCCAATTTCATATTTATTTATGAATAGGTATTGCATACTGCTCATTTTCAAATGAAAAAAATCCATGTTAATAAGAATTTTAAGTATTTGAAGAGCACAGCTGTACATATCAGTCAAAATATAAGAAAAGTAATTATAAGTACATGCCAGAAGCAGTGTATTCAGCATTAAAAAAAAAAAAAAAAAGAGAAAAGAGGATCTCTGTGTCAACACCCCAAGGGCACCAGTGGTGCATAGTGTTTCTGACTGGCCTCGCCTGGGACCCTCTGGGACCCTCTTCTACACTGTACACATGGGCCTGGGCACCTCATTTCAACTCAGCCTGCAGTTGTTGCTGAGCTAAGATTTAAATGTATCTGTGCCTTGTCCCCAGCTGATGTTGTCTGAATTTCCTGTACTGCCTTGACCTTGGACCTGACCAGTCACCTCATGTTTGTCTCGTTGCCACTGGACTGTCGACAGGATGCACTGCTGTGACAGGCCTGCCCTGCTGGCCCGCTCGGCTAGTTCCAGGGTGATGCCTGTCGATGAGGTCACAGTCTGTCCTGGAGTCCCCCTCAGATCCCACTCATCCTCCTTCACAGAGCAGCTCCTGCTGCTCTCTGACACCAACACTCCTTAAAAACTCCTTATTGACATGAATAGTATTCAAGGCAGTTCATTCATAGGGATGAATGTATGGATGCTCTCTCACTAGAAGAGGAACATAGAAGCAAAAGTCTGTTCTGAAGCACTGTAATTGCTGAAGAAAGCAGTTGTTGATCGCGCTTATGATTTATCTGCACTCCTTTTATTTTAAGACTTGCTTCTATACAGCACCATGGGTTTTACCATAAAATTTAGCTAAGTAGTTCCATGAAGAATATTTTAAAAGCTTTATTTGCCATTTTAAAATTTTGTAGATTCATGATTCTCTTTATTGTTAGTAATGAAAGAAACTTATTAAGCAAGATGCTATTTTCTGCTCATAGTTATCTACTCTATGAGGAATGATTAGTAATATCAAACTAAAATGTTTTCAGATACCTTTTTAGCTCATTTCCATCAAACAGGAGAAAGGCAGTTATTTTGGTTTTCTAGTCCTTACATTTCATTTGTCTTCTAGAACCATTTAAACTGAAAATCCAAATGATGTTTTTGCAAGAAATTGATGCTGTCAATTAATTGTCTTGCACTAGATCTTTTCTTGTCTTAAAAGAGAGGGTTTTTTGGTGTCTGGTTGTAGTTGCCTGATTCTGAGGGCCATACTTAGTGCCAGGCAGCCCCAGCTCTCACATGTCATTTACAGGCTGGTGTTGCGTAGCGTCCCCCTGTGAGAGAGTGCTCTTGGAAGAAATGATTCCCGGAGGTCAGTGGAAGCTCAGATGTGTCAGCCCTAATGATCTTCTGATGTAAGGGTCCCTCAGGTTTGCCATCTATCTGAAGCACAATCCTGGCCTAGGTACCTCATCTTCTGCCTCTAAATAATTCCCTTGCCACCATTTATTGTAATTCTGCTTAGACTTCCACACACCTGAAGAGCCATGTGTTTTGATGTAGGTTTTTAAACCTACACAAAATAAGAGGGGAGAACAAGGACATCAGTATACCTGGTTTCAAGGCAGAGATAATGCAGAGGAAATCCATCTAGCACCTATTACTGATATTTCTACAACTTTTAAAGGGGTTTTTAGTAGGTTGTTTTTTGCTTAATAATCTTCCTGATAAAGTAGGAACTTTTTTTTGAAGTTAGCAGCAGTGATCAGGTCATAACAACAGGAATAAAAAGTAAACAAAATGGAGATGCAGTTGGACCCAACTCTTGGCCTTTAATATGTGCATTTTGAAGTCAGATTTATATAATATTATGTCATTAATGTCCCAAAACTACAATTGCATCTTAATAACAGTCCTAATTCAAGGGACTAGAACAGTGCTATTATAATTTGGAATTTTTGGGAATTAATGTTGTGATGAGAGAAATAATTTGGTAACATGCTTACTTCTCGGTATTGGCTGGTAAACTTTGACTTTTATCGTTGTAATGCCACTATTTCTGTTCATATTTAAATATTTATTGTCTCCTTCTCCCAATATTCCTTTTAAGTTTCTAGTTGGTTTATAATCTTACTTACCATGCACATAGAACATCCTTCCAATCACTGACTCTGCATCCCAAAATAAATGCAGGGATCCTTACACTTAGAGTTGGCTTTATAAAGACTTAATTTTAGAAGTTTGAAGTTTTGGTGCATTGAAATATACATCATTAAAGCTCTTACATGCAACATCTGCTTACATCCTATAATGTCATCCTATTGTAAGTGAACATTTAATCCTAACTCATTATGCCTCTCCAAGCAAGCTGCAACCGTGAAACTTAGGAAGGAGATTTGCTTCTGTTCACAGAGATTGATGCAATCTGTAATTAGAACCCCATACTCTTCCCAGCTGCTGTTGCTGGCACAGTTGCATTTGAGAATGATGTAATATATCTTCTATTGCAGCACTTCCTACTCTTTTCAGTCAAATGTACAAGCTTCCTAGCTTGGAACTCACCCATGTCACCACTAGCCCTTATTTTCTATTTAACTTTGTGCAGAGTGAAAAGGAGCTAGCGTTAGGTACTAGTGCTTTGCTAGCACCCAGTGCAGGGCTTCATTATTAAATGAAGGAGAGACACAGCTGAGGATCTGTAGAAAAAGCCTGAAATGCATAGCAGTAGCATAAGTTAGAATCATATTTGCATAGGTCTAAATTATATATCTAAAACTGAAGTATTTAACTGTTAGTACAGAACAAAGGGTTGCAGCTCTGGCAAGTAACACCTCCAAGAGGTGGTTATAGCAGACAGGAAACTGTCCTGTGTGGTGGTAGAGTAAAAGGGCAAAAATAATTTTAGATTTATAGATTAGGATAGATTGACTCACATTTAGGATACATTTAGGTAATTGTACATCTGAATGTGACTGTCAGCTGCAATCCGCTCTTTTACCGTGGTTTCTAAATCTATGTTTAAAACTGTGCAAGAAAAAGAATTAGATATTTTGTGTCTTATACAGACATATGATTCTAAACTACAGAAACTAGTTCAAGGTAGCTTCTAATTAACTAGAATTAGCTGAAGATTTATGAAGACAGAGAAAGATGTTTTGTTTGTTAAAAAGAGAACTGAGAAATTATGTGTTTCCATGAATAAGTCTTTGAGGAAGATAATGGATAGTAAAAGGCTAAAACTTATCAATGATAGGAAGAAAACTAGCCAGTTTCTAGAAACATAAATCAAGCAAATTCAAATGCTTGAAAAGTATAAATTTGCAAAAGTCATTTTCTCACAGATTTTCATCTCTGAAACAACACATGTATTGATGTGACTAGTCCTTCAACTTCTAAGGTTATAAAATCAAGGTTGGATGCCTTTTTCAAAGATAAGCTTCAGCCAAAACAGGTTAGTGAACATACTGGAAAGCTAATTGGATGAAATATAATATGAAGGCATTCAGAGTAGAAGCTTTAATGATTCATTTTAGCCATAAAATCTGTGGAGCCAACTAAAATACTCCAGTTGACCCAAGTAGATTTTTTTTCCTGTAAGAATAATGAAGATCATTAACCTTCTTAGGCCACACACCAATTATTTAATTACTTTCCATTCTCTTCTTCTTTCCAGAAGAAGCACAATCTACCAGGATTAAGCACATCTATTTTTTAGTGAAGAGATAAGAGACTTCACACAGAGGAATACAAGAGATATTGAACTGTATATACACAAGTGAATTACAACATCTGGTATCCAATCAATGGAAAATCTCTGGCATACATAGGTGGAAATAACTTGATGGCCTGCAAGTTAGTTATCCAGTAAGTTAGAAACAAGTCTGAATTATACTGAAAAAAGACACTGTGGTTCAGGATCTGTTAGCTAAACAGAGTGAATTTAATTACTAGTCCAGCATTTCTTCTTTAAACGTGTTTTGAAATCAGCTCTGCATGATGGCACATCTGTGAGGGAGGTATAATATTTTGCCTATCAAAAGAGCTGAGAAGGCAAAACTTTGAATATTTTCCTTGTCAGCTGATATGAGGAACATGAGTTAATGAAATAGGTTTTGAGATTGTTTCAGTAAATGGCTTGCTAAAATAGGTTTCCTCCCATATACGATGTGGAAAACTGGAATAGAAGTAAGATTGTCTAAAGCTTCCACACGGTTTTGTTTTGTTTGGGTTTTTTTTGTTTGGTTGGTTTTGGTTTTGGTTTTGTTTTTTAAAATGGAACCTATATGTGCATGTAGAAGTTTCCATTTTTGTTATTTTTACTGCAGATTATAGACCTAGAAATTATCCATAGACCATTAGTCATAATGACATTTAAAAAAATTAGGGAAAAAAATGAGCTTCCAATTCCTATTTTCTTTTTTGTTTCTCCAAAAACACTCTTGTATGGTATTGCATTAAGGAGAATAAATTGGATGGACTGTGTTCCCTGTTACATCCATAGAGGCCCCTTGCCATCTGTGAGATGCTCCACATGGGTATCACAGAATTTATTTCCACATATCTTGCAATTAATATCAAGTGATTCTTTAAACATGTGATTCAAACTCTGCTGGGAATTCTATAACAAGATTTTAGTTTCCTGACAGCACTTCAAACTAAAATAGTTTCAAATATGCAGTAAAAGGGAAAATAGTTGCTATGGGATAAACTTAAGGGTCATTTTTTAAAAGGACGCATTCAGATACAAGAGTAATGCTCTCTTCTGAGCTAAGGGACCTATTCTCCAGTCTGTGAGCCTGTGTTTCCTGATAACGTTAATCAGAGTAATGTATGCATGCTGAGTGGAGCCTAAATCCATAATTGTCCTAATGATACTGTTTGGAGTAAAATGCTTTGGTGTTTGGTTTTTTTGTTGGTGTTTTTCTTTTTTTTTTTTTTTTTTTGTTGTTGGTTTTTTTTAATTTTTTTTTTTTTTTTTTTTGTTTTTTTTTTTTTTTTAAAAGCCTAAATGTTTCTTCCATTCTTACTGGATTTAGACAAATGTGCAAAAAGGAAGGGCAAAGATGCCTTATGGGATTTTCATTTTCTGAAAAGGATGTTGATGGCAGTAATCAAAAGAACAAGAATACAACCCTGATTTTTACTATGAATCAACAAAATTTAATGAAAATTAAAAAGCAGTTGTGCTTCCTTTAATGTAGTAAACTCTTCCGGAAATTTGAAGCAAGTCAAGACAAATGTTTTACTATATGAATAATACTGGCATTTAATTTCTTAAATAAATGCTTAGCACAGCATCATTCTAAAATTCCTCCCACAATGTGCAGAAAAGGATGTAAATGAAAATGAACATATAATGTAGTTAAAAACATATTCTTTATATTGACCCATGAGCAACCTGAATAAGGACATACCACAAACCTTTTCTTGTTACAAGTCCTGATGCATGGAAGGTATTTTCCCTAAAGAAAAAGCCTTTAAGCATCTATCGTACTATCACCCTACTTATCCTATCTGCAGGACTAATGGCAAGAAAGAGTGAAGTCAGAGCAGGTATGTGTGCATGGAGCAGCCACACCCTGGGACCCTGTCTAGATCTATGTGCAAGCAAGGACTGAAAGCACTGTGGAACTGGGGTTGGTTTCTGACCAAGGGACATTCCCAGCAGCTGCTTCCTACCAAATAAATGAAACTTGGAGCACAGAATATCTACTGTGATTTGCATAGATAGCAGGACTGATTTACTAGGATGTTATTTCAGTTTTATGGTGATACGAAGCAAGTGAATCACTGCATCTATCCCGGCAGTTTATTTTCTTTTGGTCGACAGAAGACAGATTGCATGATTCTATATATATCTGTATAGGATACAGATTATCTTCTTCCTCCTTTATAGTTTATTTAAAAGCAATTAAAATTTTATTTAAAAACTGGTTGGTCCAGGTGTTCAAGACATCCAGATTTGTGAAAGGTCAATACAAGAGAGAAACTACTGTGTTTGACTCAAAAGCTGTGTCACTCTTGTTAATTTTCTGAGTTAGATTGTACATTGCTTTAAGAATGTGCAGTTACAGTATATGTGTTAGTCAAAACCACCACCAAGCAGGATGCAGTGCATGTATGCAGAGGGGTTAGGCTGCTCTTGTCACCTACTTTTTCCCCAACAAATTCTTGAGACAGAGGGGTAGATCATAACCAAGATTTATTGGAACAGCTATTGTTTATTAAGCTTTTGTTATTAAAATAATCTTGCTATTGGTATTGATACCAGATAGCTGTTTGCATGATACATTTACTTATATCATCACACAGTTCAAGGTCACACACAGTTACCCAGTGGAAGCTACAATGAGGAGGCCAACTGAAAAGTGAGGCCAGCAGAAGTGGAAGGTCACACTGATGCACCAGTGGTCTCTTGGTACAAGCTCAGAAAGTCCCCTAAGAGGTGTAAAACATGTAATCCTGTTGTCTTTGCCCTTAGCAGCCACCATACTTTTTCATGTGGTCTGTCATCACACAATCTGTTGTTCATGTGTGTGTTGGCCTTGTACAAATTTGGCTAACCCTTGGTGTCCTGAGTTTATTAGCTCTCAGATTCATCAGGAACGCTAGACTCCAGAACTTATATGTGTCCTCTTATGCACCTCCTGCCCACTCCCTCCCTTCCTGCCCTGATATCATTTTATTTTAAAATTAATAGGAAATAAAAGCAAAGTTGTATTATTGGGGGATTCTTTTCCTTCTTGGAGAAAATCTCTTTTCCCTTCTGCTAGGAGTTATTGGTATTATGTCACCTCAGAATTTGTTACTTTTCAGAATTTCCAGTATAGTTGGTGTATATAGAGTTAGTATAATGTGATCTGGTAATTTGCAAGTATCGGTTTATCACTGATAAAAATTGTCCAATAGTCTCCCAGCCTTTTTGCACTCAGGAATCATGGCAAAGTTTCTCCAGTTAGGGAACTATGAATGTCTCCTTCTTCCCTATTCTGCAAATTACCGAACACTGTTTTTCTGTTTATAAATGTGGGAGAAAACAGAAACAGCCAAAAAATTACACAACTAAAAAAAGGCCCATTGTTCTGAATCGTAAAACTGCCAAAAAGGTAAATTGCAGGTCTGAAAATGAATTTATTAAAAGAAGATGGAAGACCTGTTTTTTTCAAACCTTCCAATAGAGGCACTAAATCAAATCCCAAATCTTCACTAGCAGATATTAGACGTCAAGCTTACAGCTCCCACATTTATCTCCCCATCCTCTGGGTGTAGCTTGGTTCAGTGCTGGAAAGAATAGGGCTGCTATAATTAAGATGCAAAGACACTGCCTCTGTGTTCTTCCTCACACTATCTATATCGTTAGTCCTTGAAGCCTAGGCATCTGAGACTTAAAATAAACTTCATGTGAGGAAGAATAATATTTATTAAAGTGAAAGTTGTTGGCAATTTACAACTTATTCAGGAAATTAGAGCTTTATGCTCTCACCATTTCTCAAAAAAATCTTTATTAAGTTATTCTTCTTTAAAAAAAAGATGATTTGAAGTGATACATCATTTCTTCTACTTGTTCTTATAGTATCCTTCTGAAAATGTTTCCTTTTAAGATTCAAACACAAAGCTCTCTACTTTTCTGTTAGATACTGCTGTGGATATTTCTGAAGAGTAATTTATAAGCTGTAGATTCTCTTGCAAGTAAAAGGATTCAAAATGAGAAAAGATCAGAACAAATAGCAAAGCTGACCTAAAAAGGTACAGTTCAGGCCTAAAACTTTGATTTGGTAGGTTGCCTCTCATGCAATTTACAAATTGTTAAAACACAATTTGGTTGCTCTTCAAAGGAAAAGCAATGTTTTCAATGGAAAGTCTTGAGACAGGATGGGTCCAGTAGTTTACTGAGATGGGGCAGCATAATTAAAGTTCCATGTATGTTATTCTGGCAAAACCAAGCAAACAAACTGAGAAGTATCACAGCAATGGCAGCCTTGTAAATTCCTGGGCAAATGACATTGACTCTAATATCAGATTATTACATCTATACAAAAAGAGATAAAGCTTTTTACAGAATGACCATTAGTAATAATGCAAAGGAACCATTTGGAGAGAGAAGTAGAGAACTTTTAGTAATCTATAGACTGCTTCAGAATAAAGAAATATTTCATTAATAAGTTGCATCTAAAAATGCAACAGTTTTGTAAAAAACCTCAGTTTTTTTCTGGGTATATGCTATGAGAATTAAAGATTGGTGGCTCTTAGTTAATTTTGTCTTACTATTCTGTCCTGATTCTACCTCACAAATGGTGCATTCACTGTTACCTGATTTTTAGCTGGAAGAGTTGACAAGCTCCTCAGCAAAAGACGTTTGATTTGATGCATGGTTTCAAGGAACACTGGATAAATTTGAAGAAATATCCATGGGAGGCTACTAAAAAGACAAACTCTCTCTATGGTTCAGGAAATGGCCTGAGCTAAAAACTGTTGAAGTCTAGGGGATTAGTTGGGAGAAACAATGGCTACTAGTCCTTATTTCCCCTCTGCCCCTCTGCTTTGGGTTGCTGCCGGAGACAACATACTGTGCTGGTGCTGCCAATGCATGACATCTTTCAGAAGATACTTTTGCTCCAGCAAAAAAGCATATTTGATTTATAAACTACTTGCAGATGTTGTGTATTTCTAGGAGAGTACCTTCCAGTGTAATTTTGATAGAAATTACCAGATGGAAATCATAAATTAATATCTTTTTCCTAGCAAAATTTAGTAGCCTTAGATTTGTGGTCTTATTTTTATTTTTTTTTTTCTTTTTTTCCCCTTTATGTAAATATATACAGAGTAATACATATTGAAACAGATTGAAGGAATGACTCCTTTAGGAGACTAAGTTGCTGTACACATTGTGTTTTAATGAACAGCTGTGCTCTTCCATCTCAATTAGTGTCCATAGGGCAAGTGAAACTGAAAACAGGAGAGAAGACAAAGGGCTGCACCAGCAGTATCAGAAAGTTCCTATATTTGAGTCAAAGAAAAAGGTCAATTTATCATTTTTATCAGTTTCTGTGAAGAATGAGAGAGGAAGAAGATTGAGTGAAGTATGTGAAAAATAATTAAAACACCAGACCAACTAGTATCCTCTTGAACACCGAATTCAGACGAGAATATGAGAAGTGTAGTTAATACCTATAGAGAAATGGTGACTAGTGAAAGATCAGGGCACCCATAGAAGGATTGTACATGTCAGCCTTGTGATGATTTCTGCTCAGAGAGCTGAAGAGAAGGTCTGTGGTTTATAAAAATCATCAAAATTATTTATAGTTTTTCACCTGACACTGTAATTTTCTGTTATTTGCTATGGACCTAGCTGAAGCATTTTCTGACTATTTTAGGTGCAGTTTTATTTTTTTACTGAATTCCCCTTTCTGTTTTTCCTTAAGATCTTAACTTGTCATTTTTCTTATTCTTCTATACTGGAAATGATGTGCCTTTATCCAGTCAGTAAGTACTCTTCCCATACGGACTTGTTGAGTGTTACAGAATTTACCTGACAACACACACTGGGACAATTACAGTACACATGGGCTCAGACTGGTCATCAGAGTGAGTTGTTTGTGCACAGATGTCCGAGAATATAGAGCTGGATTACTATCAGGGTAAGAGGGCATTGTAAGCAGATGCAGATGTGCTCAACCATTAGTGCTGAGGTGGTGGCTAGGATGGGATTCTTATCACCTAAAGGTCAGAAAGTACAGCAAGGACATCTGCATAAACCCTGGGAGAGAGCAGCACAATGGAGAGGTAGGCATTTTTATTGCATGATTCATCTGACCAAATGTAGAGGTTTAGTTCAAAAAGATAGAATTTTCAGCACAGAAATGCCTATTTTTCTGTGGGACTAAAAGCCTTTTTGTTCAGATGAGTCCCATGCAGAGCGTCTGCTATGGCACAGCATTGAAGGGTATCTTCACCCTGATTTGCTGCAGAACTTCCTCTGAGCAGTAGCTGGTGCTTGGATTTTGTGCAGAAAAAAGGAAATAATCTTCAAGGGTTTCACTTGCTGATTTTTTTCCTGCTAATATTCATTAGATTTTCTCCTTTATTCCTGCTGTGAATGCATATCATGTGTCAGCCATCCTAAACTAAATCAGAGCTTAACCATGAAGGTACTTTAACACTCATTCGTTAATTTTTACCCCTCAAAAACTTCTATAAAGCAAGTTACTCTATTTCATTAGTATAACCAGATTTGTGGGGGTTTTTGTGGTTTGTCTGGGGTTTCTCTTCTGTATTCTGAAGCCAATGAAATGCTGTAAAACAAATTATATCTGCTCAAACATGTCAGCTGATGGAAAATTCCTAATATACATCACTACACTGAAAATGGAGCAGACTCTGGAGAGTGTGATTTTTTTCAAAATACAGACAAAGGGTTAAACATACAATCCTACTCCAGTGTGATTAATTACATATCAAGTTGCACAAGACAGGCACTCTGAACTTGTAAAAGCATGCAAGTTCAGAGCACCTAGAGTGAATACACTCAGAAATATGTAAGAAAAATGAATAGGCATCTCTTGAAATTTCATATGTTGGAGAAATAAATGAAACTGTATGATTGTACTTCCAAGAATTAACATTATATTTGAAAAAACAAGATGTAGGGAAACAATATCTCCTTGTTTGTTCTTGCATTTTATATAGGATACTGCCTCACAGTGTGACCTGAAGGAGTTGTTGCAGTATAGAAAGAATGCCAATACAGCAAAGAATGCCTCTTCTCTTCTGTAGGCTCATTAAGTGTTAATACACATGCTAATTGTCATTGCTATATTCTACAATACCCCCTACCCAATCTCTAATACCTTCATGTCGCTAAGCATGACAGGCCTGGTCCTAGCAGAAAAATAGGAGACTATTTGACCTGTTAACTTAGCAGAAAATGTTACTCCAAAGGGAGAATTGAAATATACCTTTTCTTCAAATAACCCTACATTTGATGGCATTAAATAGCAAAGATTTCTTTAAAAAGAGGCATTCATTTTTTTCATGCTTTTAAATATATGGGAAATCTGATATTTTGAATGCTTATACCAGTGTCAGCAGAGAATTAATTCTTTCAAAGTACCTAAAGAAAAGTCTAGGGGGAGGGTGCCTCTCAGCCATTTCCCTATGATTTTACAATTCCCACTTAGTGAAGAAAATCTGCTCCCTAATTTAAGATTATTTTTAGGATACTCTAACATACAATGTTGCACACATTTCTCATGGACAAGGATCGAGTGGGTCATTGCACACGGCATTCTACCTTTTCCCATCCCCATTTGCTCCTGTGCTTCTTCCCTCAAGAATATTTGGCTGAGGCTGAGGACTGGGAACTGAAGTAAATGGGTCAGCTTTGTGCCACATCAGCAACGTAAAAACTCTGGAACAAAAGCCAAAAGTTCTGCCCCAACTATCTAACTGACATTCTCTATTAGGAAGATACTCATAATTCCAGGTAATTAAATGACTAGGAAGCTCATTTTGTGCTTGGCAGCCAAAATTAAACATGTCAAATGAACAAAGCCTGCTTAAATAAGTGAAATACTAAGGGCAGCTATTAATTTCAATTGGTTAATTAGTTTTAAGGAATATTTTGATCAATGTTTTTGACTGCTGAAAATGATGTTATAAATGAAAATCCAACATTTTCTCATTTTTTCTCTTGTTAACATGTTGGGACTGGAAGAGAGGTCAGTTTGTATTTTTCTACTGCAAGAATAAAGCTATGGCACGTTGGGTTTGGTTATTTCTGCGTGTGATAAAATATCTATGACAAATTTTGAAAAGAAGAAAGTAAGAATAATTGTTTGGTAAACACTTCTCAGAAAATCTGTACATTATTCAGGTAACTTACTACTTCAAAATGTGTATATATAATTCTTTTAGCAATTCTTAGAACACATTTTAGATAGATATATCTGACTTAGCATGCACTTTGGACTACTGCATTATTCAATGAAAAAAAGATTATTCTGTAAAGAGATTCTTCTATTCTTTAGGATCATGAAATAAAGCTCTCCAGAAATTCAGTATATGCAGTTACCAGATCTGTTTTCAGAGTGGTAAATGCTACATTCAAAAGAAGTGTTATAGACTCCATTATGTCTAAATAACATGTTTTGGTAGATAGTTCTTTTATTGTGCAATGAAAAACATCTTCTGAGAGACTTTGAAGGTTAATATATGTATAATAGCATGCATACATATTAATATGTCTATATGTAATAATATGCATTGGCCATAAATAAATTAATTCATATTTAGAACTTTATTCATAATTTTGGCTCTTTTATATCTCAGAATTTTACTTCTCAGTAATCCAAAGGGTTTGGATTCTAAGCACCCACTAAGTTTCCGTTTTAAAACTTTGCAAGTAAACATGTACAAATAGATTGCCAGAAGAACTAATTTTCATTCTTTGCATTTTTATTATTTGAAATCTTCTTATAAGTAGAACTTAACAGTAAGGGGAATTGATACTAGGAATTGCTACAGCTACCACTATTATATCTTCAAGTAAAACAGTGCATTGCAGGAAACCCCGGACTCTGGTTTTAAATTATTTCTGAGATTGGATGGCCCAAACGTGCCTAGTATGCTAGAACTTTTTGGAGACTTAGTTCCGAAAGGTGCAGTGAAATGATGAGCAAAGAAAGTGAGCACAGTCTCTGTTTGCTTTTGAGTGCTACATCTGTTCTCCCAAACCTTTCATGTCAGTTGGTCTTTGATTACTATCCAGCAAGTCCAATTGCAGTGGCCTGCTTTTCAAACTTTATTTCTTTGAAGTGCTAGAGATGACTTTTACACAGAACATACAAGTAGTAAGTTTCTTGTGTACATCTATTCCACACAACTGCAAAAGAGACTAGGGAAATCTTGGCCCTTAATGTTTATATCCTCTGATCCGGTAGGCCCTCGAATACATGTAACAAAAATTTTTTTTTGCACTGAACACAGTGGGTTGCACACACATGTAAGAGCTTCGGGGTCTTGGAACAGAGGGCTTTTAAATACACTCACCATCTGATTTCACACCTTCACAAATGTGCTTTGCTGAAAGCATGATGAAGTTCACATGAATCCCTTTGACACAATGATGGAGACAAGTTGAGCTTCACCCTGATACAGATGTGCACAGACAAGAGATTTTTTTAATCAACTGAGCTCAGTGAATATACGGTGTGTCCCCTGCAGAGCTGCTAAGGTCAGTAAGAGTGCTGGTAATCTGCGGTATAAATGCCAGATGCACAAGGTATAGTGCCTCCAGGCATTTTTAGTTCACATTGTTTATAATGGAAGTCAAACGCCAAGGTTCATTACAGTAAAAAGTTTAGTGTTTCTTCCTGTCTTACTTTGACATAAATCCAAGTACAAATAAATAAATAATGGTCTAAAGGTTCAGGCAGCATCCTTTTCCAGGCTGGCACAACTCTCTAGTAAACTAGAGAGGGGCCATGTAGGAACTTTACACCACTGGGTAATTTTTAAACAGGTTACACTACAGGACTTGCTCTTCTGTACAATCTCTTTAATTAAGAGGGAATAAAATAAAGCATTTTGCAGCTGGGCATCTTTGCCTTTTTGCAAAATATTTGTTTTCTATTTAGTTCCTCCACCTCAGTTTGATGCATTAACAAGCAAAGACAGAGGTTCAATGGATTTTGGTTTGTGGCATGACATTTCATGTGCAGCAGGTTTTCTTTATTCAGTAAGAAAGGAATGGGCATTTAATCTAGTATGGAAACTCATGGATGATCTTTGGTCCAAATATCTGCTGTTGCAGAGATCTGTTCTTTGCAATCTCTTCTATAAACTTGTGGAGTGGGGGAGGCAAAAAATCTACTGGAAATATATTACATGGAATATCTTTCTCCTAATGACTAGAAACCTTCTTCTGATTTCCACACCAGAATTATTTATGGCCAGTTTCTATCCATTTGATTTTGTGCCAGTGCTATCTTTTAGTCTAAACAGATCCTATCTTGCCATGGTGTTTCCCTGTCTGTATATTTATAGATAGTAATTCAATATCATTTAGCCTCTGTTTTATTAGATTACCCAAAACAAACAGTTTTACCCTTCTTCTAAGACTCATGGTTCTCTGATACTCCAAGAGCCATTTTCTTCCCCTGTTCTTTGCTGAGCGGTCCTAAATATTGCACAGCTCTCCAAAGGCTGCCAGTAGTACCTTGTGTAAAGCCACTCAGTTACCATGGCCCCTTCTGGAAATATCTTGCCTGATACAAGTATGAATTGCCTTTGCCTTTTTAAGAATATCGCTGTGGTTCATAGGCATTGCTGGTAAATACAGATCCTCTCCTTTTCTTCTTTTGAGATTATAAAATAAGGTCTTAACAGTAACCCTTAAGTGCATGGCATTGCCCTTTGCTTGACTGAATTTTTATCTCATTATTATTACACAAGTCTCTAAGGTCATCAGGTCTTCCAAACCTCTTTTGTATTGGGGGTGTTCTCCCAATGTCATGATATCAGTAAATTCCATTAAAACAAGCTTTCTTTTTACAACAAGGTCACTGAAAAAAATACTAGATAGTTCCCAGAACTGATTTGTTACGGGTAAGCTTCCTACTTCAACTATTTTCTCCCTTTCCTTTACTCTTTGTCTAACTTCTATACCAGCCCTATACTTCTCCATGTTAAGCAATTTGTTCTCCCAAAACACCACATGAAATGTTTAAAGGAACATCTCAGAAAAATTGCTTGCATTTTCAAAGCAAATTACCAAATCAGTTTAGCATAATTTGTTTGGTGAGGTTCGGCCATGTCTTGTGACACTTTATGCCTTCTATTCTTTTGTGCCCCCACTTAGAATTATTTTAAAACCTTTAATTCCATTCCAAATACTTGCATATTATTGAGAGCTCATGAGTAGGTCATTATTTGCCTGAAAAAAAAATATTCTCTCCACTATACTTAGTAATTTTTTACTCCATGCCCCAAAAGGATGAATAAGTGAAACAGAATTCCTGGGAGTATGCTCTAGATTATGTTCCCAGTTTGTGGCTTAGTACTTCTCTCACAGCATGCAGCTGCAGTAACTCGCAATAACCACTGGCAAAGGAAGTCACAGAACAACCAAGATTCTTTAAATTGAACTTTAAATGAAAACATGTAATATTCACTTTACTTTCTTAAATATTATTTGTAGATTCAAATTGATAAAATTTGGTTATATTTTCTTTAGCAGGTTTTCTTAATTATTAGCATCTTCAGATTTTAAAGTTCAACATCTCATTACCATTCTTTTGTTTGAATTCACAAAGAAAAAGCTAAAAGGCAGTGCAGAATTAGGATCCAGATGAGCTTTCATTGTGATTCAGATAAAACATGCAAAAAAATATTGGAGAAATAAGTTGAATTTGTGAAATGCACTTCTCAACATCTCATTTTTCCATAAAATACTGACTTTCTAAAGAAAAGAATGGCTGGGGCCTTTTTTGTTTTTAGAGCAAATGTTTGATTTTATTGCAGTTTGGGAAATCTGGAGCATACTGTATATATGCTGTGTACTCTTGGATCTTGATATTGGTTTAGATGGCACATTAAAAAAACCCCAAACAATGCAGACCAAATTCCTTATTCCATTTGAGGAAGAGGATATACATAGCCTCTTTCTACCGTGACAAGGAGAGAGATGCAATGCCATAGTTTACAGGAGGAAACATAAGATTTAAATAAGGGAGTGAATTAACATAAGTGTTTTGACTTATTAAAGGGAAATATCAGAGACAAGCAGGCCAGAGGAAAAAAAATACAGTAAAGACACTAATATTTTTAGACTTAATATTTCCAGTTTGCAACAATTCAGACATAGACTTTGCCATTTTAAACACTGTAAGCCCTACTGTTGGAGTTTATGAATTCTTCAATTATTTAATCATCCAACATACATAATTTTATATGATCTATAAATGAGCAGTACTTGATAGCCCCAGAGAGCTGAAGAATCTCAGAAACATTTAAGATTTGCATCCCTTCCTTGTCATTTCTTTGGCTCAAGATCTTCCATGATCACACTGAGAGATGAAAAAGCACAAATCACTTTACTGCAGTATTTTCTCCATGGCTGAGTTACAAGTCTGATGTTTACCAAGTGTAGAATGGTCTTGTGACAAAATAGAGTGTGGGAGTGAGGAAGTTCATATTCTAATCCTGGCTGTGCCCCAGGCTTTTGTATGAATCCATGGGCAAGTAGTTTAACCTCTTTGATCCTCAATTTATTTTGCAGGAAACTGGGGGGGAAAATGATACAGTCTGTCTTGCAAAGGTGTCAGAAGGGTACCTTCTGGCACTTTTAAAAGGAATTGAGTGCTCCAGAGAAGCAAACCTTATTACCTTTTAGCCCACTTCTGTCTATTAACCATTGATGGAGATGAGATCAGAGGCCTTACCACTTGCCAAGGGAAGTGTATGAAAAACTCAGTTTGAAGACTTACCTAAACTTTCAACATTAACTATTAAAGCCTTCATTCATGAATTCCAAGTAGAAAAAGATTCCTTTAGTGACGTAATTAATTTGTAGGTTTAATTATGGTACCTGTGATCACTCAAAATAAATTTCAAATGGGAGGTTAATTATTGCTGCTAAGCATCTCCTCTCTGACAATTGTCACTTGGAACGTATTTTCTAGGCACAATCCACACTTCAAATCACTTTAGATTTATACATGAATGCCAATAGTCGAAAGATTAGCTTGGCATCAGGACATGTGAAGATGCCAGGTGTATTGTATATATGACCACTGCTTCACTATGGTAACTGCAGGGGAAAAAATTAGAAAAATAGAGATAGCCATTAAGAACTGCTAAGAGTCAGCACTATGTTATTTTAATTCCAAAGGGATGCTGATTTGCTTTGTAATTCCAAAGTGAAGTAGCTGTTGAATGTCCAATATATGTCTGAAATTATGCTTTCATCCTAGTTTTCAACAAAAATAGAGGCTGCTATTAGGATGGCTGTTTAAGCATCCTAAACAGAAAAGGAGAAAAGTAGAATGATGTCTTTTTGCCATAATTTTGGAAGACTCAGATCCATCTCTATGTCAAGGAAGTCATATGAATAATATAGCACAGGAAAGGGAGATCTCTAGAATCACTGTTATAGCCTATGACATAACAGAAAAGTATCACAAATCTGTGTCATAAAAGTAATGCATTAATGTAGTGGCTCTTAAGTGTAATTATTTGGATTTTGAGTTATTTTCCCCAGCATGCTGTAGAGCAATAGAGCAATACCTCGTGCTGTATATGTGTGTATCAGCTCAGTTTAAGATCCCTGCCCCTCAAAAAAACCTAAAAAAAAAGTGAATTTCCCATTCTCAAGCAGTCCCTCAGGTAAGTTGTTCCTCTGGGACCTGACCAAGAAGCTCTTGGATCTTGTTGAGCAGCATGGCAAGAGAACAAGGGTGACTACACTGAACGAGTTCTTATCCAACATTTCCTTTTTCAGATCTAGGTAGGGATGTGGCTTCGGAGAACTATGGAAGTGCTGAATTAAAAGAATATGGGCATATTTTGAATGCACACTTTATTTGCAGAAGAGGATTTGTATTAGGAAGGATGGTCTTATGACTGGAATTTCAGAGATAAATATTCAAGTCCTAGGTCTGTGATTTCACATCTTGTCCTTGAGCAAGTTATCTGATTTCTATGATTCAGATAGTCATTTGTTTTCTTTGTTCTGTCTGACAAAGGGTACTTAGCCCTGTGTATTTTTTCAGTGCTTATCATACAGGACTCCCAGTCTTTCAACAGGTTAATGAGGTGTAAGTTATAGCTTGAATTTATGATATCAGGTACTCTGCAATAACTACCTGTACTTGTGCCATGGTAAATGTAGGTAGTTTTCTTCTTCAGTGAGGAATAAGCTGTCTCACTTTTACTGCAGAGTGAGAGCAAGCACTCAGACTGTTGTTAGAGAATAGCAAAAATGCTATACATCTACGTGCCACATTACCATGTGAAAGCTTATGCATGTAGCTGTCTTTCTGTGCAGGGATTGTTTGAACTCGGCTATAACCAGCACATGTAGATAACACAACACTGAAATTATCAAATCTTTGACAACAGACTTTTAAACATAAAATATAGGTTAAGGATTTTTTTTTAGAAACAGGACATCTTAAGGTTCTCATCTTATTTGCCTAGAAAATTTGTAACTGACTTTTCCTCTTGCTTTGATTGTTCTCAGAAGGCTTGTGCTGATTTTTCTTCATTATCATCCTCCTCATAATCCTCCAAACTTCTGAATGACAAATACACCGTAAGATGAAGATAGAAGGTAACCTGTGTTTGCTCACAAGTGAAAGTTTGGTTACTGATGGTAGATACAAGCAGTTAAATCCTTCAATCATTAACAACACAATGATAATTGAGGGTGAACTTTTAAGTTTTATTGTAAGTATAGTCAGAATTGCATGTTTATATTTTTGATATTTCTACTATAGCTTTTGTCACTCAGGAATCAATGTTTCTTCCTTGTAAATAGGTTTTTTCATGTAATTACTAGAAGTGGTGGAACACTTATTGGCATAGTTGTGCTTTCTGCCAGGAAATCATGGTGTGAAAAATTAAAATGATTCATAGAGCATATGGATTTTTGACTGGTTTAATATCAATATTTATCATTTCAGCAAAGTCAATTTTGTTGTGGTTTGTAAAATGCATCATATTGAGTTAATCATTCAATCACAGTTTATTAAATTAATATTTTCAGTAAGTACTATTTCATGCAAAATGTGAGGACTTTCTAGACTGATAGGCAAACCCAGATACCAAAATTCGAGAATTATCTTGAAGAGAGAAGTTCCTGCTATTTGTCTAACAATCTAAATTATCCACTGAATTATGAACCACTGAATTATGATAACATCCCTGTAGGTTTGTATTACATCTTGTTTTCCAGGCTCCAGGCCTGATATGCATAAAGTTTGAACTAGAGATCCACAGGAATAGTGCCTTGTTTTACAGAATCTTTAATCCTTTAATTCTTTACAGCCTTTCAATTTTCCTCTCTCATTCTCCTCAGTTCAGGAATTAGTGTTGATCCTTATGCTGAGTTAAAAGCTAAAACTTCCTTCCCATCATAAAAATATAGAATGTGGGAAAAAGACTTACTGTTCTTGTATCATGTCCATCATGTCCATGTAGTAGGTCTTATTCAGTTTGCATCCCTGGGTTTTGCTAGGTTTTTGGTGGTTTTTTGTTTGTTTGTTTGGTTTGTTTTGATTTGGGTTTTTTTTTTGTTTTTGGTTTGGTTTGGTTTTTTTAAAATCTTCAAACATTTGAAATCCAAAATAAATAAACACTGGCTGCTGTTAACAGCTAGGTGCTCTTTTACTGTGTCTGGCTTGTCACTTCCCTGATTAGGCTATTTCTTTTTAATCTCCATATTGACTGTTGTTATGCTTTGTCACTCTTTCCATTCCCTTGGACTTTGAACCTGCAATAGTTTCATCAATATAACTTCATCAACTTGCATTTCTTTGCAACTTTACCTAAGGGACTTCACCTTGATTGCTGTGTTTGACGAAGTTCCTGAGATGGTCTTCCCTCTTACACAATCTCTGCTTCCCTTTTAAAATGAAAGCAAAACTGAATAATGCATCCATGCAAATTGCTGCTTTAAAGTTCATACCATTTGTTTTTCTAATGGGATCTTTATTAAGATTTTTCCTCCTCAATGTTCATTGTTCCTTAATGTTTCCTGTTATCCCAAATTAAAAGAGACAAGGGAAATTTGTACCAAGTGTGTTAGAAATCACAAAACCATGAAAAGCTCTGAGTAGTTCAAAGTCAAGAAAGGAGATAGTATTTCCATGCAATTTTTAAATATTACAAACACATTACATACAGCAACATCTTCCAAAGGGCATCCAATTGAGTCTTTGGAAACAAGATTTGGTGGCTGGCTAAGATCTGATTCACGATTACCCCATAGCAGTGGAAGCTGCTGAAGATAATCAGGGGTGTTATCTGCTCTGACTTTTATTGCTTCTGCATAGCAAACTAGGCAATAAAGAAAACTGTAAATGCAGGATTTATTCTTTGCAGGGGTATACCTCATGCTTGGAAGATTAATGAAGAATTCCTGGTTCACTGTTTACTAAAGATACCTCTATTCTATAGTATTTTAATGGTAAATCCCTTATTTGACATACTAACTAATGGTTCCTGCTGAATTAATAAAAGCCACATATTAACTTTAAATCCCAGATAAAGAAAAGATTGCTGTTTTAATATCCCATCCATATCCTTTATCTTTCTACAGGGGCTTTCAGGCCAGCAGTTTTAATAACATGCATGAATGAAGATGCTCTTTTTTAACACAAATGGTGGCAAAGAGTTTTTCCTTTATATTAGCAGGCAATCAATTCCAATAGCTTTTAAATGCTTTTTTAAAGAATCAATTTTAAAGCAGAAGCTCTTCAGGGGACCCTCTTAAACTTCTTCACAGCCAGTCTCCTAATTTTCTATTACAATACAATCTAAAGCAGCTACAAAAATAATGCAGATAATGTTTGCTGGGTAATGATTTCCAATTTCCCCATTCCATGTACCCTGTTATTAGAAGGATCATCTTCACTGTGTAAATTAATTTTCAATTCACTTCAGGGGAACATTACAATGATTTATTCAGTACTGATGCTGAAGAAAGTGTTGGGAGGTTTTTAGCAATCTGAAAAACAAAATCAATTTGTTTTGGTTATTACCATGCTAAAAAATGTTAAGACAAAGGGTTCACAGAAATATTTTAGAGGTCAACATATACCTTATAGAAGCAGTCAGTGAGATCCTAGGTGTAGTTACCTGACCAGAAAGGGCAAGGTAAATGCCTGAGACTTGCTGGTTTCAACATTATGGAAGCACTGAGCATATTCTAGGAGTTTTCATGTATATAGAAAAAAAAACCAGATCAACCTTTCAGTCACTACAACTGTCTCTGGTCAGTGAAGAAAACGCTTGCTGTAAGTTAAACAAGGAACAGATCGTTTAAAGTCAAATGTGTTATTGGCAATGATACCCAGGATTTGGGAGAGTTCCAGGCTGGGAAGAAGGACTAGAAGAATTTTCACTTTCACAAATAAAGATTTGTTGTACAGCAAGCATCTGTTAAGGAGTGCTCAGGGGACTTATACCAAAGCGATCACTCACTGTAATGCTCATATCAGATAAAGTAGCACTTGTATCTGAATGTTTGGTTATTTTGATTTAGCTGTTGCATTTTTAAAAGTGAGATTTGTGTTGCCAGACATTCAATGACCACAAAAGAAAAATCCAATTCATGTGAGAGCGTCTTTGGAGAAAAAAGAGAGAAGTAGACAATCTTTGGAGTCAATAACTATAATTTATTTAGATGCCAGTTAGCCAGTCTCAGGCATGATTACTTCCCTCAAGTCACAGTAAAGTGGAACTGGAGTGATTATTTCAGACAAACTGTAGATTTTGATATAGAAGATATTTGCATTTTGTTTACTGATGTGTTTTGCTGTGATATTTCAACATTTTTCAATAGTTTAAAGATCAATGGAAATATTCTTTTCATGTGAAAATCCTTGAGGGGGCAGTTGAAATGCCCCAAGTCCATCAGCATCAAACTGAAAGAAATTTTTAAAAAGAAAACAAGTTTGTTAAAAAATTCAAGCCCCATCCACATAAAATTGAAGCCTGTGAAATTGGTTGAAGGCTTTAGGGATGACCACAAGAGAAAAACAACCAATCATTTCTGAATTGCTGAACTGAAAATTACCACTTTCTGTGGTTACAACAGTATGAAGAATACCCCAAACATAGTAAATAGCATAAAATCCATTGGTTGCAGTCCCAAAGGAATTTTTTGAATGATAATTGTGATCTGTCATTAGTGTTAGTGTTCTCATATATTGCAATATTAAAAAAAAAATGTTGTTGAACTACAGATTCATAATTTGAAGCAGAAGGAAACTTGATTTCAATGGGACCTGTAAAACGTTAAGACAAAAGTTGTGCAGTTCCACTGCAGTAATTTCTTCCAGGGTTTTTCTTCCATATTGATACTATATTGGAAAACTGGAAAAGAGTTGTCTTTTTTCTGTCATGGGGCTATAATCAGGCATTAAATATATCACAGTTATCATGCTTCCAGCATGCTAGTAGCATAGTTGTCATATTGAGTTTTTAACAGCATGCTGGCAGGGAGCCGAACTGACAATATTTATTAAAAATAAAACAGTAAGGAAGAGCAAACACTCATGACAAAACCGCAAGTGAACATACTTATAGGATATATATCTAAGTTGCCTGATTTGAAAGAAACTGAAGACTTTTCTGAGTATATGATTTTGAAAATAAACAAAATTAAAGAGAAAACAATATTATTTTTCACTGTGAGCTGTAGTCAAATGCCTCATACCAGAGGAGTGAGACTTGTCTTTAAAACATTTTGTCAGCTTCAGTCAATTAACCTGGTAGTCTAAGTTTGTAACTATAATATACTTTAAATGTTGTAGACCTGTACAGTTGATGATCTAAAATTCTTTATGGATACTTTAGAGGTTCTGTAGAGGATCTTAGGAAAGTACACATGAATTGGAAAACCATACTGTGATATGCTGCCTGAAATGTCATGGAAGTTTTTGACAATAAGCCATTCACGGACTTCTTGTTGAAGTGATATACTTAATTGATCTGACATACTTTGATAAAACTAAATACTTTCTGAGCCTGCATAAACTACTGCCACCAACAACATCTCACTGCAAAGAAGTCTACTGTTTCAAACGAGATAGTATTAAATGGTATTCCTTTTTTCTGTTTCAAACTTCTTCCCCAATGAACTTGTTCTATTCTTCCAAGTAATTTCAACTCATATTTCAATGTGCAATTTCTCAGTTCCTGCTTTTCCATACTTGTCATTATTTTCTTCTCCCTCAGGTTGGAGAGTACTGGTCATCCTAATTTCCTATAGTATATAAGTTATTCAAAATATTTGATCATCTCTATTGCTCTTCTTGATATTTCTGCTAAAAACTTATTGCTAAGTAAAGGGGACATGAGACAAAGAGAAATAAAGCAACTTATTTTATCTCTCATGAATCCCACGAGTGTAAACCTCTATTGTACTTTAAAATGTGTTATTCTTACCTTAGAGTTACTATCGTTTGTGTTTTTAATGGACAGTTTTATAGCACATGTTCTCACCTGTAATAGTAGCATTGAAAAGAATGTTTCTTCTGTGCCTGTAAATTAAAGTAAGATATGGATTTCATTTCATTACCCCAACTTTACTTGTAAGTGTCAGTAATATGAGAAAATTAGAAGGAAATCCATTTTACTTAAAACTGTCTAGGCATTCAACGACTCTTATCAGTGCTAGGTGTCTACTGTTTCCTTTACAGTCAGTGGAGAGAAATAAGGGCATCTCTGGAGACCTATTCATCCCTTTTTAAGAAAGATGTTTGTGTTATGTGGTCTGAATTGATCTCCAGAGGATGGGAATAATTGTACTATGGAGGTCCCTCTCTTCTATTCCTCTAGGCTCTTTCAATCATGGACAGCAAGTAATAACTTTGATTAAAATGTGAACTTTCAGACAACTAATTAGATTAAATTACTCCTCAGCATCTAGGTTTGTAGGGGAGAGACAATAAAACAAATACTGTGATTTGGTGTTTTCATGGGCAGAAGAATGCAGTTAAAGTAAAGGGATATGAGGAAGGGTCCCCTTCTCCTTCAGAGGATAAAGGGAGCCTTTCCTCTCTGTGCAGCATACTCTTCTTCCAGTATGGAGTCAGTCTTTCCAGGCTGCTTTAGACACATAATTTTAGCAATACATCCAGATCAGATTGCTCCCCACCTCCTTGCAGGGCACACATTGCAGTGGCAAAGGAGGTTCTTAAATTGATAAAAAGGATATTGAAAGATGTCCTCCCTCACAAGACTTCACCACTCCTTCCCCAAACTCTTGCAACTTCCTCTCTTTTCTTTTCATGTCAGCAAAACAAAGAAATCATTTTTAGCTAGACTCAAGCGCAATTTGGCAAGAAAAACATTCTTAAATATCACTGTGCTATTATGATAAGCACAGTATATTCCAGGCAGAAAAACTGCAGATTATGGCAACCATCAGTAAGTATGGATAATATTAAAAGTAAGCATTTTCTTTTTTTTTTAAGCACCCAAAAAGCCATTAGCAAGCTTGTCAAAAAAAAAAAAAAA
>VZTJ01005056.1:273112-365251 GCA_013397795.1 Orthonyx spaldingii
ATTGCTTTAAAAAAAAAAAAAAAAAAAAAAAAAGATGGAAAACATATCAGGATTTCAAATAAAAGAAATGAAAAATCCATTTATGAATACTTATCTCCCAGATCCTCTGTGCATCTTAAGCAGAAAATGATATAAACTTACTTCAGATATATAGTTACCATATTTGAACACCTGAGCTACATGAAAATACCAGAAATATATATTCTTAAATTTTCTTGCAGTTTTATTTGAGACTGTGAAAGCATAAAAAGAAGAGTATGTATTAAAGATCTATGTCATGATGTGTTCTCCTTTCAGAAAAAGAAATATGACCCCTTCACTACTGCAGCAAAGTCCTGCCTTGTCATAAGCAAAAAACATTCATTCCATGCTCAGTGCAAACAAAGAGATTTGTATAAAAGAGTTTAGTACAGCATTTATCAAAGAATATTGTGAGAGAAGAATTGCCATTTTGCAATTCTTTCTGAAGCTAACTGAAATTCTGTTACTGATGAAATTCTTGAGTCTCTTAAATTTTTTTTAGTTCTTCAATTATTGTCCCCCAAAAAGAGCAGGTTGAACAAATTATTAGCAGACAAATGTTCAGTAATGAAAGCTTAGCTAATACTAGTAATGAATAATAATTTTATGTCCTTACAGCAGCTTGTACATCAGTAGATACTGAAGCCTTTTTCAAGTGTAGACTACTTCATTTTGGTATACAAGGTGATGCCAGATGAATCAAGACTGGCCTCTTCTGTATAATTCTCCACACACACTCATCTAAGATTTCTCTGGGACTCCAGGTTCTGCAGGATCCTATTCACAGAATAGCATAGGTTTGGATGAACTCTAGGAAACCATCAAGTCTGATCTCCTGCTCAGTATAGGGCGAGCTTTGAAATTGCATGAGGATTCTCAGGGCCTTGGCCAAGAATTTTAGGTATTTCCAAGGATGGAAATTCCCCCATCTTGTGGACTTGTGCAGTCTCTCCAGTTTTTGACCATTATCACTGTGAAGAACTTTTTACTGGAATGTAATAATTCTGATCTCAGCTAAGTTCTGATGACCCCAAAACCCAGCTGTGCTGTGTGATACTGTGGATCTCCAGGCCAAGATCTTCAGGAAGCACCAGAACAACCTTGTCTTCACTTTTCAGGTTACATGGCACTGGGCCACCATCCCTGGATCAAAATTCCGAAGGTCATTGAAAAGCAATTGTTAAGTGAAGCACAAATTCCAGACCAGCTCTGTGCCTTCTTTACCCTGTTGGCAGAACCTTGGTTATCTTCCAGAAGATGGTGGGGCAGATGGACACTTCAAAAAGGATTGATAGCAGGTTCCTATGTTTCCACTTTGCTTAAGGCATTGAAAGGTGTCCTTTAAAACCTCCACCTCTGCAAATTACTTGAGGGATCTTGTAGCAGAGAAACTCATCCAGCTGGGTAATATAAAGAGTACTAATGGTATAAGGCAAGGACTCTAGCAGTGTGACAATGTATTAAGATGTTCGACAAGTGTGTTTCCAGGTCAGTTCTAGAGCAATAAGGGGAAATGGGATAAACCTAAACTTTGTGATGATTTAAGGATTTAGCCTAATTTTTTCTTAATATCATTCAATTTAAGAAACTGTATTCAATTAATGAAAAATAAATCTAGATATAGATTATATATATATATATAAATATAATAAAATATATATTTTTCACTGCAGATCCTAAAAATCAATTAATTACCAATGAGACAATATTTGTGTTGCTTTTTGGTCACTAACCAGTCCAATGGGGTCTGCCTTCAGAAGGCATGATCTGTGAGGCAAAAATGACACCTGTTAATCAAGAAAAGGATGTCAAGTTGTCCCCAAACAAAGGTACATTTCAGTCAGCAGAAGAAGAGAAAAACATAGGAAAAATGAAGCACAAAATTAAACACTGTATCTAAAAATATATTTTCTTTTATGTCTGACTGGTAAGGCAATCTGCTGTTGAGTTGGATTTAGACTTTCTTTTGTGTTTATTTTCTCACCCAGAACTGTTACCTATTTTGATAGCACTTCTCTTTTTTTTTGCAGTAAAGTTATATAGACAACACAAGTTGCATTTTATAACAAAACAAACCACAACAAAATAAAACCTACTTTAACAATGCTGTAACATTTTTAATTCTTTCACTGAAATTTTGACATAACTCAGTAAAATAAACCATCATAAAGATTGTCTTGGTATAAAAGTTGTAACTGAACCTGCATGATTTCAAAAAAGCAAAAAAAATCCAAAATAAATATGAATCTTTTTCATTACAAACCTCAGCAATATCCAACTACTTATTCTATCCTCATTAGCATTTTTCTAAATTAAAAGGATAATATAATCTGCAATTATGTTTCTTTTTTTTAATAAAAATAAGTAGGTTGTAGTTCTGGATTGAAAAAAACCCAACAAAATTATTTATAAACATAACTCCAAATGGCACATTTTCATTAACACTCCCATCAAATCTAGTTATTTTTCTTTAAGGAAATCAGTTTGGCACAGGTATTTTGGAAAAAACCTGGCAATCTAATTGAAAATGATAGATAGACTGACTTTATTTTCCTGTTCTTTGTACAATCTGAGAGCACAGCATGCCACACTGAAGGTGGTGGCCATGAATTCCTGTTCAAGAAAATGTCAGAGGAGCAGCAGCAGTGACATGTGTCCTCTCTACACTGGACTTTCTCTTTGTAATGAAATGCATTTTACTCAAGGGCTTTCACCAGTCCGATGTGTGGATTAATTTTTTCTTCTTGTACCAGAATCTGTTCCAGATAAATGTGGACTTATATTTTTGCAGTGCTCAGTGAACTAAGAGGCATGCAACTGCTGTGCAAATAGATTAGATTTAATAATACAAGCATATGTCCAAGGTTAACTGGCAGTTTTCTCCAGTTTGAGGAGATCAAAATGCTAAACATGATCATGTTTTTGTGCAAACTTTACACAACAAAAGCATTTTATCATTAAAATTACAGTTTGTTTTTGGCTCAAATTACTGCAATATCACAGCTGTGTTTTATGAGAACATGCATAAATTCTTTGCAACGATTTTGGGCTGGATTGACAAATGTCATATTTCCATTTCTCTTTAGAATTGTGCCATTTCAGTTGATTGTTGATTTTAAATTTTGATGTGCATGAGATTAAAAAGTAAAAAACAACAACAAAAAAAACCAAATGAGAAAAGCCACACAATATTAAAATGAAACACTATGAAGAACGGTTTTGATTTGTTAGTCTTGAGTCTTATAGATTTTGTTTTCCATGGATCTTATTCAGTTATGTTCTCTGTCCAAAAGTTATTTCAGATGCAGAGAAGATGGAAGCTATTCTGTAGCACAAAGACCATTCATTTAGTATACATGTATTGTAAGTAAATTGTCTTGCTTTTCCTCTGTTTGTTACTATTGTCACTATCTTTTTTAGAAATAAACAACCTACAAACAAAAACCAAAACCCTACACAGAAGTCTTTGTGTTCTTACATTGTTTTTATTGCAGATTTTGTGATAGTGTTTAGGGGCTAGAATACAGCATACCGAGAATGGTAGTGGTGAATTACCTTGACCTTTACAATGTTCTTAATTTTGGTTGGCTGCTCATTCCGCTCATCAACATTTATAGCCACACTCATTTCTGGGGAAGGCAGAGCTAGGTACTAAAACAGAAAATGTCAAACACTCCTGTACTCCAAGGACATGCCAGACATTCAAATTCTCATACTTTATTATCATAGCAAAAGACTGCAACAAGAGTAGAAAACAACCTTACATTAATCTACACACATGACAGATGGTAACAAAGAGGAGAAATGGCTCAAGCCAGCCTGTTATGACTCTAAGATGTTCACTTTGTTGTTGCCTTCAGATGCTGCTCATCCTTCCTCGGATGAGTTATAAACAATGGAGTTACTGAACATGATTGCTGGTCTGCAATTCTGCTGATTCTCTTGCAGTCAAACCTGGAGACCACAGCACAGTCTCCTACAGAGGCTGCACCTGCTGATTGCTGGTTACTCTGGCACTTCTGAGCCTTCTGTTGATTCTACTCTATTTCAAATGTACTTTTCACTTGTCTATCCAAATCTAAGTCCATATTTTCTTAACTTCAGCCCTATGTGTTAAAGCTCACTTATTTTATTTTCCTCCTCTCCTCACTTATATGCACTAAAATGCACTGTTTACACTTAAATGCACTAAAATTCTAACAAAAATATAATAACTTCCATGATGCTATGAGTGTATCACAAGTTAGAAGGCAAAAAAGTGATGCAAGAAAAATGAACGGCAGAAAAATATAAATATATTTTAATATTTTAATTATGCATTTGATTTTAATACACTTATCAGCCAAACATTTAGAAAGATAGTAAAATTGAGTTAGTAGACAGCAAAGGCTCTTCCTGCTTTCAAGAAATCTTGTATATATTACAAGTAAGTGAAACATTTTTGTACACCTCTTTTCTCCTCCCCAAATGTAAAATACATTCACTGAACTGTAACATAACCTGCACAGAAAGACAAAGGTACAAAAATATATCTAATCCAACCAAAATGGAGTGCAGTTTGCCAATACCAGTTTGACCTAGTTAATTATTTATTTTCAATGGTCACCTTATTTGTGCTATCATGAAGAAGTATTAAAGTGGAAATAAACCTTTGTAATTTATCTTCCTGCATCAGAGAATGCAAACTCTATGTCAAGGTACTCAGTCTCTGTCAGACCAGTACATTATTTCCCAGTCATCTTGATATTATTCCTAGGAGATAAAACTGGATGAGTATACCGGTCCCGTTATGAATTCATAAGATTTTCACAAGACAAACAGTGAAAAGCTGTCAGTAAATGCCCACCTCAAATAATGCAATCTGTATTGTCACAGTAAGTGTTACTACATCCAGTTATGTTAAAATGTCTTTGCCTTGCATTATACTGTATTTTGTGAAAAATGCTGTGAGTTCATCAATATACACTGTACAGAAATACAAACACCCTCTGTACAGATACGGAGTACACATATAACTTCATGTAACCTTATGTGTGCAGTGACAGAATCCCAGAACAGCTGAAACTGCAAGAGACCTCTGGAGGCCATCTAGTTCAACCTTCTACTCAAACAGGATAATTTCCAGTTGTGTTTGAATATTGCCAAGGATGGTGACTCCACAGATTCTCTGGGCAACCTGTGCCAGGGCTTGGTCACCCTCTCCATAAAAAACTGTATTCTGATGTTCAGAGGGAGCCATCTTTGTTACAATTTGTGTTTGTTGGCTCTAGTCTTGTCACTGGCAGGACTGCAATGACCCTGGCTCCACCATCACCGTGCCATTGCACTCTCCCATTAAGTATTTATATATATTAATAAGATCTTCTTGAGCTTTCTTTTGTCCAGGCTGAACAGTCCTAGCTTCCTCAGCCTTTTGTCACAGGTGAGTTACTCCAGTGCCTTCAGCATCTTCATGGTCCTTTGCTGGGGTGTCTCTAGCATGTCCATGTCTCTCATACTGGGGAGCCCAGAACTGGACCCATCATCCCAGATATAACATTGTCAGTGCTGAGTAGAGGGAAGGATCATGTCCTTTGACCTTCTGGCAATATTTTGCCTAATGCAGCCCAGGGTAACACTGGTCTCCTTTTCTGCAAGGGTACTTGTTGTTTCATGTTCAACTTGATGGCCACCAGGATCCCAAGTCCTTTTCTGCTAAGATGTTTTCCAGCTGGGTGTCCTTCAGCATATATTTGTGCATAGGGCTGTTCATCCCTCAGTGCAGAACCTTGCCCTTCTTCTTGTTCAACTTCCTGAGGTTCCTTACATTGTCTGACTGCTTTATTGCAGTAATTACACATGCGAGTAACCACAAAATTTGGCATGTAACTTTTCTGCAAACTAATGAGTAAGTTACTAACTACCAGAATAATATCTATGAAAGCGATGTCAAATGTGATGAACATTTAATTGTCTAAATGGTATTTACTATGTGCCTGCAGCCTGATCACTTTAGTTTATATTCTTAACATCTTAAAAAGTTAAGCAAAGTTAAATCGATTTGTTGTTTTCCTATAGAAAACCTAGAGAGCTATCTTATTTTAGCAGAGGATCTGATCTAAATAAAGCTTGGCAAGCAGTATCTTAGGCAATGTGTTTCCCTTGAGTAAATGTTAAAATTTTTTTTTTTTAATAATTCTTTCCTTGTGCATTAGTTTCACCCATCTAGATAATCACTGATTCAATAGGACATTTGTGTAAAAGCAAGAGTAACCACTGGGAAAACAAGGTTTATGTGCCATTCTGTTATAGGAGATTTTTCTTACTTGTTACAGGGAACTCACTTGCATAAAAAAATAGTTCTGCTGCCATTAAACACTCAATAAAGCCTTTTGCAACAGTACAGCATTAGTCAATAGTCTTAACCCTGCCAAGTGTTTACATTAGATTTATGAAAGCTTATCTTTCATTCTGAATATTGTGTTAATCTCAATTTCTTCTCTGAAACCATTGTGTGCACAGTCAAATACCTGCTGTGCTACATCCCAAGAGGGGAAGTGAGTCTTGAAAAATCCCAAGGGGAAAGGTGTTAGAATATTCAAAATTTATATGTTTTGTTCTTTTCTACGATTAGCTCAGTGTATATCCCAGTTTTGCAAGATTGTCTGTGGTATAGAATGTGGTAAGTTGCTCTGTTCAGGTTTTCTCATTCAAACACAGGTCATATCTGCATTATATTACACCTCCATGTACTTCTGTAATGTAATGAGAAAATCACTGGTAGAGAAAATCTTGAAGGCCCCAAATATTATTACACTTTGATAGCCATGTTTCTTCTGAGAATTAGCCATAAGCATTTCCTATTGAACAAAAGTGTTCTCTTCAGATGGCAGAGATGCAGATATTTAAGCAGTGAAATGTATTTCACACTTACCCATAACTATTCTAAAAAGTAAAATAAGCAACTTTTAAAATTCCATCCTTGGATTAATATTGAAAGTAGAAAAGCAAGAATGAACATAGGTTTGAAATGAGTTTTACATAGAAAGCAAAACAGGCACCTGGAATACAACATACAACAGATAAACTATCAGATGGACGCTTGACGAAGAGTGAACACTCTTGTGGTACTGTCAGGGAGTATGTCTGGGTCCCATGTGTAATCATGGTTCAAAGTACAAAGGATTGGTTGAAATGCCTACCATGTCATTCTTCCTGTAACACCTCTTCCTTTCAGACTTCCCCATAGCGGGAATAAAGTCCAATTTATTTCCTTGATAATTACTTGTAAGGGTAATTATTTGAAAGAATAGGTGAGTAGCTACAGTATTAATTTGGTAAACTATCCTTTCTTAGAAGTAGTCTTCTAATGATGAAAGAAACTCTGTCTCTCTAACAACTTTCAGTTCTATTAAAGAATTTTTTTTTGCTTGCATTCTGGGGAAAGACATTAGTTCAGAGTCTTTTTGTAAGCTCAGTTTCTCCACTGCAAAACTCCTCTGGAGCATATAGGAATAGAAAAAGTGCCACAACAAAGAGATCTATTCTTTTATGATGTCTTCTGTGAGAAGCCTTGGACAAGAGTGAAGAATTTCCACATTCATAGAAAGAGAAGATAGGTATTGAGAGAAAAGTGATACATCCAGATCTCCAAAGGTAAAATAAGATGTTCAACATGTGGTCTGGGTAGAAACAAGGTCCATGTTTGCTGTTTTGATTTGTTTTTTAAAAAGGAAAATATACTAGTGAGTCACAGACAGTCTGTGACAAGGGTAATCTGCGGATAATTTTGTTATAAGTCTTAATGTCCCAAACCCTTATTATCCCCTTACATCTTTGAATGTATCTCCCTATATTTTTGTCTTTTTGAACCACAATCAAATATCCATTCTGCCTGCTTCTCTCCATCTCTTTCTACCTCCAGAAACCAGGACTTCAACCATTAAGCTTCACACTCACTTGTTACATATTTCCTTGGGGCCCCTACTGCCAAGTCCCTAACCAGACCTTACCTGTGGGTTGAGAGGAGAGAGACAACATCCAGTCATGGATGCTGAAATTACCACATGGCTTTGATCCCCTCCACAGGTCAGTTTGTTCCAAGTCAGGGAAATTACTCCTATCCCTGCTGATTTCTTATGTGCTGCCAATCCTATTCTCTGAGGTCCTGAACTTCTTTAGGAGGACAGTTTCCATGGTCTGTTGCATAGTTTTCCTCCAAGGCAGGTAGTAACTAACAAAACAGGATGATAAGATACGAGCAGTGGAGGGAAAGAATTAAGAAACTAAAACTGGGGGACTGGAGAGAAGCAGAAGTGAGCTCCTTACTTAAAATTGGGTAATTCTGTCTCTCCTGCATCTTTCAGTTGTAGTTACTCCGAGAAATCCCAGGTTTTAAAACAGCAGTGGATTTAGATGCAGACATTAGTACTGGGATGGGAGAGAAGGGACTAAAATTTCAAAGTCAAAGCAAGATATTATTTCTAATTTACTGTAAAAATGACTTTTGGCCATTTTCACGCTTCTGTGTCCTGAGTCAAGCTTGTTTTTTTTTACTGAGATTTGTCAGTAAAGCTAAAGATCACGACTTAGCCGTAAGTTACTCATCTGATCAGTCCTCTAAGAATAACAGGACCCAAGGTAGAATTGCCTTTATTAGGAAGCATGTTTCTATTCATCAGTTCAGTCTGAATCAGATCAGTTGACAGATGTTTTATTCCCTTTTCACTTTGTTCTTTACTTAACAATGAATTGAAGAAAATTTCAGTAGATGCATTTAATATTCTTCTTTATATCACCAAAATATATTAGGTTTCAAAAATGCATTGTGTTCATTTATGTCACCCTGATTTTTATTTCTTGCTTTATTTGACTTTACCATGTCATTCAATTGTTATAAATTCTGAATTCTGAGTGACTGAATCAGTCTGATTTACTATTTCACTATCTGGATTTAATTTAATTGTTGATATTTTTCCCCTCTTTGTTTTAAAGTCAATAAGTACAGGGACTTGCACCAGATCAGTCTCAGGAATACTTTATATTTTCCTGAAGACAGCCAACTGCAAAATAAATTTTGAATCGCAGGTTCTATTTATTGATATTTTTATTTTATATAAGAACACCATAGTAGTATCAAACATACTATGTTCTTTCTTGTTTAAAAGGCTTCTTAAACTCCCTCTTGGACTGTAGTACAGCTGTTATACAGCTGAACTACAGACTTAACTGTAGGGAGTGTTTTAGTCAATTTGGTGTGCAATATTATGCAATTGAATTCAATATTGTTTTTCCTCAAGCAAAACAATTTTCATCCTTTCATTCAGGGATGATCACACTTGTTTAACTAACAGCATTCAGTGTGGAAAGGGACTAGTCCTCATTTTCTCCCTGAGTGAGCCCACTGAAACTTGTCTTGATGTACAGGAGGGCTGAGCGAAACAGCCTTCCTTTGGTGCATCCCCTGGTGTTAACATTGATGTGTCTCGTAGTTTTTGCTGAGGGCTAGGATGGCTGCTGAAATTGTGGCTGGTGAGCCTTGGAACAAGAGTTCCCACCAGCATGTGACTCGTCACCTATCAGGGCTAACGGTGTCTTGCTTTCCTTGGCCTGTGTAAGCAGCTATCTCAAAGAAGAACAGCCCAGGAAATGTCAATGAGCACACACAATTTCCTCAGAGAAACTTGGAAAAGAATTAAAATCTTGATGCAGAAAAGTTTTAACACATTCCTCAGAGAGTCCATAGCAAAACTAGAAAATGCAGACACAGGTTTCTTTTCTTGTGTTATTACCTAGAGAATGCAAATGTAGAGTACTTCTTCCCAAAGAAGGAAGAGTATTTCCCCTTCCTTCAATCTACTCTTCTCTAAAATGCTTGGGACTCAAGTGATGTCATGGGAATAGCAATGTTGTATTATGGTGGCCTTTTACAATAACTAAAAATTGCTTTAAAAATCAGGTGTCATTTCACTTATTGGGAGCTAAACTAGGTTGCTCCATTCAGTGAAATGATCTGTCCCAGAGAGATTACCTTGATCCACTGGTCTACTTCCTCCTCACTCCCTGCAACGGAAGAAAGAATAACATAGTCCTATATTTGGCAGAGAAAGAGTGGCCCTATCCACAGTTTAGTTCTTTGGAAACCTGAGACTCCTAACCAAAAAGTCTCTGGAGATCCCTGAGACCAAGTACAGGAATGTTTTTCCTATAAACAATCTTGTTGTTTTAAAAAGAAACTAAAACCAAACCAAACCTCTCTTCCCCGCCATATTTTCCCTTTAGGCATTGAAGGGAGTAACTGGAACAGTCTCTTGGGTTATCTGAATATCAAAACTAACACCATCAACAACAAAAATCTTGACATTGAACTGGTAAGTTTCTGTTAGAAAGATCGATATTAGAGATTCTGCACCTAAAATAAAATCAATGGCACCCAAGGAGCAATTCTCCATCTGGGAACTGACAAAAAACTAGAAAGGTGGAAGCACTTGGTAGACCAAAGCTGGAAACACCTTAAAGAAACTCTCAGATGCTCTAAGACAGTGATGTTCCCCTCTCCTGTACAGGCAACATGGGTCCAGGATCTACTTCTCAGAGCTCTGCAGAAGCTCACAGAGGAAAACAACTGTGTCTAAACCACAGCAGAATCTGAAAAACCTCTAAAAGAGCCACAGCTCCATGAGAATTAAAGAAAAAAGATATCTAATCCAAAGGTAGAAATCTCCTGCATTAAGCAATTAGACCAGATGGCAATAGAAGTATTATTTCTTGTTAAAAAGCAATATAAGAATAGCAGCAGGCAAACCCCAGTTTAATTCTAAAGTGAATCCCAATTACAATAAGTAAGGAATTTTCAGAAAGTGAATATTTGAGATTAAAAAAAAGCCCCAAAACACACTGTAACAAAGGGAAAAGAACTAATTTTTAATATAAAATGGCCTAGTATTTTCTTAAAGGAATATTACCTGCCTCCAGAGCTATGAAAGCATAAATAACCACTTAATGAGTCATTCCGAGATGAAATCTTGTATTGTTAATTCTAAGACCAGTTATTTTTCAAGATTTTTTGCTCCATTGCATTAAAAATCAGTCAATGAAATACTCAGCTAATTTTAAAAAATCCACTGCTGGTTTTTCCATACAGGTGATACAACAAAACTTCTAGCCTTGTGACAAAACTATAGGCTTGTGATAGGAAGAAAACTATAACACAGGAATTTGTTTGTAGGCAAAAATTCTTGAAAGCCTGAAATTATACTTTGAGCTAAAAGGTCCTAAAATGAAAAATGAACTCAGGATGGGATTTCTCCTGACTTGGCAATAGGTCATATTTCAGAAGCCTCACAACCAGAAAACTCTAAATAGCATCTTCTGCAAGGAGCAAAAGGCACAGGCAGCAATGAGGACTAGTAACCAAGTGGAAAGGAAAGAAGATAATTAAGGGGAAACATTAAAGGTCTTCTGGGACATTTAAAATTCTAAAACTTTTCTTTTTAAAAATTTTTATTTAAATCAAGCAGCATCAGTATATGAGTCTACAATAGCAGTTTTATGTAGAGGAAGTAAAAAAGTGGTTATAAGGATTTATCACATCTGACATGGCAGATTCAGACTCAAGAGGTAACTGTGGGTAATATTACTTAGTATTATAATAGGAAGGAATGTACCAGGATAGCTTTTCTTTTCCTTATTCATTAACGCACAGTGTATTTCTCCTAATTTAAGACGGAATACATAAGGGAGAAACTGATTCCTATTGTAGAGTGGTGTTTAAACAGATCTTGAATAAAAATATTTATTTACTATCTTTAGTGCAGTACAAAAAACTCATACCAGCTTATTTCAGTCTAAGGATGATGATTCTATTTTTAAAAGCAGAAGTTTACAAATGTTACTATTAAATTTGCTAATTAAAAAAAAATCTCCAAGTCTTCGAAAAAATAAAGTTCCATAAAGGGTGATTGGTAGGAAAGGATGGTAAGTTTACTATCTGACACTCACTTTTCTCTGAAGAAGGAGCAGGCTAGGAAAATGAAATGAAAATGGAATTCACAGCCAGCACACAATCACTAAAAATATAGTTGGTGTGAATGTGAGAATGCTGTAATCAGATTAGCACTAAGGGGGAAAAAAAACCAGTGAACACAAAACCTTTGTGTTTGATAAGGAGGCATTAGAGGATCTGAACAAAAAAATACTGAGATCAATGACAGCCTATACTCCTGTTTTTCACTGTATCCGTTCAAGCAGCAGAGACTCATTTTAAGAAAAGCTATCAAAAAACTATTTTTAAACAAAAAACATTTTCATAAGAAAATAAAAGATATATGAGATAATGGTTGGCATAAGAAGAAACTTTTTGTGCTGCAAAATTTTTAAAAAATATTAAAAAAGAGTTCAATGATACTGTTTTATATATAATTTACATTTGAGAGAAATAGAGGACCCCACATTTGAAAGAAAATGATGTTAAAATTTATATAGATGAGTGCAGACATAATAAAAAAAAATTATCTTGGAAGAAATGCATAGATTTGCATTTGAAGACATAATTTTTAGTGATGAGATATATTAGACTATTAAAATAGGCTTATGCACACAGCTGACAATAGAAAATAACATAAAGTTTGGGATCAAAAATTCTACATCCTGGGTGTGAAAAATTAATCCTGTTTTTAAGATTTCTCTTTCTTTTCCTACCCTGTTACAAAAAAAAAAAAAAAAAAAGAGTTTTTGCGGAGCAATACATACACACTTTCTTGGCCATGAAAATATTATTATCCATAGAAGAAAAAATTAATGCTCTTCTAAATGATACACTACAACAAATATTGAACAGACTATAATAACATCTAACTCTTTGGTGAATAATTATGTGACAGAGTCACATTTTCTAAGTGCTTGAAAGATAGTTTCGAGAAGATGTTTATATGCTTAAATGTTCCATGCATTATTTCAATGCATTTTAGGAGTTTTCTTTTGAGGAGTTTTTCCTCTAGGATTTTTCTGGTTTGGAAATCCAAGCTGATTAAAAAATGTTCCTCTAGGATTTTTCTGGTTTGGAAATCCAAGCTGATTCAAAAATCTCCACCTTGTTAACAAAACTGTACAATGCATCCACACAAAACTCAGAGGATGTGTCTTGAGTAAGCTGTGTAAATCCATGAAATTTGTCCAATAATTTCACATATTTAAAGAGGAAAATAACTGCATGCCCAAAACATAGGAAGAAAAGTTTATTTCAAAATTGATTTAATTTCTGAAATTCTAATGTACCAGGTAAGTCACCACACAATATCAGAATAGCAAAATTTAAAAATAGTACTGTATTAATGGGAAGAAAAATTTTGACCAAAAAAAATCCATACATGAAATGTTTCCATGTTGGTTTTTAATTCTCATTCATACCTAAAGGAGAAATTGCCTAAAGAACACAATTTAACATGGGCTAATACATGTGGAAGGTCATGTGCACCAAGTGAGGTTGAAAAGGACCTTTGTGTAAATGGTTTGACATCTATTGCCTAGGCTGTCACTATATGTGTTATAAAATGGTTCCCAAAATTGACCATTTGTTTAATAGTTTCCTAGAATCCTTTCAAATTCCAAAATCAATGAACAATTCACTGAAGTTGAAATCCAACAAAGACAAAATTGATTGCACCTCTCATGCATCTGTGTCTGTAATAAATACTAATGCCCGGCTATTTGCCAAAGGCTTACTAATAGCTTCAACTCTCAATTGCAGCAATTAATTGAGACTCAAATAATTTATTCCAGGAAATCTGAGTGAGGGATAATAATAAAATCATACAAAGATAGAGATATTGTCAGGGAAAATTTGAGAACTTCTGTGGCCCATCTACACACCTTTTTAATAAACCATTTCGAGGACAATAATTCTAGTTGGACATGTAGCAGGGAGATATTGGCTGTCAAGAGCTGATCATATCAGACTGTTTCAAAATGTTTGTGGAAATGACTTCTCCCTCCAGCATAAACTGCAGCTTGGTACAATCTATTCTTCTGTTGGATAACAATATAGGCATGTAATGAACTCTGAAGATACTTAAAGACAGCAGGAAATATGTAACCTGGAACATTACAAAAAACTTTAAATGCAATTATTGTACCAATATAATAGATGCTTATTTAAAGGTGATTGAAATAATGTATATTGAGGAACATGAGAGTGTAGGAAGACATTCACAGATTTTAAAAAAAGAAGTAATGAATTCTCATCATATTTTCCATGGTTCTGTTTAATGCAAAATTAATGTTTATTTTTTATGTTCCACTTCAAAATAAGTTTAGTTAGATGCAAATTAAGACAGGATAGCAACCTCACTCAGGACCTAACAAGTGAAATATAAAGATTTATAGAAGCATAATTATGACATTGTGCCAGCCAAGACAATGACTGCCAAAACCACTTAGGTAGAAAGTTTCTTAATCAGTCTTTTGAGATAATAAAAAAGAGGGCAATTACCTGACCTCCTGAAAAGGGGGAGTAAAAGAACATCTGCTCTCCTTTACTAAATACATTAGACTCCTGCTATTCCTCTTCTTAAAGCAAATATTTTGTATCTAGAATGATATGTCTCTTTGTTGCATTTGCCTCTGGAAAATTAGTAGAAGTAGTAGTAGTAGTAGTAATAATAACAGTATAATTACAACTACTGATAAGAATAACAAGAGCAATTAATGATAATAGAATCAGAGAATGATTTGGTTTGGAAGGCACCTTAAAAATCATTTAGTTCCAATCTTGTTGTCCATGGCAGGGATACCTCTCATTAGATCCAACCTAACCTTGAACCCTGCCAGCGATTGAGCACACAGAACTCCTCTTGGCAACCAGTTCCTGCACTTCATCACCCTAACATGTAGTCTAAACCTACTGTGTCTCAGTTTTAAGTCATTCCCCCATGTCCTATCACTACAGTTCCTATGAGAAGTCCCTCTCCATCTTCCTTGTAGGCCCCCTTCAGATGCTGGAAGGTTGCTATGAGGTCTCCATGCATCCTTCTCTTCTCCAAGCTGAACAGCCTCAACTTTTCCAACCTGTCAATATCATCATCGTCATCATCACAATAACAACAACATAATAACAACAACAACAACGATTAATTTTTTTCTGGGTTAGAAGCCTTTTAACTCTGCTCATGTAGCCTATTTCTAGAAGCTGAACCCAACACGCTTACCAGGCTACCCCTTCTTTCAGCAAAAGAGTCTGTTGGAAGTTCTATCAGTGATTTACTTTGCATTGGTTGATATCACATTTTCCACTTGAGCTTCCTACCTTCCCATGGACTCCAGAGAAGGTCAAGCATAAAGTGTTGTACTTGATATATTTATGTTAACTCTTGCAACATCCACTATTGGTCTTTTCTGAAAACCTAACCAAAAGCAGATAAACATCATAATAAAAACCTACAGGTATCCTAAACTAATTGTTGAAATAGCTAATAAGGCTAATAAGATATCTGTCAATATCTTCAGATTGTAAGGGTGAATTGGGTCATTAAAGCTTTTTATCATCAGCTTGTTTTAATATTACTATTAGTATTGGTATCCTTATCTTCTATTAAGAAGAAAATTTGCTATATCTAAGGAAAATTGTGAATAATAGTCCATTTACCATAAAAACCCCTGTATTAACTACAAAAGTTTATACTTTAAAATACTTTCAAATTGTACTACTTCTGAGCTACAAGTCTAGAATAATCCCATTTATTTAAGTAGGTCTAGTACACTACTGCAAATACCACCAAAATCTAGTTCCTGATAATCGCATTTGTCTCCAGTCTGTAGATTTTTACAGGGCTAGAAGTTTTATGTAGACTATGCTTTTTTATTAGCTAAATAAATAAAAAGTTCTCCTGATTCAATACATTTATTTTTAAAAGGTGTGATAAAATATAAATTTTGTTAATCTAGAATTAATTTAGAGTTCCTAAAATGTTAATGCTTCCTAGAATTTGTATTCTTTTGGATATTTTTCAATACTTGGCATTGAAAGTTTAATGGAGAAGAAAAACTTTGGGAAAGCAGTATAGATTTTTATATTTGATTTCTTGAAATAAAAACAGTTCAAAACAGAATATTGATTGCACAGGAGAGATCAAAACTTCATTCTACTGTTCTGTAAAACGGTTAGAGCAGATTTTATTGTGAGTATCATGCTTTAGTAAATATATCTTGGAGAAATGGTCGTTAGGTTCCTGATGTAATTAGTGCCAACTGCCATTTGCAATGCCAAGAAGTTTGTGTAAAAGAAAAAAGAATAATATAAATGAAAGAACCTCCCTCCTCTCCCACCCCCACCCTGATTTGAGTGCCAGTCCTTTTCCCTTTATTTGGTTGGAATTACAGCAGTTCCTATCCATCATTTATCTCCCCACAGTTGACAGATGCTGTAGACGCTTGCGAGGTCTGGGAAGAAGATGAATTTTCCAACTGTGTCAGAAAGAACTTAATGCAAACCTCAAGCAGTGAAGCACTTGGTAGATGCAAAAACAAAGGTTGTAAACGATTGATGTTCATGGAGATATTTACTGTTTGAAGGCTAGGTGGCACAGCGAGCCAGACACACTGCTTACATGTGAAGACCCAGGTTCAGGTTGCACCATTCTTGCCTGGCGTGAAAATCAGAAGGCTGACAAGAGAGCGCCTACCACCCCAGAATTTACATACAAAAGATGTAACTGGGCTCAGCTAATCAACTGTGCCTGTCATAACAGCAGAAAAGGAACATATACATGCTGTTAGAGTGTCTCAGCTGAGCAACATAAATCTCTGCTGTAGGAGGTATTTTCATTAAACAAATTAACTCACTCATCTGACATCACATAAACATACACTCAGAAACAAATACAAAGAATTTGACTCAGACTCTGAGAAAGTTGCCTAAGCTCTGATACTTGGTGTGACAATTAAGAAGATGAACAGACTAAAAGGGACTCAGAGTTTGGAATTAGAGAATCTAAGGACCAATGGAAGGACAATTAAAGAGGGAAGGATGGGGAGCAACAAGTAATGTACACCAGTGGTTAATTATGGAAAACAATGCTCTCCTTCCACAGGCCTAAAACTTTCCCATTAAAATTTCTAAGAAAAATACAACTGCCTCCACAAGTACTGATATCTTAAACCAGGAAATTCCTAGCTTTACCTAGATAATCTAAAGGCTGTCTATTCTAAAGCAATATGTATTTAAGCAAGCAGAGGATTCACCATGGACAGGAAAAATACAAATAAAAGTATATTAAAATGTTCTTTTAGGAAAATTTACAGTACACAATGTGGAAGAAAAACAGATCTGAAAACATCTTATGATTAGATGAACAGCAGTGAATTCTAAAAAATTCAACTGCTAAACGCAGATGGGTTCCTAGAGAGGTCAAATGGGGTTTATAGGTCAAGATTTTGAGGATATATCCATAGAACAGCATGTTGCTTACTGTGGCAGTTTATTATTCATATATCACGTATGCTTGCAGCTAAATTACACCTAATCAAGAAAGAGTTAATTTTCCAACAAAATCTATTTATAGGGAAGAAGACTGAGCACCTGAGAATGCTTACTCCTGATATCCAGGATATTAGGCAAAAGATATTTCCCCACGTTATCAGTCTAGCTTCCTATTTTGAGACATAGTACCAGATTAAAACTACTTTTTAGATATTTCTGAGTTCACCAGAATCACCTCCAAAATTTGGACAGCCTAGCAAGGAAGGAAAAAAGTACAAAAAGAGGAAAAAAAGGAAAGACATGGATTCTGTCTAGAGAAGTTATAATTAGAGAGAGCATTTATTACTTCTTCCCCTCTCTACAGCTAATCCCAGTTCAGCAGGCATTCTAGAAGGTACTAATGCAAACAAAGGTAGGAGGCACTCACAGAATCACAGAATCACAGAGTGGTTGGAGTTGGAGGGGGTCTGTGGAGATCATCTAGTTCAACCCTCTGTTAAAGCAAATTTACCAAGGTGGCGTTGCACAGGGTCTCATTCAGGTGGTTTTCAATATCTCCAAAGAAGGAGACCCCATAACCTCTCTGAGCAGCCTGTTCCAGTGCTCTGTCACCTTCAAAGCAAAAAAGTTTTTCCTCATATTCAGATGGAACTTCTTGTGTTTCAGTTTATGTCCATTGCTCCTAATCCAGTTGCTGGGCACAGCAGAAAATAGTCAGACTCCACCCTCTTGACGCTGTAAGGTATTTGTAAGCGTTGATAAGTAATCTCTTCCCCAAACTATACAGACCCATCTCCATTAGCCTTTCCTTGTAAGAGAGAGATGCTCCAGACCCTTATCATATTTGTCACTCTCTGCTGGACCCACCCCAGAGCTCCATGTCTCTCTAATACTGAGGAGCTCTGAATTGGACACAACACTCCAGATACAGCCTCACTAGGGCAGACTAGAGGGGCAGGATAACTTTTTTCAACTTGCCGGCGTTGCTTTTTGTAATGCATCCCAGGATACCATTGACCTTCTTTGCCACGAGGACACATGGGTGGCTTGTGGCTCATAGCTCCACCTGCTTGCCTAGGATGATTAAACGTCATTTAAACCAGGTCTCAACCCAAAGGTGTTTATGTTTTCAATATAATGACTGGTAGAATAATATGTTTAACCCTTCCTAATATTCACTATTCCTTGTGAATGATGTTAAACTGTTTAAAAAGTTTTTTCTAAGTTGCATATTTACACAGGTGAGATAGTGTGAGTCAGTCATTTCTATTATTGCTCCATAGTGATCAAACTCAACTTCCTCCCAACAATGTTGTGGCAGATACATTTCTTCATCTCCACTTGTTAGCCAGATATGGAGAACTAAACCAGCCTGGAAAGAATTTTTACATCAGTTCACTATTACCCTTGAGCTCTGAAGTGCTCATGCACAGTGGCTTGCAGAATTGGCTCTTTGATTTTGATGCAGTTCATTTTGTCACCTTTGTCCCAAAAGTTGACAAAACCACATACAAATAATTTTTTTTTCCCATATCAACATGTGATGCTTTTAATGAAGGGAGCACACCCAACCTTGTGTTTTTGTATTCATTGAACTGATAATTTCGACAAGTAACTTCATGAAAATCCTCATTCAGAAAGTTGAACTTTTAACTCACAGATCACTTTAATCTCCTTAATGCTGTTGCAGTTTATTGACTTCTACTCTAGGTACAAATCTGACTCCTTTGTATTAAATTTAATATGGAGAGCAGGTAAGGAAAAAATACAGGAAAAAAAGTATCCAGTGTAAAATAGATGTAAATAATCGCAGTAAAAAATATGTTTATACAACACCTTAGGCAATAACAAATTCCTTGGAGCCTGTCTGTGATTGCTTGCTGTTAATCATCATCAGTTTATTCTTGTTCTCTTCCCCTTTTAAAATAATGGAGTGCAGTAAATTATTTTCATATTATAAGTCTGTGTCAGGATCACACCTTTTTCCCTTGAGCTAAGACAATATTTGTTTTTCTCTCACTCTTGAATAAAGTGCTCCAAGATCATTATTTGTACAGAGAGCTTTATATAAATCCAAGTTTTGCACTATGTGCTTTTTTTGGTCCATATTTGTTATCATTATCAAAGTAGCAGTGCTATGGATTAGCACATCATCACAAAGCAAATTAATCTGTGCTCTAGTCTTTGAAAATCCAGGGTTTCTACATTCTTTTTTGCCACTTAAATGATAAAAAAGACCACTTAATAAAGAAAATAATCAGTTTGTGGAGCTTTGCTGATGATTTTGCAATGGAATAGAAATCAGAGGCCACACTCTGATATTTGTACAGTATAGTCTGTGTATTTGCAAGGAATAAACAACAGCCCTGTGATTCCCAGCACACAATCACTCAAGCACTCCAGGAATCCACTTTCTTCATGGAAGCTTGCTTTCCAAACTTTATGTCAAACTGCTTCAGGCATATCCAACACTTCTTTTTTTGGAGAGTCTCTGCCTGTAGGATTTTCTTTCCCTTGTTTTCTCATTTCAACACACAAGTCCTATTTCCTGGTGTTTGAAGTCAAGCACAAGAGAAGGCCTACTGCATAAACCGGATTCTGCTCCAGCTTGCAATGATTCTAATGATTTTAGCAGCCAGCTGTATGAAGATCTATAACTGCTCTTTTTATGTTGATCCTGCAAAAAGATGTTTCCCGTGGGGAGTGTTAAAGTGGGAACAAGAGACAGAGGTATTATGCATCTTGCTTTCAGCTAGTAGTGCAGCAGAAAATAAAATGTTGAGGGAACTCAGTTACTTCCAGAGCAAATAATGAAGATGGTAAATGCTCTTTAACCTGTATCCAACTTGGTTTTGCTGTGACTTCGACAATTTTCATTCAGCATTGTATATAGTGAGAAGCAAAACATTCCTGCTTTTTAACATCCTACTATGTAGCATAAACCAATGCCTGTAAATAGTTAGCTCTACAAAATTTACATGAAATCCTGTATACATGTAAATGAGCCCTGAAATGCACTGAAAAAATTAGTAAAAAAAAACCCAAAAAACCCCCCAAGTTTAAAATAGAAAGAAGTCGCAAATTTGTTTGTAAGATTTCAGTTGTGTGGAAACCACACACAGATTTATTATGTGTGACGGTAAAAATGTGTTTACAGAGAAAGTGTTATGTTATAAATACACCTCTGTTCATCCAAGGTGCATTAAAAAAGATAACCTAACTGAAGATAATCTGCACTGAAGAACTTTTGTCACTGATTTAAACAGCACTGAGATTACAACCATTTTCAGTGATTTTGAACTGCAATTGACCACAGAAAAGAAACTATTTCTGTTCTCACCTTGTCTTTCAGAAAAAAAAAAAAAGTTTTGTTCTTTAAAAACTGCATAAGTTTTACTATCAGAATATCGTATCTCAAAATACAAAAACTTAATGCAGAAAGTTATTTTATTCAATCATTTATTCATGCAATTGTTCTCATACATTTATCTCCAATTTAATTTTATCTTTTTTTTTTTACATTTAGTTACATAATCCCTTAATACATGTCAAAAACAAAACAAAACAAAAAAACCAAGAACAAAACAACAACAAAATCAAGTTAACATGTTCTACTTCAGCCCATGCTTTTCCCCAAAAGGTGTTATTGTGATTTAAAAACTGAAATAATATTACAATTTAATTAACTCTTAAGATTAAATAAAACCACAAATCCCATATAACTTTAAAATGCACAGAATTTGTGATATCTTTTTCACAAATATAAGTGTAACATATTGTCAGCATATCATCTGGACTGGAATTTTTACTGGAAGGCACTGGTATTGCAAAAACTAAATATGAATTTCAAGGTGAACTCAACACTCTACTGAATACTTGGGTGACATCTTGTTTAGAAATCAGTCTCTAACTCCAAAAACTTTTACAAATGGGGCCGGCTAGTACAAGTTAGGTGTGACTGACTTTGTCAGATCTTTTTCTCTCTTTTGACAACAACAATGCTTCCTACAAAAGTCAGGCCTAGAAACATGAAGATGTTTCTATGCCCAAGAAAATGTGGATGCTGGAGAAGAGCCAGGCTTCTGTTTCAATCAGAATTTGATTTTAAAGCTAACTTTTCTTACATCTGGGATCTGCAGGCACAGTGCCTGTCAGAAGAAAAAATCAAAAGAAACAACAAGAGTGTGAGCTATTTTAGTGTTCACATTCAAAGAATATGGAATGTGGACTTTCTACGGATTCATCCAGAATTCAGGTACCCTATGATGCAAAAGGAAAGAGAACATTATCTACCTCCCGTGGAAAGAAGTGGAGGGTAGGGTTTCTTTCGCTTTTGCTTTTTTGGTTGGTTGGTTTGGGTGGGGTTTTTGTTTGGTTTGTTTGTTTTGGTTTGATTGTTTAAGGGGTGTTGGGATAGCATTGAGTTACAGAACCAAAGTGGATTCCATGATATCCACATATCCTTGCAATAGGAAGCATTTTCATACAAATTCAGATCTTGAGAAAATCCCTTCAGAGGCATTTCAACACTACACATCAATAAGAATTTCTGTAAGACCCACAATTTCTTGTGACCTTTTCATGTGCTTTAAGAATCTTTTTTTTTTCACTCTGTCTGCAATAGATGAGTTTTACTTCTGCCACTAGCTTTCTAGATCTAGCTCACATATTTACAGAACAGCATATTCCTCTTGGAGGTGGCCCAGGAGATATAGTCCCACTCCCTGATTCGTCTCTGGCAAGTCAACCAACCACCCAGGGAAAGATCACCAGATGCCAAACACACATGATTACTGTACTGTACACCCACTCGTGTAATGATGACTGGTGCAGGGAATCTTAAATGCCAGAACTGAGGAAAACTGAATCTAATGTACTAATACAATCAGCAAAAACCCCAGCTTGTCCAGAACCACTTTCTTTTTCCAACTTATTGATATTTGACAATTCTTGGAAAATCAATTTCTACTTGTAAGGAAATTAAAACCATAGGAGAAAAAAATAACTAAAAAAAAAGTCAAAGCAGTCTGTCTGCAACAGATTTCACATTGTTAGTAAAATTCAGAAATATGAACATAAAAGAAAGAAGGAATTTAGAGAAAAAATGAGTGGTGTCTCAGAAAAAGCTTCTTAAGGTTTAATCAAAGTGCTGTATGTAGCAAGATTCCCTCAGAGACAACACACTCTTAAAACATCTGTGGAAACAATCTCTTGCTTGACTCATTTTGTGAAAAGAAATAGTGACTTTAAGCATTTTTTTAGGCAAGTATAATGATTGTGAAAATGTTTCCAGCAATTCAATGCAGCATCAGTAATGACTAGGTGACCTTTAAAGGTCCCTTCCAACCCAAAGTATTCTATGATTCTATGAAAAACCATAGTGACAGACATTGCTATTTCATAATTTCTGCTGGGTTTTGCCTTTCTTTACATCATGGACCCAAAAACAGAAGGAAAAATGTGCACACAGCATACATTTGCAATAGTAACCACTTCCTGACTCAGCACTGTTGCAGAACATAAAACTTTAAAGAGAGACTGGGTTGTAACACTGTCGTTTGTGCAGACACAGCACAAGGTCATGAGTCAAGCAAAATGGCTGTCAGGGTTATTCCCACCAAGATAATTAATTATTCAGGCTGTGATGGCAGCAGAAGAGCTGTGCTTTGTTTTGTGCATGACCAGGCTTTTCGTGGCAAGGAGTAAGGAAACTTCCTTCATCTGTATAGCATGCACAAAAGGGTCAGGCACAGTTTTAGGTCCCAATTATAAGAAGGAGGGAAGAGATGTCATAGAAGAAGTTTTATGACTACATTGTGCCATGGCCTAGTAAGGTATTCAGTTACGTATCTAATCTAAATTGCAGACTAAAATCAAACCAAGATAACAGGTAAATGAGCAATAATAGAGGAAACAATAGTTCAGTCAGTTTTCATTAGTGAGAAATATATTCATTTTATTTACTGATAATTTAGAACTGACAAATACAACAATAAAAGCTTTTGTGGAAACTTAGTATAGTACTCTTATTGGCATTTCATCAGTACTTTTTATGAAAGAGGAAATCTGACCTTTTTCCAGTGCCATTTTTATTAGCAGTTTCAAAATGAAATTTTTTTAATGATAAATCATTTTTCGTAACAATGTTATTGGAAATAATGATCATTATATCTAGTAGAAGTATAGGGCAGGATGTCTATTTTGAAAATTGGAACTTAAAACTGATTATTAAAACGTGAAAGTGAGATATGACCTTTTAGAAATGCAATATGAGGGTCTGCATTGTGTATCAGTAGGGGCCGATTGTCAATTGCTTTTTAGCGCTCTTACATCAGCTGCCATTAACACGGCCCATCTACTGGAGTGTGGGCTGAACACAGCCTGTAGGTCAGAGATGGCTCTGCCTTTGCCTCTAAGTGTCCTAAACCAGTGTACTGCCACCCACAGAAGTGGTTCAGAATGCACAGCCAACAGGAGCTGCTCTGCCGACATGTCAAGTGAGAGGATTTTCACATCTGGGATCTGATCCTGTCGATTCAACCAGGCTGACTAAAACACAGCATCTGCTCACTCATGAATTTTTAACACACTGACTCTACATTAACATTTAATTAGAACTTGGTTATATTTACTAGACTTTAGGGTAAAGCTTTCAAGCAATGAAAAGTTAATGTTTAATAACAGGCACATGGAAAAATAAACCTGCTTTTTAAATACAATTTTGTCTTTTTCCTTCATTGCCTTTTTTCAGAGGTGTAATTTTTCACCAAAGAGAGAGGAGGAGTCATTGGCTTGCACCCTATAAGGTTACATACATCAACCAGAGTTATCACAAATAAATGCAGAGTGGAGGAATGCACTTGGAGAAGATAAATCATTGAGTCTTTCTAGAAATTACTTGTAAGAGTCACATGTCTCAGCAGTGAAACAAATATTCACTTTTCATCTGATCTCAGATCTTCATGTAGGAACTTTGGTGTGTCCCCACTAGCCTTCTTGTTCTATTGGGGTTTTTTATCTCTTAGGATCTCTTTTTAATTTATTCAAAACACTGAGTGAAAGGTTGTGATTTCTTCCCTCAGTCTACTGGCTATGATCCTTGTATTAAAATCCAGTACGCTGTTTAGCCTTCTCTGCTACCAGGGGCAAGAAGCTTTACATGTCTGGGGCAGCTGCCTCATGGCTTGTCAGGATCAAGGGCCATTGACACCGTCCCTTGTTAGACAGACTGCAGAAAGGACTTAAACAAGTGGGCAACCTCCTTGTTTTCTTGAAAATTCTATTATTTGCAATTTACCGAAAACTGCTGATGTCATCACGTGCATTCTTTCATTCCCCAAAACTCATGCAGTTATTTTGTTTCTGGTCAGAGATGTATTCTGACAGAATATGAATCTGCTGTGGTTGGATGCTGGCAAGCAGCCACAAGACTTAGCAGGTACTTCACTGTCTATCACACCAGGAGGAGCATCGGGGGATGTGCTGATGCTGCTACTCCTGGGTCGGGAGCTCTGAGTTCTATGCTCATTAATAGGAGATGAGACAGGAAGCTTCCCAAAGCGGTAGTACTGCTTGGCAGGTACAGAGGCTAAACATGATTTACCCTCTCCTTTTAGCTACTGGAGGGAGGCAGAGATGAACAATAAGTCAAGTAGTACAATGTTTTCTGTGGGAAGCTAGACTGGAGTACCTGGGCAAATGTTCTGTTCGATGCTTTGGATGCAGCCAAGGGAGGATTCTGTACAATTTATCTGCAGGTCAGTATAGCTCTGTTGCCCTGTAGCCTCATTAAGGATTCAAATTGCACTATAAGTTACAGTTTTTCTCTATGTGACCAATTTCTGTTCCTGATTATCCTTCACAAGCAGTCCCAAAGAAGACTGTGAGATTGTTCACATGGGAGTCCAAGAACTTCTGCAGCTGCAGAACAAGCCTGCCTCTTTGACTCCTGTTGTGCTTTTCTTTCCACTTCCCATTGTGTCTGACATTGAGGAGCTTCTTAGCCCTGCCTGTTTATCTTTGACATTCAATTGTAAACAGGCAACAAAGTTGATCAACTAAGAACGGGTGCACAAGTCTGTATTCCCAGAAGGAAGAGAAGTTGTTGCATTAACCATATGAACAAGGAACAGGGTAAAAAGTGTTAATAGTATGAAAATGACAATCATGTGGACAATGCAACCAGGTAGATGAAGAAAGAGAGGACACTTGCTATTGACTGTGATGTCTGGTTTGCACTCAAACTGATTCGTAAACCTGAACGTCATACAGGTAGAGTGATGACACCTTCACGTTATTGTGAGGTAAAGAACCACTCTTGGATTTCACCATGTCCTATGGAAACACTCAAGTTACTGCAGATTAAGTCTGAGTGCAGGGGTGTGCAAGATCTCATGCTGTATTGCACAGTCTGGAGAGACTGCGTGTGACAATACAAGAGGAATGTCACTAATTTATATAAATATGATGCACTCTACTCTATTTTTCTGATAAAAATCTGTTTTATTATCAGTATGCCGGATAGGGAAAAATGGTATTTCCTCTACTGCAACAAGTTGCTCTTCCATGTCTCATGTTAGATTTTCAAGAATGCATCTTTCATCCTTCTATAAGGTTTTGTGAAACTTGTATAGGTATTGTATATATAGAACTACTGCATATCTAGAATATTTATTTTCCCCAAGTACAAAACACCCCCATTTTTATAAAAGAGCAAAATTATAATTTTTTATTATGAGAAGATATAGAAATGACAGCCAGTAATCAGGCCTCCAAAAGAAACATCTGTAGATTGACACCCTAAGTTAGATAGACTCTCTAGGTTTACATACACAGATGAATGGTATGAACAGCTGGATTAAGAACTAGTGCAGCCTAGTTTATACAGTAAGCAAGCTGTCAACATCTGCCTGTTATTCAGTCTCCTTTCTGCATTGCACTCTCTCTCTCATGATGTCCCTTTTCTCTCACTTCTTAAACCTCAAAAAAAAATTACCCCAAATCATTCAACTGTCGTATTTTGCAGTTAATCTCTGTAAATATTAAGATATTAACTACATACTACTGTAAAAATTAGATGCAATGGGGTGATATGACTAATATTTTTAGTGATCTTGTTAAGTTATGGGACATATGGAAACCCAGTGAATCTCTGTTCATAAGGTTAATAAAAAATGCCCTGTCTTCACTTACCAGCCTGATGTCTGAAAACTTACTAAACTTTGTATCTTTTGCATCTCTGTGTGATAAAGAGGTGAGTTGCTGAACAGATGGTGAATAAATGACTCTCACTTTTGCTGCTTTCACACTTCCCAGAAGCAAAGCTGACAAATTGTATTTGGAGCCTGGAATGTGATTTCTTTATTTAAACTATATGCTTAGCACTAACAAGGGAGCACTCAGGAACATTAATTCAAACATGCAGACTGTCTCACTCTGGGAACTGTGTTCAGCCTTTTTGAGGATTTATTATTTCCAGAGCATAATCTTCATTGTATCTGTGTGCTAAAAACATAGTCACGTTCTCTTCATTCTGATGTCAAAAATTACTAAAGTCACTATTTGTAGCTATATATATGTGCATAAATAAAGTATCTATGTATTCTGTATGTAGCAAATAACTCTTGAAATAAACAGCATTCCTATGCTTGAAAATGTACTCCCAAAAACTGCAATACATTCATCCAAACAAATAACCTAATCCTTCAGGGAAATGCATTCTAACTTCTTCCTTTTCCTTTATCATAATGTTCTGTTTCATACTGTGCTTATTTGTACTGCTTCCATCCACAGTGAATTCTGTATTCTAATGCTTCAAACCATTAGCTTAATAATGTTATGTTCTGCCTCACTTCTCTTTACAGTGCTGTTGTTTTTACATTGTTTCATTCCTCTTTGCTCCCCAATCACATTCCTCAAAGCACATTGCCCTGTCACCAAATCCTACTGCATCCATCACCTCTCTGTTTTCCATTTTCTATCTGCTACAGATAGCATTTTCCTCACCTTTGTTACATCTGTTACCAGCTGAGCTAATTGTTTAGATTTCAAAAGTGCTTGGCATCATGTAAGGCAGGCGACTGAATTAGGAACAGAACTGCCATGCTTCTCTTTGTGGTACACCTCTCAGTATTGAATTATTCCTGCTGGAAAGGCATTGGGCCACGTGGAAAAGAAGCAAAACAAAACTTGTGCTGTGGATATTTACTGGGCTTGCCAGTTTTCTCAGAAGGTAGGTATTATAAGGTGTTGTAATTCTGGTTGTAATCTATTCTCCCACATTCTTCTCAAACACAAAAACTCCTGGATACAACTTCAGAAGTCCATGTATAGTTATTCTCTGCTAGAACATCTTGCTGCAATCAAGGCTTGGGTTATTAAAAGAGTTGCAAAAGTAGAATGAAACAATATATTAATAATTAATTGAAACAATCTTTGTGACCATGATATTTTTTTTTTTTAAAGAAGTAAAAATATATTGCTTTACAAATGACAGTTCCTTGTTCACTTTTTTACGAAACCATCATATAAAGTGACTGAAGTTCAGACCTCTCAAAACAGATTATATTCATGTTTATTTGTAATAGCCATAATTCAAAGTAAGATGGTTTTGACATATTCTGTTTTGTTTTCTTAATTCTGTTCTGGTTTACTTAATCATTTGAAATTCCCATAAGTGTAGTATTTTGAAAGCTATTCACTAAAAGCATATGTTGAAAATTATACTTGCTTTACTTGACTGTGTGGTAATTTAGCCTGATTTCTGCTATCTGATAATGGTCAAAACCATCAAGGGATTATTTATAGGTCTAAACAAGGCATAAGTAAAGAAAATTCCCACAACTGGCCATTACAGGAACTAAATATAGCATTTGCAGATCCTGCATGTATGTACCTGGGAAATATAATAATACAAGGGATAGCGGACAAATTGCATGTACTCTCTCCTGGGAATAAACAATCAAAAATCATCATCAGTGACTTGGCTACAGGGATGATCAGTCACAGTCTATTAAATCTTCTGCTAGACTGGACAAAGATGGACCTTCAAAGACAAAGGCACAGGAAAACAATATCCTCCACAGTCCAGCTGTTCCCAGAGAAACACTACTCTTTCTGCCATTCCACTCACCTTCCTTAAGGTTACTGTGATAGTTTTTTCTTCCCTCTTTAAAAGCTGGCAGAGTGATACTGCGGAGTGCTGCTGAATACCCAATTACTGCTTTATAACCAATTTATTTTTTATTGTTATCAGTGCCACATAATTAGAGATAAACAACTATTTATTGTTTTCTTCTTCTCCCCTTACATCCCCATCTCCTCCCTCTGCCCCCCAGTTCACTTCTTGAGGCATGGGATCAGAATTTTGGATGATGTAAATCAATGTAAATATTTTGCTTTTAACTATTACACAATAAACTCTTATATGACTTCTTATTCATTAGATCTAGCTGGCATGTACAGTTATAGGACAGATACAGTGTGGGACTCTTCATTGCAGTGACTGGTGATTATATGCAGTCTGCAGCTCAAAAAATGGTACTTGTTAAGAGCATGTTAAGAGCTGATGTGAAAAATGTCTTAAATGGAAAATTTAGAAAGTAGCTGAAATCTCTGAATCAACATGGCAAATTTACTTTATTAAACAGGTTTCCTACTGCTGTGGGCAAATGCTACCTAAAACTGCATTTTTAATGTACAAAAGGAGGAGGGATGAATATTCTATCTATAAGATGTCCATAAGTAAAGAGAAGAGGACTATTAAAGAAAGATTTCTATGTTTTTTTTGTACTTTGATGTTCCACATATGTTGCACTCCATGATCGATGGTGATATTCTCAATTTTGAAAAAAGAGTTTGTGCTCTAATAAACTCTGAGAAAGGTTATCCTAGAAGAGAAAAATACATAGCTATTAATTTTCACGAGCATGTACCTGTTAAGCATTATTGATTCTGGCAGTTGGGAATGCTGTAGTTTATTAATGGAATCAATTTTTTTGTTTGGTTGGTTGCTTTTTGTGTTTGTTTCAGTGGGTTTTTTTCGGTTTTGGCTTTTTTTTCAGGTTTTTGGCTTCTGTTCTTGTACTGGCATTTTACACAGGACCTTCTCCTACTAATACTGAGATGTCCTCTCTTTCAGGCACAGTGGCATCTGGAAGAAGTCCAGCATGCTGCTTCTCATCCCTCTTGCCTTTCCTCCTTCTCCTCAGCTGTCTTCTCATATGCATTGCCAGGACAAGCGGTTAAAGCCCTTCAAGTCCTATCACCCCAGGACACTGTCCAGAATGCTTTAGGAAAGATAAAAGCTCTTCTTCTCTTACCCTGTTTCCATTAGCCATCCTAGACAATGAAATTTCCCTGGATGTTTCCTTTCAATTGCATTTGTGTGGGCAGCCCTAATGATACCACAGATAGGATATGTAATGGGTTCTTCTGAACTAGAGTATAGATGAGTTCTTTCCTTACTGCTTCTTCTGAACCAGAGTTAGGTTACTTTAGGTTAGAAATTTTAAAGAAAAGAGGAAATATCTCCTAAAAGATACAATTGAAGAGAGGGACAATAAAACCTGCAGATATTTAAAGGCAGGGACATTATAGCAATGATTATCGCAAAGTTTATCAATATATCACTTATGGAGACGAGGAGATTCTGTTGCTTACTATGCATAATTCAAAAAAGCAAAGCAGAATTTCACTCAGTACGGGTAGGGCAGTTTTTGTCCCTGGTACAGGTTTCCTGCATTAAATGCACAGGCTTACAAATATGTCTTGGATAATGTATATGAAAATAATGCTGCATAGAATATCTCTCTACCATTAGAGACATGTAAGAACATAATAACATTTGATGAATTTGGTAGATGGTAAATTAAATTTGACCTTCAAGTGCAATACGGTGTAAAAGCCTGTGATTTTGTATGCAAGGCAGAGTTATTTCACAGCCTGAATAGCCAAGAAAAATGATCGCACTGGTGTAGCTTGGCTAACTCAGCAAGCCTCTGAGAAGTACAAGTAAAAGGGGAAAGAAGACTGTGTAAACTGTTGCAAAGTATGCTATTATAGGAATAAAATTAAATAGAACACAATAAAATCCAAGCTATAGTATAAAATAATCTAGTATGTCTAAGTATATAATGGAAACAGTAACAAATCAGATGAATAATTTAGGGTTGGACTGGACATCACACTTAAAAACACAGTATATCATAGACAAGCAATCTTGCTTTGGCAGAGGACTGGACAAATTACTTTGTAGGTCTCTTCCATTACTAATTCTTTTCATTCAATACTCATTGTAGACCAATGTTAAGTACCTCTAAAAGGCACTAGAAAGATTAGACCTCCATTTATTTCTTGTCTTAAAAGCTAGTCTTCGATCACAAAGCAGTGAGATACTGTGTCTACTAGCTGCCATTGTTTATTCTGGAATGAAATAATATTTAAGGACAATGGATAAAATAAGAGTTTTTAATCAATCAAGGTGAATTACTCCAGGAGTTTATGCCAACACAATAACACTCCATCTTTTAAGATGAGTAATGTTTTAGAAATGGTTATGGTTGCTAAGTCATAATTTCATTAAAAAGTACCAGCTGAAAAATAAATCATCTATTCTGGCTTCAGGAAGAGTTAAAGAAGAAAAACTAGGGGTTAATCCATTGCTCCTTTAGCAAAGTTATAGCCATCTCAAGATAACTATAAATATAAATGTCTACTTTGCATACTTTTTGTACAAAGTATACTTTGTACGCTGCCATTTCAGGCAGTATACAAAATCACATAAGAGTAACTCTAAAATGTATTTAGAACATTTCACAGGGCTTTTTCCAGGAGACAGACTGATTAGGTGCCTCTGACATTCTAAAATTCAGGTTAGGAGGATATATTTTCCCATGTTCTGTAATCTCTCAAAATTTATTCTCTTGATCTTGTATCACTCAACCTTATGATTTATGTAAAATTTGTAAACTTTGTAAAGTTTTGCATTTATTTTGCTGGAGGGTTATAGTGTATAAACAAGTTCAACATTTTTATAGTTAATTTAATATTTGGAAAACACTCAGGGATATTGTGTTTTATTTTTAATGTAAGAGATTTTGCTCTGATTAAATTATTAACTAATGTGTTAAATGCTTTGTTATTTTTTTCCTTCTTTAAACACAGAAATTTGAAAACACTGTGAGGTTTTTTTATGCGATTTAAAATATTTGTTCCTGTTTGTATTCATAATGAAGTGTCGTTTTTGAGTGTGAAGACAAAATGTAAGTGATAGTTTGACATTTTTTTTATTAATTGGAATTAATTATATCACTGGTCCCCAAGGCAGGAGTCAAGTTCAGTGCAAGCTTCATAAATGCAATGAAGGAGACAGTACCTTCTCTGTCAAGTGCCTCCACAAAATTTAAAAGAGATCATCATCTTGGTTTGGAAAAAAAAGGGTGAATTCCATGCTTCACACAACATGTTCATTCATCTGAGAACCAGGTGCTTAAATAAAATAAACAAATTATGTTCTCCTGTCCTGCAACCTGCAGCTGAAATACACATATTTTAGTCATATTAGAGGAAGAACCCCTTATTTCAGGATTCTTACCAGTGCTAAGATTTGTCTTATTTATTGCCTTACAATGCCTTACTCCTTTAGGTAGGTGAAAAGGCTCTTAGGGACCTCTCCATCAAGAATTTGTTTATATTATCCAAGGGGACTTTTCTGCTTCAGGTACTTTTTGAGACAAAATTCAAGATGCCATCTCTGTCTGTTTGGTTTATTAGGAACGGTAAGGCAGAAAAAATTTAGCACTTAATAGTTATGGTAAAAAACATGCAAGTCTTGAACAGAATTTTGCCTTTTGAACTAAGAAAACCAAGCGTATGAGACTGGAAGTATTTTATTTACATGTAGGTCCCATAATGTAGAGGGTCAATTAATGTCAAGTTATATGACCGCTGACTGGATTTTCATCTCTGCTCTGTAGGTCATAATATTAAACTGCAAAAAAAAAAGTCTGAAAACAAGAAAAAAATTCCTTTGGAGAGCATTTTAAACCTGCAGTATGTTTTTGTGTCAGGGCATTTATGCTTCCATAAAATTTTATTGGTCTAATTTTATATACCTGATTTTCTAACGTCTTACTTCATCAAACCAAGTGTAATTTTTTTTTTAATCCCTGATAGAGTCTCTTTGAAAGTTATCTAAAATCTGAATGTCATGGACTTTATATCAACAGTTCTTAACTCCTTTGTGGGCCTCCAAAAATCCCCAAGTTAAAATGTGTTACCTACTACATACACATGCATACACACACAGATACACTGACATTAATAAAACCAGAATTTTTGTTAATAGAAGGAAATTAAAACAATGCAGACTTGAAAGCATAACACACTTTTATAATCGATAAGTAAAATAGGCAAACTGCAGCATTGTTTGTAAATTCTGGGTTTGTTTTTTTTTCTATTATATTTCAGGGAATCTCAATTTCAAAGACTGAATTAATTACATGAGTAATACAAATCAGTGAACAGCTACTACAGGACTTCTCCTGGCATGGGATGAGACAGTATGATGTCAATCCCATAAAGAAATCTGAAATATATACAAACACTAATTTGACTTGAAGAAAAGAAAAAAAAGAAAAAGGAAAAGAAAAAGAAAAGAAAAAGGAAAAGGAAAAGAAAAAGAAAAAGAAAAAGGAAAAGAAAAAGAAGAAAAAGGAAAAGGAAAAGAAAAAAAAGAAAAAGGAAAAGAAAAAGAAAAAGAAAAAGAAAAAGAAAAAGAAAAAGAAAAAGAAAAAGAAAAAGAAAAAGAAAAAGAAAAAGAAAAAGAAAAAGAAAAAGAAAAAGAAAAAGAAAAAGAAAAAAAGAAAAAGTAAAAAACTTTTGCCTCATTACTTTGGAAGGTGGGAATAAAAAATAGCTTCCTTTCAGATACGACCAATATTTTTGCATGAAGAAGGGTGTTACATGCAGTCACTGATGAAAAAAATGCAAGTACTTGACAACAGACTATGCTTACAACAGGGAAAATTTAGATGTAAGGAAGAACAGTTACTACTTACAAAACAGAATATTGGCCATTTCCAGGAAAGAAAAGGTTTGATCTTCTAAGGAGTTATAAAAAGAGCACAGATTCTTCAAAAACAGAAGCAACTCCAGGGAAGAATGTAAAGTTTTTAAGATTTTTGAGCTAATCAGTGACAGACCCTGAGGGAGTGAGAACATAAATAGTAGTCATTGCCAACGGGTTTTAATTATTATCTTTTAATCTTGTTAAAGAATGTAAAGGAAAGAAACCCTTGAAATCAGAAGAATCCTTTCTGGCAAAATTCAGGATGGAACTGGGCTCTACAAGCAGAGTAAAACTTTGGGCCATTAGGCTTTGGAGAAAGTCAAGAGAAGAACCATCACACTTTCTGTGATACTTTGTGCTCTGCCCAATTGGGAAACTTTCTCCATGTTTCATCAGCGATGATACAATAGTACTTCAGGTATTTTGGGACCTGTTTTTTCTCCTTTCTGCTCCCTGTAAACCTGTAGATGCTACCAGGACCCCTACCCTTCATGAATGAAATAGTGCTGGTATTTAAGCTAACACTTGGCTCAGCTGCAAGCTGAAATTTGATCATATGGTATTTACTAATGTATTATTAATGGGCAGCTGAATGACTTCAATAATATTTCTTAGTATTTATCATTCCCTACAAGGGTAAAAAAGACAGGTCCCCATTAATCTGGGTTATTTTAAATGAGCTACACAAAAGAGCTACGTGAGCCCCTTATTTCCCTCACATCATCCCACAGCAAGAAAATATGATGTGACAGGGATTTGTCTTGACTTATATCATATGAAGAATGGGCCCAAAGTAGACATAAAGCTGCCTTTCTTTAATGTCTTCTGATTGTTTCACTGAATTTATATGACTTTGGTGCATTAATAATCAGTCTGTGAGAATTCCCTGATATATCAGCTAGTTATCTCCAAGGGACTTCTGTATATCAACCTTGTAAGTATGTTTACCTGTAGTAACATTTATGTGCTTGGCTTAGAACACTAGTCCTATCTTTTGATATATTTACTAACTGTATGTCTAGACTATATCATAATCCTCCAAATAAAATAAATTTAAAGTATTATTATTTTTGTTATTACATTATGTGAGCAGGGTGGAATAATCAGACTTCCCAGACTGATTAAAAGTTTGGATGTCTGAGAGACAAAATCTGTCAATTATCTGACCACAAAACTTTTTCTCCTTTTTAATAGACTTCAGTGTAAAGTCTTTGGTTATGCCATAGATACACTCATCACTTCTTAAAGTAATATAAATGATGGAATAAACTGCAGGAACTTCTTAGGCTGGATTCTGTTCTTTGTGCTGAATAGAAGCTCCACTAGAAGCTGCCCTAGACACCAGAATGTCACATTATGAAGTCCTCTGTCCATTGAATTTTGTTGATGTTACAATTGCACATTCAAGTGTATTTCTAGAAGGATTAGAATGATTTAGGATTCATATTCACACCCAATGCCTTGACTGGACACTATGCATCTGCATAGGTTTTCAAATGCCACTTCAGTCTGCCTTTGGCTTTATCTACACTTTAGCTTTTGATCATACAGATATCAATTAAGAATGAATAAATAGAAATTTAGGCTAGTCTCTGGAAAAAGACTTTAATCTTAAAATTTCACAGGCTTATGGTAAGATTTTCAAAGATGCTTAATCCCTTTGAAGATCCGTCCTTAAAGTAAAGAAGCAAACTGAAAACCTGAGCACAAAGCACAAAGAGAAAAGACACACTTAGAGAATCACACAGAAAAGTCAGAACTCACTTCTTAGTCATAAAATGTTAAGAACAAAGCAGGTTGCTCTGCCCCCCACACACACTTTCCAGCTCAATGAGATTAATACAAGTTTAACATGTACTCAGAGGGTGTAATGAAGAGTAGAACTTGTCATATATCATTGTGGTATTCTGTAAGCTATAGCTAACTGCAGACTACAAAGAATAGTTAAGATGAAGCAAGATGAAGTATTGAATTTTACCATTTAATATCCAGAAAGAGGTTTTCCATGGATTTCTAAGTCAGCGCAGATTTATCAATACTTGTCTGCATAACCAGGTCATTGCTCTGAATGGTCCTGTGAAGGACTCTTCATTCCTGGTGAGTCTGACCTGATTCTACAAAATTACAAGATCCATGGCAACAGAGCAGACAAAAATGAAGTGTCTGATTGCAGGAACCCTGAGAGTGTCTTAAGGCTATTCTGTGATGTGCCATCACTGGTATTGACTGAAAAACCCACCACATGCCAGTGTGTTTGAGGACACTCTGGACTGATAACTTCTGTTTGCTGAGAAGTTAAACACTTGTTGTTTAATTTAAAATAGAGAAGTTTCCTACAAGACAATAAGCTTGCTGTTTTCCCCACTCTAGTTCTTAAATATACAAGGTTCCAAAATTGAATAAAATCTCAGCTTGAAGAAGAGACAATGAGCTGGATGGAACAATCTACAAAGAACAGTAAGTAAATCTCCAAGTACAAATTTTGTGCTTGAAAATAAACAAACAAACAAACAAACAAATAAATGAAATAAGGGGATGGCTACCAGTTTTGCTAGCAAAAGGTCAAAGTCTTCCAAATGAAAAGCACTGATGCATCAAGGACAAAGAAACAGACTGCCTTGCAAACTATGTGGATTTCTATGGGAGTTTATTTGTGTATATCCTGGGGGATCTGCAACACATTAAAAGAACGCATTTGATCTTTGTATCCTAAATAGATGTTTCTGTTGCTAGGTGATGTAATATCCTTACAACCCTAAGAACTCCAAGGACAATTGCATTCAGTGACATTTCCATTGCCAGCAGTAAGCTGCTGGAAAAGTGGAATGGAAGAATTGTTTTAGCTGATGCCTGTTCTAGAAAACTTTTCAGTTCAATACACTTGAACTAATGCAATAGATTTTCAATACTATTTTTCTCATAAAAACATAGCTATACTGTTTTCACTCTTGAATTGCTAGTCTTATCAGATGGCCTTTGGAAAATTCAGCATTTATTTTTAAACCAAACTCTCTATTTAATACCATATTGGAAAGAAAACAGACTCCTGAGCTACAGAAATTACACCGGGAAGAGTTATTAAATTCTTGACTGTACAGTGAGCCATCCACTACAGTGCATCAAAGGTCCTGATTATTCTCCAATGTGTGTGCTGGGAGGGGAAGTAGAAGGGAGAATAAGATGTTGCAGATGGAATGATAAAAACAGGAAATAAATGTTGACAAGAAAGTTAAACTTTTTTAACCACAGAATAAAAAAAAAGTATATTGATTGGTTTTGAACTTAATGCTTCACAGGAAGAAAGACCAAATATCTGCAAAACTACAGTACGCTATTGAAGATATAAAGACTAACATACATATTATAGTATCACAAGTGGGCAGAGTGCTGAGTGAAAAACACTAAAATGAATCTAGTAATTGAGTCATGCCTCATAGAGAACCTCACAAGAAAAAAGAAGAAAACTACAAAATAATTTTTCAAATTGCAATCAAACAACAGCTCCACAATGTTTCTGCAATCTACCAGAGTTCCATAGATGTTATAGTTCTGAAATGAAAAGGTCTTGTTAGGAATATGAGAGGAAAATGTAATAGTGTTAATGACTGGATAGAGCTTATTTTACTTTTTAAAAGTTATTATAGTATTAAAAATAAAGGGAATATCAATTACTGACAAGAGAAACTTGTGCCATTCAAATAGAAAGAACACCATTTTTAGGATTCTTGCTTAAAATTTTTCTGAATTGTGATGGTTAAAAAACTTCAAAAGCCCTTGGTAGCCCTTGTGTGTTTTTCTGAGCCTGACCTGATTCCAAGTGAAAAGCACGAAAACCAAAAGTAAGGGAGGAAGCTTTTGTTTCTAAATATTTAGAAAATTTCTGTTGATTTTGACCAATCTTCCAAAAATTTTTTATTTTACTAAGCCAGTTGATTGACTTACAGAAGAAAAAAATCCAGACTGAGATATTGTCTTTCATGTCACAGAGCCATCAAGAGAAATACTTTTTTAACCAAATAGCTTGTTCAAATTAGCAAATGGTTTGCTCACGATCAAATGATCAGATCTACAGTAGATGATAAAGATCAATGAGAAAATATTAAATGGCACCCAAAGCTCTGATGTCATGCCTGCTGACTCATTTTTAGAATGTTACTGCAACAGTTTATGACTACTACCAGTATCTGCTTACTTTATGATATTCATGAACTGTTTTCTTCTTTCTTGCAAAGCACATTTCATAATGTATTGAAATGGTTTGTCACTTTGGATCGATAATTTGTTCACAACAAATTAAAAAATGTGAAAATCTGAAGTTTTTATAGACAAGTACAGGTTCAGTTATCTGTTCTGTTTTCTTTATGCAATAATTGCAGCAGATTTTCTTAGTTTGCTTTCTATATTGTTTCTGAAATAATTGTTATCACATGCTTTGGTTGATATCTATCTTTATAGGACTGTACTCAAGACTGTTCACCAGGGAAAAGTATGCTTCAGAAAAAGTCCAGATTTCTTACAGATGTTAGAACATGACCTGAAACATGAATATGATGCCCATCTGTTCAGTCTTAGTATTTGGCATGGCAAACTCTGAAGTTTCAGACCCATGACTCTCTGGTTAAACAGTCATGAAAAAACCAAATAACAATGCTAATACTAAGTAGAATATGAAATAATTGTGTAAAATTCAATGACTCTGTAAGGTTTGTCAGTACACTGGAAGCCAATCTGTGATAGAGAGCATGATTATTTAATGGATTTGTTTACAGTTTATTATGGCTTCCTGCATTCCATTGCCAACCGCATTCTGGTGCAATTATATCCACTTGGGATAATTGCTCTTTCTCTGAGAACTGCTCCTCCATTTTGGAAAAATGTCCAGGGTTTAGAAGGACAGGCAGAGCAAGATTAACATGGAAAGCAGAAAAACTACAGTACTGGAAACAGAGAGGTGGTGGGAGGGAAAATGGATGTATTAGCTCCAGAGACTGTCTCTGTAGCAGCCCTAAGAGGTGGTGGAAAGAACGAGACTTTCCGGGAAAATCAGCACAATCTTTCTGCAGGACACAGCATAAAGCTTACTTCTGGTGACAACTAAATACTGCTTGACTGGAAAGTAAGTCCAGAGAACAGAAATGCCTCTACAGAGGAATCTAGCTGTAGTTAGGAAGGGAAGATTTGATTTATGATTTTTTAAATTTATGTACATCATATGGTTTTTTAAACTGATGTACATCGTGCCTTGTTGCTTAGCAATATCTTCAGATTAAACGTTGGCTTACTTCAATTAATAATAAACACTAGTTTTAGAGACTTCTAGAAAGAGTATACCAGAAGACTCCAGAAAATGCCTGAGCAAGTTGTATCTTATATCTGTCACACAGTCCAGTGACTTACCACACCATGAAATCAGTCTGATAAGGAAACAGTCCAGACTTTGATGTCTGCTAATAACCTGCAGGTAGAATCAACCACAGGCTTTTTGAACAAGCATTATTTTTGCTACTTTTTGTTATGTGAAGGTCCATGTTTATCTATCTCTCTTCCCAGGTGAATCTGATGGTAGAGGAAACCTGCTGGATAATAGAGAATGGCTTTTTATACTTATGTAGCACACAGGTAGCACTCCTACCTGCACTAATTGCAACTATGCCACATCTACATCTCAGATAATCACTGCTCTTGTGCAGTGATGCCTTCAGAGGCACCTTTCTCTGTGCCAAGCTATTTCTTAGCACTGCTTTTGACAAAGCAATGTTGGAGGTACATGGACCCGTTTATCCTGCTGCAGCTAATGTTGTATAATCTTTGCACATGGGCACAGGAGCTTTGCCATCTGAGCTCAGCAGTTTTCAAATGAGAATCACTCTCAGTGGCAGGGAAACTGCAGAAGCAGATGTGCCAGAACCTATATTGCACAGCTCATGGAGAGGGTTGTGCACATCCATGGGACACCTTCAAGGGGGCTGGATGCAGGCATGCAGACAGACGTGAAAAGGTGCCCTTGGTAGAACATAAACAGATGGAGTCAGCAATACTAGTTCATCAATTGCACTGTATAGCTATGTTTGCATATCTATCACATAATGAGAAAACCCCTCCATTTTCTTCTGGCTGCTAAGTTTGTATTTCTATTAAGTCAAATACTCTCAGAAACAGGTGTTCTGTGTACAACACAGTAAGATATGAAGGAAGCAGCAATAAGCTGAACTAAAATGACATTATATGAAGAAACATTTTCTGTCCTCTAGTTTATTAATGTTTTATTCAAATATGGGCAAATTTTTTTTTAATCTCCACTATACTGGTAAAAACCTTCCAGTCCTCATTTATTCCACTTCTTGTTCCTGTAAAATTTTAGATTAGAGTTTAGAGAAAAGTAGTGACACAGACATTGTTTTCTTTAATATCATAATTTTTTCAATTACTAGTTGCAAGAAATGATTGCCTGAAATGGAATTTGGGATATTATTGCAACACATAATTTAGGATTTCAAGATCTGCAAAAAACCAAATTTATAAAAGCTTTGAGAAATGTTCTTGCTAAATGCCATTTAATAACCAATAATAATTCTCAGATTACTTAGTTCTCTGTGATTCCTGTTTCTCCTTGACATATTCATAGTTAAATCATTTTATTAAGAGAAATCTGAACTGTCATACTCTAAGAATTTTCTGAACTAACTTCTTTATTAATGCAAAAGTGTTGCAATCTTGTTGAAGGGGAAAACCAGTACCTTCTGCCTGAGTCAAGATTGTACTTCTCGTGTGGCCACAAGGAAATAGATGTGGAAACTTGAATTCCACTTACCAGTTGGTGAACACTACTCATTGTTGCTGTCAAGACAAGGTAGGATACGCTCTGACTTCTATTTCCATTGATTCTTCCTTTGAAAAGAGAAGTCTTTTAGAATTCTTGAAAACTTAGCAATTGATTTTCTTTGTGGTTTATCATGTTTGAAGCAGAAGCACAGAAAACCTTACAAGCTCAAACTTCCTTCTTCTGATAGGTATCTGAATTCTCTTATTTCAGATGGTGCCATGTTTCACTTGAGGCTTAGGATAACAGTCAAGTTTATCAGGCATTGATCTTGGCTTCCACATATGAGTTATTGTGCATTAGTATGATAATTCTGTGCTTTTGATATAATCAGTCTCATAGATGTATTTTATTTTCCCTCCCAGAGAATCATAGGATAACAGCATTCCAAATAAGTATCTTAAATATTTACAGGATGAGTTGAAATACCTAGTTATATTTTCTGGAAAATAACACAGACACAATTATACTCTTAGTTACCTTCTCACACTCTACAATCTATGTTTACATTAATGAAAAAAGTATGTTGTATTATACATACTGAGGAAATGATTGACAAAGTTCAACATTTTTCACGTTTTGCCATGCAGTTAGTTAAAAGTGGCACTTTAAGTTTCTACTCATGAGTTTCTGAAGAAAACAAATATTGAAACATCACCATTGTTTGGTTTCATAGCTTTGTATTTTGAACATTAAGCAAGTTCAAAAATTATTATTATAAATGAAGTTCAGTACAATTCAACTTGAGTAACAGACCACCATGCACATCTTCAGCTCTCTGTTTTGCAAGAAAAGTCCAGGAAGTCCTGACCATACACATAAACATTTTACTGTTTAATATCTCTATCAATGATCTGGATGAGGAGATCAAGTGTACTGAAAGGATTGTCAAGCATTTAAACAGGCCACCCAGCGAAATGCTGAAGTCACCATTCCTGGAAGTGCTCAAGAAATGACTGGACCTGTCACTTAGTGCTATGCTGTAGTTAATACAGTGGTGTTAAATCAAAGGTTGGACTTGGTGATCTGGGAGTTCTTTTCCAGCCTTAATGATTTTGTAATTCTAAGTCCAGAAAGCCTAGATGAAATTTACAATGCAGCCAAATACAAAACTCTAAGAGATACAGGAAAAAAAATCTAGCTGTGTTGACTGTAAAAATCCAGATCAGTACTTCAGGAATTATATTTTGAATTTTTTCAAGGGTGTTTAATGCATAGATTCCTATGAGCAGTCTAGAGGAACATTACCACCCTTCATTCTCAGTGGGTTTCTTTCTAGAGTGTGCACACTCTTTAGGTTGAAACAGTGTTTAATGCATGACTGATTAAACACATATTCTAAGAGTTGTACAAATCTTTTTTTTAGATAGGAAGAAATGCAGTGCAATTATTACCTTGTGTGTAAATGACACCTGACCCTGTCACAAATACCTTGTAAATTTCCAATCCATTGGTCATGTATTGCTGATAAATAAATGATCTAAACAAATACCTAACCTTACTCCAGTCATCCCTTAATGAAGTAAAGCAAGTCAATATTGATTACTTTCTAATTTCTTAGATTTCTGCTGGCTAGGTTCCACACTTTACTAGGACAGTAAAGGACTGGTACCATTATCTGTCATCAGCTCTTAATGCCAGAAATAACTGGCTATGGCAGGAAATGCTACAAGGGTAAGATATTCCAATTATTTTTCCATTTTTTAGCAGCTAATGTTCTGAGTAAATGAATTGAGGTCAGTTCTCATGAAGTGATTTTTTTCAACAGAAACTACAGTCTTTGGCAACAGGAAATACTTGGATGGACTAGAAAAAAAAATGAATGTCCCCCTCTACTAAAAACCTGGGACAAAGGCCAAACTCCCCTTGACTGGAAAGTCACCAGGTGCTTGGGATTTTATCCTAGTACAGAATTCTGTCTTTTTGGCTTACAAAGTCCAAGCAGGTTCCAGGCATCACCTCTAATTTAGAGTGTATCATTAGGGTTGCAAAGAGTGCTTGACTTCACAGCACAGCTATCACTGGCTAAAATGAATCCAATAAGCCCTAGGTTCTCAAGTGTTGGGTTTTTTTAAAAAAAAAAAGCCACCAAAAATAGAAAACCTTTTCACAGTTTCAGTACTATGGATATTTTGGTGGTCAGTCCCTCAGATATATATGATAGCTTTTCCATAGCATTAAACACAATTATTGTTTATTTAGCATAGTAGCACAAACGACAGAGTAGAAACGGTTTCTGTAGAAAGCCCTGCCTTGGAAATCAACACCAAACAGGTTGGTTGGTTTGTTTTTGTGAAAGGGAACTTGTATGTGCTTTGTTTCAGGCCTTGGGTACTGCTTTGGATTTTCACTCCAGTAGTTCAGGCTCATTTTCTGAACCATCAACCTTGTCTTGAGCCAACGCCCCATGGCCCACAGCCCTCATTATCTGACTTTTCTGTCAATCCCAAAAGCTTACTTTCACCAACAGTTTGTCTTTTTGGTTCTCTTGTCCTCCTCTTGAAGTACATCAATATTTCTCCAGCCTTAAGCATGGAATCAACAATTCTCCTGCAGAAACTATTCTGTTCCAGCTCTCTGTAGGAAAAAGAAACATCTCCCCAGTATTTCAGCCACTCTATTCTCCTGAGGTACTTTCAGATGAGAGACAGGCATTTATTCTGATGTCTTCAAAGATTCCTTTGTCCCCAAGGAACATAATCCCAGACATGCTGGCTGATTGTTGATTCTGTGTACTCTGAGATATCATGTGGCCTTGCAAAATCCAGCTGCAATTCAAAAGCTGTTTGCATGCAGCTACATGTCCTCAGATTTCCATGCCACACACAGCCATCACAATTCATGTCAAGCTGTTACATAATCCTGGACACTTCCCAGTTCTTCTTTAGTGAAAACAAATGGAAAGAAATGTTTTTCTCTTTTTTTTTTTTTGTCCAAAACCATGTGCCCTTTTTTTCAAGTTCAGCTTGCAGAATGATTGTCAATGCTTTTGGTATGCCCAAGTTGGGACTTTGTCTCTGACTTTCTGAGACTTCTACCAGTAGTTCAACATAAAATACAATGAGATTTTTTTCTCCAGAAGGCTGGAAAATAGCACAGTATAATAATAGATCTCCAGGGGGTGTTATTAGGTTTTAATTTATGATAACCAGTTCTTGTTATCTTGTATGTCCTTTAGTGTCTTTTCACAGCATCTAGAACCATTGGACTATCTTTTGAAGCTCCTAGGGGTTCAAATTTCATTCCCATTTACATGTTCTGTCCTTTGTGCCTATCACTGTATTGTTTTGGAAATTTCTGTGAAGTTTTATATTTACAAGAGATTCAGCTTTTACCTTCCCAACAGAAAGAGCTACTTTATTCCTTTCTTTCAAACAGCCATTGCAATGGACTTTTACTGTATTATGACCTTTTAAAATAATTTTCCTTATTCTTCATAAAGATAAGTGCCCTGCTTCCTTTTTTCCTGACAATGAGATTGATTATTTCTGGTTTTCCCTGGGTCATTAATAATGCAATTTTGAAATATGCTATGCAGGAAACAATAAATATAAGGGTAATATTCACTTGAAAAAAATATCAGATTTAACCCTAGGCTATTCAATATACATCAGCTAAGTTGTGAGTGGAAGCACAGAAGACACGCTTTGGTGCATAACATATCATCTCTTTCCTTCCTGATGTGCTCTACAGTTCTGGTGTTAGCAGAAAAAGAATATATAGTCTTTGATGCTGCTGAGCCACTCGGCTGCCTGACTTTTCCATCTTTTTTCTTCTTATGTTTGTATTAGGCCTGTGTTGCAGAACCAGTGAGAGTTTTAAATACCCTCGCCTGCCCAATTTTTATTAGATTTATCAAGACATTTGCATCTGGAATTGAAATCTAAAGTGATCTTATTCAGTTAAGATATTGAACTTTCAAAATAAAGATTATAAATGCATAGTCAAGAAGCAATGTAGTAATATACTTCACGAAATATTATTCTACACAGAGGATAGAACACATCATCAAAAGCAATTTTTCAAATCTTAAATACCATATTGCAGTCATTTCTAAATTGAAACATTCCAAAGCCACATTTCGTGTTACAATCTGACAGTTCTTCCTCATTTCTAAGCATGAAGTTATTCACTACAAATTAAATAATTTTAAAAAAAGGAAAAAAAAAAGAGAGATTTAAAGAGAGAGATGAGCAACACAGAAAAAAAATTATGTTTCCTTGCTGCTCAGTAACAACTTGTTAAGCAGAAACTGTGTTTGCATATCAGCTGAATGCTTCTTTCATGATGAGGGGAAAGCAATGTATTTTAAAAAAGTATCAATCTACAGTACTCACTTTTGAAAATATAAATTGACCAGGAATGCTGACAGACGTTTTGCTTCAGGACAGCCAAGTGCTGCTGTACAACATCTCTATGAAATCACTAAAGGCATCATTTAAAGAACATTAAGAAAGGGAACCAGGATACTGCTAAACGGTGCTGTATCCTGAGCAAATCACCATTTTCATTATGTTAATTGTTAAAATGGTCAGTCTTAATTCAAGACCAAACTAGTTAGTGTAAAAGTAACAGCCTAATCATAGTTATTTTTAGAATGGAGACTATTCTAAGTTCTAAGTTCTTTCGCCAGCCACAGTTAGAGTAAAGGTGTCCTAAAGCAAGCCACATACTCGCCTCCACCCAGGTTTATTTCATTGTTTAGAGGAAATACTGGGTTACCCTTTGTTCTTGGCATCTTGTGGAGACCATATAGCAGAAAACTGCTCCAAGATCATTTGTTCTTAATGAAAGCAATTTGTTACTAGCAGAAGCAAGATGTTCTTTGTCCTTCTGCCAAAACCGCCTTGTCTATCCTCCATGTTTGCCGCGCTTTTGCACAATAATGGAAATATTATGAGATATGTTAAGAACAGCAGCATAACAAGCAGGACACACTTCAGTGTTGTAAAACAATAGGCATGAATGTGTTGTTCTTTGTCACACTTTTATCTACCATAGAAGCTCATTGACACGATGGAGGTTCAGCATTTTTTAATTGCCTTTTTAATTTAGTCCATTTTTTTTCCCCAGGGCTGATGCACTGATTCCTCTCATTCCTCCTTCATCCCCTTCTCAATAGACCTGCTTTTATGAGATACATATTAAAACATCTGCTTTTTTATTATGCTCACATGTTTTTATGTAACTATATTTCTTTCCTTTATGAATTTAATAAGCTTTTTGAGGCAAGTGTTAAGAATACTTAAGAGAAATACAGGTATCTTGGAGTAGAATATTTTTAAAAGGAGGTAGGACTGAAAACTAAGAAAAACAAAAAATAGAACTTAGAGAAAAAAAGGGTAGATGCATCAATAAATACAGATAACAAAATGGTTCTCCACTAATCCCTTTACTCCAGGCAGCCTTAGGAGAGAAAATTCACATAATTTCATATACATGGCCTTTGTACAGAGACAGCACTTTGCAGTGGCAGCCCAGAAAAGAACAGCATTTGTGGACATAAGAATATTTAAAGAAGAGATTAAGTGCCTCATTTCCTTTGTTATGTAAGTTTGTGTGTGTGATAACACAGTTCCTTAAAATTGCAGAAAACTCTTCAGAAATCATTAAGTACCCATAGGACACATGAAAATATATATGAAGGAGTTCAGCATGGTAGAATTACACTGCCATCTTCCCATTAAAAAAAAGGGGAATAAAAGGTAAAAAAGACATCATATGGTGTGGAAAAGGAACTACACAAGAATATGAATTCATGACTCTGATCCTTTGAACAAGTGTGATTGAACTAGTGAGTACACAGATAACACACGTTACACAGCAATGAAAAATTAAAATATATGGTGAAATATGTATCAGTCATATCAAAACACATAGCATGTGTTGCAGTAGAGTACCCTTTTTTTCTGTCTACAATATGCTTGAGTCATAGAACCATAGAATCATTTAGGTTGGAAAAGACCTCTAAGATCAGAGTGCAACCTTTGACCAATCACCGCCTTGTCAACTAGGCCTAGCACTAAGGGTCACATCCAGTCATTATTTGAACACCCTGGGCAGTCCATTCCAATGCTTGACAATCCTTTTCATGAAGAAATTCTTCCTAATGTCTAACCTGAACCTTCCATGTTGCAGTTTGAGGCTGCGTCCTCTTATCCTGGTGCTTGTTTGCCTAGGAGAAGAGGCCAACTCCCTTGTCTCTCCAACCTTCTTTCAGGTAGTTATAGAGAATGATAAGCCCTCCCTGGAGCCTCCTTTTCTCCAGGCAAAACAACTCCAGCTCCCTCAGGACCTCATGAGACTTAATCTCCAGACCCTTCACCAGCTTTGCTGCCCTTCTCTGGACACACTCGATGTCCTTCTTGTAGTGAGGGGCCCAGAAGTGGACACGGGATTTATGGTGCGGCCTCACGAGTACATGGAGACAATCACTGCCCTGGTCCTGCAGGCCACGCTGTTTTTTATACAAGTCAAGACGCCACTGGCCTTCTTGGCCACCTGGGCACAGTCTGGCTCAATTTTATCTGGATGTTGACCAGCATCCCCAGGTCCTTTTCCTCTGGGACACTTTCCAGCTGCTCTGCCCCTAGCTTGTAGAACTGCCTGCAGTCGTTGTGACTGAAGGGCAGGACCCAGCACTTGGCGTTATTGAACTGCATACAACTGGCCTTGGCCCATTAATCCAGCCTGTCGAGGTCCCTCTTCAGAGCCTTCCTGCCCTCCAGCAGATTAAGATTCCTGCCCAACTTGGAGTCATCTGTGACCTCACTGATGGTGCAGTTCATCCCCTTGTCTAGATCATCAGTAACGATGTTAAACAGAACTGGTGCCAAAACTGAACCTTAGGCAACCCCGGTAGTGACTGGAGGCATATTTGCAAGGAATTGAAGGAATTCATCTAGATGTTGACAACTGAACAAGAGCAGTACTATGAGTGTCTCATTAAAAGTATCCTCAGTGTATCACTGTTCTTTCCTTCTATGCAAACCATCTCTCAATCTTCAATGCATATTTCAAGTTACCCTGTTTAGAAATGTATGTTTGAGTTAGTAATGGTTTTTAAATATCCATAAAATACAAAGTAAAAGGTTATAAAATGAACTGTTAAATTACATTTTAGGGTATGATGAAGTGCTTTGCATGTTCATAATTGAACAAGGAGAAGAACCTCTGTTTTCCCTTGTTGCTATACACCATGTATCACATCTGATTACTCATCCCTCCTTCTTCTTCAGCAGTCATTTCCTCAAATATCTACACAGTCATCTTTCATTTCCTTGACCCTAGCTGGCAACTTATTTAGAAAGTATAAATCATCAAGGCAGTACTGGATTAAAGGTCAGGTGTGTTTTTAATGCTGCAGTTCTGGTCCTTACAGTTTTAGGTGAATATGGCACAACTGAGGAAGCAAAATAGAGCAGCTTGATTGGAGGTACAAAAGTCTTCCATAAAAAAAAAAAAAAAAGAGGTAGTATTTCTTCAGTTCAGAAAAGAGGCAGTTGAAGAAAAATATGAGAAAGTTAATGAAATCCTTTGCAGCATGGAGAAGGACATAATAAATATATTGTGAAACTGGCTGCTCTGGGATGTTGTGAGGGCCAAAGGGATAATTAGTTTCGGAAAGAAATTTCAGAGCTACATGGAAGATATATGCTTAATTTACATCATTACATATACTGGTGGCTATTAAACACCATGATAAAGATATATTGGTGATAAAATGCTGATTGCTAAAAACAGTTAAGGTGTGCCAGCAGTGAGATTGTTCTTTTCTTGCCTTCATTATTATATTGTTTTCTGAGTCAATATTATGCCCAGGCAAGCCAGAAGGTTAGGTGGACCTTTGGCTTAACCCGATTTAGTCAGTCTTGTACTGTTGCAAATCATGTACCTTTTTTCTTCACAGAGCCCCCATTTTTTACTTAATATCTGTTCCAGGCCATACTCACTCCTTTCCAGACTCTTTGACTCAATACTTAATTCCAGCAGCCTTTCTCTTTGGAACCTTTAAGAATACTGACTCTACTGGGTTTGTTTTATTTTGTTTTGTTTTTCTTTTTCCTGCTCCCCCTTCATCCATGTTAAAGTTAATTTATGCTGACTAAAATGTTATCAGCATTTTAAAAATATGTGAACCATGTTATGCAAACATGTGGATATGGCCCTGTTTATGGTCCCCTGACATCTGGCCTGCTTGTAACAGAAAAACAGGCAGAGTAAAATTTGCATCCTGCTTCTTTTGTGTTTTGGTTTGGTTTTTTGTTTTTTGTTTGTTTGTTTTTTAACTTGTTTTTGGTTTGGGGTTTGTTTTCTTTTATTTTACTTTAGTCCACAGTAAGAAGAACTGTATTTTGCTAGCCTTGCAAAAAAGGACATTATTTTTACATGTGACTTTGGATGTTAACAAGAGAATAACCATGTTGCTAAAGGTTTATGCAAGTCCTAGTTACACTCAGAAAGGAAAAAGAAACATTGTTTTGACTATGTGATACTATCCGTAAGGTATTAAAATAAAAATAGAGATAGGAAGAATTTTTGGCTTTCACTTTTTTTTTTTTTTTNGGTTTTTTTTTTTTTTTTTTTTTTTTTTTTTTTTTAATTTGCAGTACTCTATTTGCTTAGTCCAGGCAGAAATGTGAGTACTTATGCAAAGGTTTCCTGTGGTTTCAAAAGTGGAATTCTATATACTCTAATGCACATCTTTATTGGAGCTACTGTCATAATAAGGTTGATTCACTTATTCAAACCAGCCTTATTCCCAACAGTACCTTCACAAGAAATAGATCCTAATCACTGTCAGTTCCCTCGGGACTTAAAAAGCTGAAGCAATACAAGAGTGTGTATAACTTTTAGATAATGTAGTCACATTTTTCTAATCATACTTCTAATTTCACTGGCTTGTTACACAAAAGCGCTGATTGGGGAACAAGATCATAAAAGCCTAAGAGATAATACGGAATCTCTCACACACCAGAATGTAATAATTGTAGAGTTGCTTAAAGAGTTGCCATAAAAACATGATGAATTCCCAAAGCTGCATTTGCAGGGTATTTTTAAAGATGAACAAATAATGCCCAAGGGTGGGGCATGGAGAAGCTTGTACAAACACAATAATTTCTATAATAATTACAATTTTAATCAAGCCATCAATTCCCTTTCCCATCCTCCAATACACACAACACTTCTATTCAAACTGGGAAGAGGCCACTTCTCAGGACACAGCGTGCAAACATTTTCTCACACATATTTGAAATAAAAAAACCACAAGTGCACTGCACCTGGAAAACAGATGCCTTATGTTGAAGTCAATAGCTCTCCTTTTTACATGTGTCTTATAAGAATTGGAGTCGCTTTGAAGTTAAAAAAAATCATTGCCTTTAGATTTCTGAAGACTGCCTAAAAGATAGAATAAAATGCCCTCTTTGATAGTTCTGTATATATTTTTTCACACCAGTAGTGAAGGGCACTCTTACATATTGAGAAGGGAGTACAAGACTGCTTTTGTGTCTCATTGTCAGCATAAGACTGTGAAATACTTACCAGCTCTTGATTTTCCTCACTTTCTGAGGATGTGGAAGTGCGACGAGGCATGCATTAAAGGACATGATGGATCTAGCATGCCAAGTTATACAACAATAAGGATGCACAGAACTATGTGGCATCTGGAGGATGTCCCTTGGGTTCCTTCTAGTGTGAAATCCCTGAAGAAGTTGCAGGGTCAGGAGAAATAGAGTGCAATGAACACTCCCCTCCTCCACCAACCCGCCCCTTCCAGGGAGACCCAGTCACCAGATTAGGAGGTTTAATGGCATTTGCATATGCTATAGAGGGTATAGCCCCTGCAGTGCTCTACTGAAAATGTGCAGGCAAGACCCTCATTCTGGGAGAGTCTGAGGAAGAATCGTGTGTGAGGACATGAAACTTGTGTTGAGTGCACTGGTTCATGGAGGTCCATCCTCAGAGCCAGATTCCCGAGCCCAAGCTCTTGCAGCAGCAGGATAGGATTAGAGTGTCAGCAGCCTTTTGGTACAGAAAGAAAAATTCTTCTGCCTTTCCAGATAGCAAAGCAAAGCCTGAAAATACAACCTGAGCATGTCTGTCTGGAGCTGCTGATACTATTAATGTAATTATTAGAAGTCTCAGAGCCTGGGCAGATTACTTACTGCAGTTGAAGGTGTTATCACTTAGGACAGACATGTAGCAGTTCAGCCTGATGGACACAGGTGGGAACTTTGAGGTTAATGCAGAAACTCTAATAATGCCTTTTTCTGTGGCTGGTACATTTCCAACAACTAAATCTTCTGGGACTTATCAGCCAAAACTCTTTACTTCAATTAATCAGTGCAACTACATCAGAGGAGAAAGAGACTATAGCTGGGTTAAGTACCTTCTAAAAACTCATGGTGTAAAGTCAAGCATTGTAGGAGGAATTTTGAACCAAGCAGCTAGTCTGAACCAAGGGGCTTGAGGAGGTGTCACACTTCTGGTCTGTCTCTTCTGATGTTGAGCAATAGTCCACAGAAGAGAGGTAAAAATCAAAGAACTGGAGATAGAAACATAAGGTGCTGTATTCATATCTTTACATAGTGGCTGTCTACAAGTTAAATATCCCTTTTCTCAAAATTGAGGCCATTATTTCTATGTCCAGCGGATAAAGGAATTATTTATTTCCATCTTTTTATTTAAAAACAGCTGTTGTGTTCAGTTTCACTGGATAAAGGGACACATTTTCACCACCTCTGAACTGCTTGGCTGGGTTCTGTAGTTAGCTGCCGCTCTATGAACAGCAAATATTTCCAAGAAGCAAATAGTGCAGTCATGAGACGTACATGTCCTGGTCTGCTATGTCCTATTACAGTCATGACATTACTCTGTTAGTGAACTTTTGTCTACGCAAATACTACATGGACTCTCTGATGTATACAAAACTTGTTATTGTGAAGCAAATAATGAAATAATGTGAGGAGATTTTGTTTGTGGTTTGGTGGTGGTTTGGGGTTCTTTTCAAATAAGATTTGTTCCTCAAATCACAGCTCTTAAAGGCAGACCTATTGGTAAGTTTGGAGTCTTTTCCCTGAATGAGTATTTGCTGTTCCAAAATGAAATTGACTGCTCAGACTTTTTGCTACAGTCTGGTGAGCTAAAAGACATATGTTTCAAAATCAAACCAGAGATTCAAATATAATTATTAGACTGTAGGAGTTGGTTTAAAAAATAGATGACAAATACCAGAACAGTTCTGATAGAATTGCAGGAGGTGACCAACCTTGAAACTCAATTCATGGTGTGTAATTGCCTTGGCAAGGCACAAAGTAGCAAGAACGTACATTTTCTTGTACCATATGGGAATGCCTTGAATCCTTGATTTTCCTCCATCCACACAAGCTACACACTGTATGGAATTGTTAGGTGAAATTCCTTTGAAAAAGGAAAAAGAAATCCTTTCAATGTGCTTTTGTCTCCACATATAGCCTTTTCAACCTACTTGCACATCACAAATGTCATAAAATCAAAATCTTCACAGGTAAATTGCTGGCCTGTCTCTTTCATAGTGCCATAAAAGAAATAATCAGTAATTTTACTGTGAACCTTCATTACACTATGTGTATGGATCTCTCCTGGGTAGGAGCTAGACTAATTGCCATACATTTTTCAGACAATTGGTTTTCATCACCTTCTGTATACAATGTAAAAGGAACACACAGATTGCATCTATACAGATAGGATAAAGGCTATTATTTCTGTAGCTTGAACAAGGTTTGAAAAATGTGTGATGCTTCTCATAGGTAGAGAAGGTGAGCAGCTGAACTCAAACCCAAGGTCTGTTCCTCTAAGGGGGCTATAATGCAGAATTTTCATCAGCTGGGCTGTCGACACATCCCTGAGGATCTGGTCACACACCTCTAAGTTCTCTAGGTGCAGTGAATTGCTAGGGTTGAAGGAGTCTTGTTATTTCCTTCCAAAAAGTGATAGATATACTCAGAACTCCACATCCCTTTTTTGGCATTGCTGTTTCTCATTTGTGACTATGCATTCGTATAGATGCTGTTAGGGGTTGCAAATCCAGTACCGTGTCAGGGGTTGGGCTGCTGTAGCTCCAAATGTCCTGTTCCAATGAGTAGCATGGCTAAGATTGTATTCCCCATAGACACAGACACGTAAACACACATACAGCACAGACAATGTGGATCCTCCAGCAACTGGGCTGACACTCTCTGTCCAGTAGCTGTCCCTGGGCATCCAGATGTTGCTGACATCTGAGCAGGCCAGCTCCTGGGTTCACAGGCTGCAGCCACCAGTGCAGACCTGCACATGCACTGTGTCTAATGAGGCTTAGACACACAGATCACCCAGCAGCTGCCCTGGATCCTCAGCCACAGGCTCCCACAAAGACACTCAGACATATGCAAAAGTGTCTCTTAGTCAACATCCCAGACCCCATGGTCTCCTTGTCAGCCAGCCAGGATACCCTGGTCCATCTGGTATCCAACTCCTGCAATTGTCTCTGTCCCAGAGACAGTCTCAAACACAGCCACAGACTGGCCCACAACCTGTATGCTCCCCAGTCACTCCGTGTGCTGGTGCACTGTTGGTATGAGCCCAGGTCCTGCTCCAGGGGCTGCATCCAGCCCCCTGTGAACATATCAACCCCCACAAATATGCACACAGAACCCTTCACACAGGAAGAGAGGTAAGAATAGATTTTAGAGAGAATCCAGGACTGACTGCAGACACCAGGCACAGGGCATGGCCAGACAAGTGTATTGATCTGCCAGATGTTCACAGCCAACTCGTTCCTTCTATTTTTCCACATTCAGTTCTTTCCATCCTTCCCTTTCTTCACTTGATTCTTCCCTAAACACCCCATAATGAGTCTTACGACCTCTTCTTAAACACCCCTTAGCGAGTCTACTGAGTCTTAATGAGTGATTCCCAGTCTGTAGGTGCTCAGGAAGCCTTTCCCAGGGACTCTCAGTGGTGGGTGTCACCCCCTGGTGCATGATGGCCTCCAAAGATGTTATGGTGTGGCCAGTGCAGGAGCTTGTGTCCCTGAGTAGATTATTTGGTTTACCCCCAAATGGCACTGTGCCTCTGCCCCTTTATGCCTGGGCAGATGAGCCTTTAATCACACATCCTGATCATCAGCCATCAGTGGGCTGTGTCATGAAGGAAACTGTCACTGTCTCCTGCATCCCCCATGGGTGCTTTAGGAGAGTTTGAGGAGTGATGTGGACCCACTTACACCATCTTCTTCAACACACAAAGAACAGGGGTTCCTAGACCATGCTGAACCTCTTGCTGATTTGGGCTGTCTTTCTGCTTTATTGGGCCTGAACCTTAATCAATGCTAGGGATGGTGGAAACCCCTTCTAAGATCTCTGCAAGCTGTCAGCTGCCTCAAGAAATTGTTAGGAACAAATCTCTAGTAAGCAGGTAAACATGACACTTGAAAAGAAATGAAGTTGAGTATTTTTCCCCTCACTTTATTCTGTGAACATTTCAGTTACTCTTCAGTCCCTCTCCTAGAGACTCTCACCAGACTCTGTGCAATCAGTTATTGAGAAACCCCCTCTCATCCCATGAACTGAAAAGGATCCTTTGAAAATCACTTAATATCTCCCTACCTATTGCATCAGATGCAAAACACAACATTTGGCTTGCTGCCATAACAGTTGCTGGAGTGTCTTGTGAGGGGGCAACCTGCAAGAAACCCCATCAAACTGAAGAATTACAAAATGGTTTGGGTTGAATGGTTGAGTCATCTAGCTTTAATCTCCCTGTCATGGGCAGGGACACCTTCTAGCAGACCGTGTTGTTCAAAGTTCCATTCAATCTAGTCTTGAATGCTTCCAGGGATGGGGCATCCACAGCTTCTCTGGGCAACTTGTTCTAGTGCCGCACCACTCTCACACTAGGCAAAAGGTATTTCATCCTTATATGTAATCTAGACCTACCCTCTTTTGGTTTGAAACCATTATTCCATGTGCCATGACTACATGTCCTAGTAAAAAGTCCCAGGAATGGACATCATTAGGGATGATGTTCATTGATAGGAAGAGTATAGATCAATTCATGATGATGAAAATAGTGGCTGTGTTGGTCACTATTTTCATCAACAAGGACTGAGCCCTACCAAGGCTTTTACCAAGGAAGTTTTACCCAGATAGGACAAATAGCTTCACCTGCTGCTCTACATGCACTTTCAGTTTTCTGACAATAGATTCCCTGCATCAAAAATTGAATATGATCTGTCATCTGAAGGCAGTTTTTTTACTCAGCTTGCATTTGTTTAAATATAAACATTTCTGCATAACTATGTGATCATTATTGTGGTCCCAGTGCAGCCAGAGAATGTCTGACAATGATACACATTTTTCACTTCTCCTCCTTCTTGATATGTTAGGACCATTAAATCCAACTCCAGATATTCTTCAGGTAATGTTCATGAAATGGGAGGCAGTAACTAACAGGTGAGAAACAATAAAAGCCTGTTTGTTGGGTCTTTTCTCTATTGTCACTGACTCTGTAAATATTCCCAATCCATTTCAGACCAAAACTAAACAACTAAGAAAATGTTGAGGGTAATTATAGTAATCAAATTTATGCTTGTGATGTGGAGTGTTGCTGAATAATGTTCAGTACATGCTGTGCCTCTAAGAGTTACTAACATCAACAGCAAATCTGGGCACAGAACTCAGGGACCATTTATTAAGTCATGGTACAATGAGACAGCCACCACAATTGACAAAAATCTATTAGCAGTCACAATTGAAAAAAAAATGCATTTTTTGTTTGGGAAACATTTTTAAAAATTTCAGAAGGATGTAACCAGTATAAACTCAGCAGGTTTCACAGAGAATAAATATCCTAGTTCTCCAACAACAAACAAAAATAAATATCCTAAGACTGTAATTAGGAAATAATTGACAGAAGCATATGAGTATAATGTATGACTCCATATAAATGTCCTCCAATATTGCTTTAAGTATTTGAGGTTTGGACTATTTTTTTTTCCTAGATTTGGTGTAAAACCACAGGGAACAATAAAGTCTTGAGCAATGTAAATTGGTCTATTTTGATCTGCATTTGAGCAGGAGTATACACATGGATTTTAACAAACCTGATTCACTCTCTCAGGACAGAATGCAAATTTAATTCATTAATTGCTTTTTGCTTTATTTACAGGTTAAAACTCCACTGAGACACATCATTTCACATTTAGGAGATCCTGGTTGCATGGCTATCAATCAGTGTTACAAATTAGTTAAGCATATAAAGATTACTCTGACATTGTTTTTCCCCAGCTTGCAGAAAATATTCAGCCACAATAAATAAATCAAAACATCCATGTTCTGCTCTGCACAGTCTGACTTACAGATGTCGGTGGCCTCCAAACAACCAGAACACCCAGTTAAAGATAAATTAGTCTTCCATCAAGTGCCAATGAATGTCTGGCACTTTCCAGTAGCTGTGTGCGCTCTGTAGAGTGCAGTACCTGAATGAGAATGTTGAGAAGGCATCCTGATTTTCCCTTTAAAAACATACTATTTTTTTTTCCATGGGGCCAGGCTTATTTGCAGCTGACATTCAGTTTTGCTTGGACTTCAGCAGAACAAATTCTGCCCCCACCCATGTTGAACTATGGTATTGATTTTATGATCCACAAAAAGATGAATAAAAGATTAATTTGGCTTTGTTAGGTTTTAGCCAACCAAAGTTCGAAAGTTCATAGGACTACAACAGAGTAGTAGTAACAGAAATGTAGGAGCAATGAAAAGAAGGCAATCTCTTAGTGGAAGGGTATATTTGCAGATATAGTCTGCGGACTTTTAAATGTAATGATACTTGAGATTTATTCTGCAGACAGCTTGAACCTTTGTATGACTCACATTGACCAACAACAGAATCAGAAATGTATCAGTGAGAGAAACACTTTGGACAAAAGTAACGAGATTGAGAGGAATGGGAGAAGACGGGGATGTAGAAACTCAACTTTCTAATACTCACATGTGTTAACTGCACAGCTGCTGATCTGTCCAGTTTAATTACACAATAGTGCATGTGAATGTACAAAGAGGTGCAAAGAGGAGAATTAAATATTCTGCAATCATGCAGCAGCCTACAGGCAGTCAGAGACATGAAAATGCACACATTGAGTAGGCCTGCACAGGATAGGAAGGAAAGCTTCCACAAGAGGTTCTGCAGGAAAGGACACAGGAATCATCAGATGTGTAATGCTTTTCTTATGTGCAATGATGAGGAAAGGGTATACAATAGAAACCAGTGAAATTATGAATGGTTTTAAAAGAACAAATATGATGTTTTCATTCAAGGGTTTGTAATAGAAGACTGGAAAACGAAACAGAAGAAATTAACATGCAAGAGGATTAAAATAATTGAAAAGCAGGCTTTTTACCCACATGTAACTGCACTTTGGATTTCATTACCAAAAGAAATTATGAAGGCCAAAACATAAATGATTCAAAGAACAACTAGGCAAATTTATGAATAATATTTCCATAGGAAATACAAAGTGCAGAGTTCCAGATGCAGGTTTCAGTTCTTGAAAACTCTAAGCTGTATCATAGCATTCATATCCTGTTTTAACTCTAAAAACTTCCTGTTATTTACTGAGAGAGATGGAGTTTTGGTTCAACCCTAAGATACAGGGCAATACATCTTACACTCTGCAGCAAGTACTCTGAATATGTCAATCTAGATCCTGTAAAAAATGCTTTTACTATCAGTAAGAACACTACTACAGCATTTAACAAATGATCTCATGATTCAGTGCCATTGTGCCAAAGAAGTGAAGAAGCCTCCACTTAAACCACAGATTTTCAGCTTTTCTTAGCAATGGGCTGTATATTTTACTTAACTATGTTCAAATATGGCAGGGAGAATTATCCAAAAATTTAATCAACAGATAATTTGTCATTCTGGATTTGTAGTTTCACACTTCCAGTGTGAGAAGAGAGCCGTAGGGATGAGAAAATAGCCAGCATAATTTCAATGTTACAGGCATCTAAAAGGGGAGTAACAAGTCATACAAATGCTTAGGACACCAAAATTAGGTGCTTGAATTTATTTCAATTTTAATAAATCAAAGTTCTTGCTAGCAGCTCTGAGACAGAATTTTAAAAAGTGTATTATTCCTTTCTCAGCATAGACTCCCTCTCTTTCTGAAATAAGAATGAATAAATTACAAGCAGAGGTCTTCTGGGGCAGCACTGACTGTTATACTAAAAGCACATTTTAACCAGACTTGTCAACAGGTTAAGATCAGCATTTTTTACAGGCATATCACTTCTCTTGCTATAAAGCTGACATAATAATTTCCTTCACAGTTGGAAAAGTATTTAATATTTATTTCCCTGAACTAAACTATACCTATTTGAAATGAAACTCTAGGTGTCCTTAATAATATGACCTTTAAATTACAATTCCTTTTTGGCTACACAAGTAGTCTTAAACAGAAGATGAATTCTACTACACTTCAGGGGATGAATAAAGAGATGCTAATTGTAAGCTTTTGCCTTATTGCAACAGTTATATATTAGGAAATATTATCTCTCACCATTCTCCAGCTAAGATTAGCATTCTTTTCAATATCAGACCAGACCACTTGTATAAATACCACATTACTCCATTGCACCAAGGTGGCTGGATACCAGATTACTGAGTCCAGAGGAAATATTATAAGCTTGCCTTGGGACTGTACATATTTCAGATGTGGAAACAGTACCAGTAGATGGTGCTCAAGAACATATTGCATAAACATATACCTTGATGGAAAACACAGAAAAGGAGTAATGGATAACAACATTCTAAGCAACCTTCCAACAGAGCTGTAGAAGCTAGTAACCTTAGATATCCCAAAATGTAAATGGGTGACAATAAGGAGGGTAATGTGTGACAGAGGAGGGGAGATTGTGCATGAACAATTCTGTGGTACAAGACTTCAGCTGTAAAATTTGCCTAACCTACTTTAACCATGGTGTTTGTTGTTCAAACTGCCTTCATACACAAAGGAGAAAAACAAGCAATACTAGCAAAATCTTCATTTGGGTTTGTAGGCTCCATCAAGCTATATTGTATGTCACATCAAAGACTTGAGAAAGTATGCACTGGCTTTCCTTCCCAGAACGACCACAGATACAGAACTGGATTGTCCCATTCTTGTTAAATCTAAATCTTCTGCTGTAACAACTCTTGTGTTTGATAGGCAGCCATCACTACAGCAATTCTGAAACCTCTATCAGCATAGACAAAAACATGGAACGCATAGGATTAAAGAAGCTCAAATAACTGTATTATCATCTTTCTGACTCTAGACTCCATTAATTCCAGGTATTATTTGGACATATATGAGCTTTAATGTCCACATTCTTTTGGAAAAAAAAAGAAAACAACAACAAACTAGTAAATGGAAACTTCAAATATTTCCTCACATCTTCAGTTTTGAACAAATAAAATGGACCTCTAAGTGGGTATTTGCATTTAAAAAAAGAGTTTATATGTTTATATATACATGTATATAAAATATAAACACACAAACATATGTATACATACGTATACATATAAAGTTCCTTCACTTTATGAATTATTACCATTTAAACTAAATAAGAAATTGCAGTCCAAACACTTCTAATAAGAAAATAGAATGGTTTTTTTTACTTTATTAATCTCTTTTCCTTGGCATTGCCATGGGAGATTTGACACCTGGATTAAGATGTTGACTTCACATTCTTCCCTATTGTTATAAAGGGTAGGGAACAGGATTATGTTCAAAGGAAAATCACATTGGGAATCATTCATAGCCGGCCTCTTGTGGAATAGAAATTAAATTGAAATTCTGTGTCAGTCAGTATATTTGCCTCCTTTTTCAGAATGCTTTCACTTGAGTCTTGTTGCAGCCTGATGAGATTCATGAAGGAAATCCCTAGAACAATGTTTACAGTGACCTATTTATGGTTTCTTTCTATACCTCTGAAAAGAATGTTACAAGGTGTTTTTCCTGCCTTCCATTGACTTGAAACACAAAGGTGATTCTTGTCCCCATAAGATAGAATATGTTTCATAAGGAATACTAATACTGCAGAGATTTCATTAAATACACAGGTCTGTGTATTCCTTGCTTGTTGTTCTGAATCATTATCTGGTAGTCCCCATAGTAAATATGCAAACGGTATTGCAACCTTTGCAACTGAAAATCTCCCTCTTGATAGCTCCACCCTGTCAGAGTCTTCCAACAAAGCATTACTGATGGGAATTTAAAGATAGAAATTAATTACAAGCTTCAATTGTTTTACCACAGTGTGCTGCCATGTTTGTCACATCACTTTAAGCTTCAGTGCTTGCTGTCAGTTGTCTCTCAAGAAGTATTAGATTTTAGTAATTTTTCAAATATACAAAAAGGATGTATCTGGAGATGCATTTTTGGAAATTAGAAATCTGCTGGTGCATCATGCCAGGGAACATCTATTCATTTTTTCAAGTATTTGAATTTAAATAATTCCTTTGAAATGTGATAGTATCAACAGACAATGAGAAAAAAAGCAGGAAAGGAAGAGACAAAGGCCAGCTGGCCTGCTGCAATGTGCGCTGATATCACCATGGTATTCTTCTTTTCGAACATTCTGTGAAAGTTAGATCTGTTCTTTTCTAAATACATAGCTATCAAAGATTTAAATGTTCACAATGTCATGAAGCTATGTATAAACATATGGCTTACATAGCCTCTGCTCATCAGGTGAACCTCAGCACTGCCATTTATTCTGACATAGTTCATTTTTATGTCACTCCTAGTAAGGGTACTTGATTTATTATCCCAAACTAAAAAGTGATTTTTTAACAGCTTTGTGGGACTCCAAATTAATTTCTGACCCAGCAATTTTCAGCTCAAAACTCTTCTAATATGTGCTTTGGAAGAAGAGACTGTTCCTCTCCATTGCCTCTTGCTAATTTCTTTTTCCCATTTTACCTGTGTTTTTTATTGCATAGATTCTGCAGACTCAACCTGGAGTCTAGAAAAGAAATTCTCTCTTCTTCCTCACAGTTAGTTCAATAAGATTCACCAAACTAAAATTTAGATTACTTTAAAACATTTTTGTGTTTTGGTTTATGAATCACTGATTATTTCTTATATATGAAATGCAGATTTTTTCATCCTTGTTTGGATGCACTTTCAATTTCAGGGTCCATTCATTGTGATTATTTGTTATTTTTGATAGTGAATTCCAGTGGTATTGACACTGTTCCAGAATCTCATGACTAACACTATTTTATGGACATAAGCACAGCAATAAATTATTCTATGACATATTCTTATCCTTTACTTTGACTTAATGAGGCCTCATCTGAAGCACTACATCCAGTTTTGGTCCCTTCAGTACAAGTGAGTTTGTAAACATAGCAAAAGGATAAAAGGATCTTGAGATGGTCAAAGGGTTCGAGCACGTGGTATTAAAGGAGAGGAGAGGAAAGGATAAATGTCCTCTGTCTACAAGGGATTTAGAGAGGAAAAAAAGCCATGCCCATGTCAAAGGTCCTTCATCCATGCAAGGACAAGAAGCAAAGGAAATTCCCCAAAGGAAATTCTTACTTGATATAAAGAAAAAGATATTTTCTCACTGAGCATGGTTACATCTAGAAACAGGCTGTTAGAGAGATTTTGGGCCTTCATTGCTGGACATTCAAAAAACTTAACTAAACACAGCACTGAGTAACCTGCTATAACTTCAAAGTTGTCCTTGCTTTCAGCAGAGGTGATCTTCAAAATTCCTTTTCAACCTAAATTATTATGTTACTCTTACGACTACTCTTTCAATTTTTTCCTCCTCAGATTTCCCATTTCAGTCCTTCCTTACCTTCCTCTCTCCTTTTCCTTTCTTTATTTGCTCCCTTTTTTCACTCTTTCAATTTTTCTTCTATAGAGTTACTTCACATTTTACTTTTCTGTTGCTTTTGTAATATTTCTGCAACACTCCAATTACCTGTAAAACCTCTATAAAGCAGACAAGAAAGAAAACCATAGAGAGAAACACATATAATAAAAATAGAGGTAGATTGATTAAAAGGATGTACAGGTCTCTTATTCCCTTCAGTTATTGTTAGGTAATAACCTGTGGGTCTGTCTATTTCTCTTCCAATTTTGCTTCTCTTTTCTACTTAACAGGTGCCCTCTTCCTACCTTTGGTACCCTGAACCTCTCTGTCCCATAGTCCCAACACTGTTATACCTTCCTCTCACTCAGCTTTTGTCTCTCTCACCTTTTCCATTCATTGTATTTGCCCTTTCAGGTCTTTCTCTTAAAGGCTCTCATTTTAAGTTTTCTGGCTCATCAAGTCTTATCCAGTTTTAGATATTCGTTTTCACTCAGTAGTCAGAGAATCCAGTCATGATTTGCAGTTTTTAAACTAAATTTGCTGTACCAGATTTCCCTTATGAGTCATAGTTTTTATGACAATTCCAGAAATTTATGGCAAGTCCAAATGTGATCATTTTTTTCACAGCAAAAAAAGAAAGTGACCATATCATTTGCAGAAAAACATTTTTGCAAAATTTCAGTGCATAGCATGGAAGATCAGAACTTGATAAAGGTTTTCAATAAGTAACTGTAAGAATTTGTTATCAATAGCAAAGCAACATATTTTCTTATTCTCATAAATGGTCAGAGTGTATTTTTGGAAACCCCATGAAGTAAAGTTGCCTCAAGGCAGACACCTGGCAGGGGAAATTGGAGCAAGGATAGTTAACCTCTGTAGAGTCTACAAATAATTTGAAAATGCGTGTAAAATATGAAGATATTTCATAGAGGAGAGGCATTTCTAATTTGGCTTATAATACATTGTTGCACAATTTTATTTTTGTTCAAATGTAATGTGTTTTGAGACTCTCTTCCTTCTCCCACTTACTGCCAATTTCATAATGGACACGTGCCAATATTAAGTCTTGATCAATGTCTAAATACACACCTTTAATTTCCTTTTTTTGGTATTCTGACACCATTTCAAACTATTTTTCATTTCCTCTTATCTCATATGATAACCATGTTCTTCTTTTTTCTCCAGTTGACTTAATTCCATCATCTGTCCTTTTTCTAATTAATTTGTAGGGTGACCTCAATTTTCAGTTTCATGGAATAGAATCACAACATTATTAGGGTTGAAAAAGACCTCCAAGATAGATGACAACCTTTGACTGAACACCACAATCTCAACTAAATTGTACACCAAGTGCCATGTCCAGTCATTTCTTGAACACTTCCAAGAATGCTGACTTCACCACCACCCTGGATAGCCTGTTCTAATACTTAACCACCCCTTCAGTGAAAATATTCTTCCTGATGTCCAGTTTGAACCTCCTCTGGCAGAGATTGTGACTGTGTCCTCTTGTCCTCTCATTGGTTGCCTGGGTGAAGAGGCTGATCTCCACCTGGCTGCAACCTCATTTCAGGTAGCTTTGGAGAGTGATAGGGTCACACCTGAGCCTCCTTTTCTCCAGGCTAAACAACCCCAGCTCTCTAAGCCACCCCTCACAAGACTTGCAACAAGGGTATTTCTCAATATTGCTGCAGTTATTTTTCTTTTAGATAAAGTCCAATGACTAACTTTTACATTTTAAATGGCTTAAACCAGGCTTTAAAGCTCAAGCTCTTATTAGCAACCTGCCACTCTTTCTACTTCTACTATCTGTTTGAAATTAGTGTTCTGGCAAAATAAAACAAAAATATGTGTTACTATATTCCTTATGTGCTCTCATCTCTCTCTTCACAGTGTCTAGGATTTCTCTTTTCAACACACTGCCAAGTGCTTTAAAACATTTCCTTGGAATTTGTTGTTCTCGCCTCAAGCTGAGTTTTGTCTCTAAATTGAATTAAATCTCAAATTCAAGATAAGGCATTTGCCTTCCTGCATTTTGCTAGATCTACCAAATCTGTGTTCTCTTCTTCTTAATCTACCCAAATATTGTCTGCATCTTACTGCTTGCTAGGCATCCAAAGGACAAAAGTCATGATGGTGCTCCAAATGCAAAAAAAAAAAGAAAAGGAACTGGAAAGTGATAATATCACATTAGTTAAGAGTGTTCATGAAGAAATATCTTAACTAGTATTGGTTTCACAGAGACTTATTGAAAATAAACACTGAAGGCCATTGGACAAACCCTGAAAATAGAGAGCTTAGTCACAAAACACGGCTATTATTTTTTTCATAGTAAAATAACATAATACAAAGAAATACATTGCGTCACTTAACTAGGAATTGACAACTATGGATAATCCCGTCTGAAAACAATATTTATGAGCAGATAAAAATGTAGACATACAGACACACTTTATACATAAATAGGCAGGTATACTAAATGGTCATTTTAGGTCCCTTCCAATGGAAATATTCTATTCTTTTTTATTCTACTCTAATTTATTCTATTATATAAAATTCATATATTAAAAAATCTTATTTTTATATTTAAATGTCACATATGAAAATATATAAAAGAGTACAAACTGTTTTAATCGTTCTTAAAATCAAAACATAAGTATGAAACATAGAGTGGCAATCAGCAGTAACCTTGTTTTACGAAGTATTCAAGAAAACCTTCAAAATCAGAAAATCACAGGCACATGTAATTTTGTGCTTTTTTCAGGGCACAGGTATTACATAGGCCTTGAGAGATGACCGTTGCCCTAAAATATAGTGACCCTTCCACTGAGAAATGATAATTGCACACATTGTAGAGATTTTCTTTTCAATGTGCCATTTCACATCTATGGTATTAGAACTGATAAGACAATCTGTATCTTGCTTGCATGTTAAAGATCTCACATCCATATGAAAGCAGATTTCTGGGAGCAGTAAGGCCCAGATGAGAAGGATAGTGTAATAATGTCAGTAATCCCAAAGATACTCAAGAAACATTTTCCATGTTCAAAAGGAGGAGTTTGCGTAAAGTTGATCAGCTAGAATATGACTAGTGAGACATAGTGAAACTATTCAGTTGTCAATGTGTTTGTAAAATCTCATAAAAAATATTGAGTAAAATTTGAGCAGGACTTCATAATTCTTTTCCTTCAAATAGCCCTTCATACAAGATATCTGCACAATGACAACTGATTTGCAACACCTTTTCCCTCTGATATTAAAAAGAAACCAAAACAACCTCTTAAAAAGACTGGCCCATGAGGTACAACCAGAAAAGAATTAATGCCAGATGACACCTTTGGAATAAAAGAATGGAAGCATAAATTCATGTCAAGTACAATTAAAATCTGTGATGACCTTAACAAGATACCAGTGTCTCTAATGAACACCCAGTCCGTTCAATATACAGGAATAGAGGAAAAATAAGCAAAAAAATCCAAGAGAGTTTCTGGTTCCCACAGCAGTTGAGAATATTAACTTAACAATGTCTCTTGGGGGCAGTTGTCTGCATGATATATCTTTTGCTGGTAGAAGAAAAAACACGATTATTGGAGAAAGCCCTGGAAATAGGCATCAAATGTTCCGTCCCACAACAGGGACTAAAATATGTTTTTAATGTGTTTATTCAAAGCTATAGTAAATTCTAATATTACTATTTCTGTATAGGAATTTTTCAAGATCTGTAATTTCCAACTATTAATCTTTCATATTCTAACAAATATGGTAAATTCCACAGTTACCAAAATATGCTTAATATCACTATGTTTGTTATAACCTCTGCTTCCAGTTGATGCATAATCCCTCAAAGCAAGGAAGTCTGTTGTGCCTTCTGAAAGAATAACAGAAATACAAACCTTCCAGGCAAAATACCCTGACTCTGATTTGAAATCGTACAACAATGCAACAGAAGGGGTTGATTTGAAAGGAAGAAGTCATGTGTATTGAATAATATTGTGATCTGCAATCCTGGTACCTTTTTTGGTGTTATTCTTCTTTATGCACTTGCTAAACTGCCTAATGCATACAATCAGAGAAATTAAGGCTTATTGTCTTAAATTGTATTACTATCCACACTCCCAAAGTGAAGGACATGCCCATTTGAAGGGGTGGGACTAGAAAAGGGATCAGAGACTAATGCTGCTGGATCTCAGAAGTCAATACAGACACATATTTGACCTGTATGCTAGACCAAATCCTACACTAAACTTCAGGATGAGTAGCTATTGCTTGTATTTCATACATTTTTGAAAAGTTTTTTATATCATATATTTATATTTTATATGTTGATTTTTATTTTATATGTTTCCAAAGTCTAAACACTTCTCATCTGTTTCAATTGGTCAGTCTTTTTTTGTTTTATTTTAGATGGTAACTGCTTAAGTAATGAACACCTTAAAGGACTAATGGAAATGTCATATGTAGTAGTCAAATTTGAGTCTACAGTGTTTAGTTAACCGCATGCATAACTGTTTCTGCTAGACTATAGATTTCCTACAAGAACAAATGAGTATTAGCTGAGATCATCTATGTAAATTTGGTCCATTACATGCTCTTTCTTACAGATCAGTGTGCTTCTTATATACATAATCCCCAAAGTCATTATCCTCTCAGTCACCACTTACCTGTTTTCTAGACAAGAGAGAAATCTACTTCATTTGCGAGTCAGCTGTGTTTTCCCATTTACTCTGCAGGTTGAGATTTTTTTTGTATTGTCTTTGTAAAATACAGGACCAGTTTAATTTCATGCAACACTATATGCAAACCAGCTCTAGACTGTTACAGCATTGAAATTCCATAATTCCTTTCAGAATTTTGTTCCCTTATAATGCCATGAGATATTTCTTTAACATAGCTTTAATTAGGTGAATGATTAAATGTCGTCATGAAAACCTAATGTATAAAACCTATAATAAAATATATAAAATTGCAATATTCTGAGCATATTCCATAGCAAAACCAGTTACATTAGTAAAGACATAGGTACTGGTATGTTTTTCTGAAAAGAACAACTGTATATTACAAAAAGCAAACTAGTCCCTATTGGAGTATTAGGAAGTCTGGGATTTTATGTTTGGTTCTTATGACTAAAGCATTTATGGCATCATGAGAGCTGTTTAATGAATGTACTGCCTAGTAATACTCCACAGGGCATACTATATTATCTTCTTATTACTGCTTTTGTCTCTACAGATAATTCTGCAAGCCCACTGCTAAGAAAGCAGAACAGTTCCTGAACATGTATGTTTATTAAGAATGGTTGATCATGGACAATATCAGTGGCTTGAATGATTCAAACTTATCCAGATATTTTACAGGTAATTACACACAAATGAGAATTAGTGACTTCTGAGGTTTCTGCATTTTGTAAATTATGCTTGATAATATAGTGGTGTGCATTGAAACAGCATTATACCTACTCCTATAGTGTTCCAGGAGGTGATCTGATGCATAGGCTCATGTCCTTGGATTTTCCACAAGTTAGTAATTTATGATGATTGGTTCTTTTTAATCTCACAGGAACCGTTTTTTTTTTTCTTTTTTTTTTTTTTTTGATGGTTCAGTTGCTAAATCCAATATTGCAAAACAGTTGAGAATCTTTTATTCTATGTTCTTGAATTGGTTTATATGCCTAGGACTAATTTCTTTTTAGTTCTAACATATTACTTGGCAATTAAATGCTTTAAAGCAAGTCTAATTCTGGATAAATTTGCTATACGTGTGTTACCATGTAGGACAGAACAATGGAAGTAGTTCTACAGAGTGAAGCCAATCCTACTGAAGATTTCATATGTGCATGATAACCAATGTGGGACTTTTTAATCTATGTAAGGGTTTTTTTATTTATTTATTTATTTTAAATTTTTTTAATTTTATTTTCAGGCAAGTACCAATCTGGTCTAATAAACAGATATAGCAGTGGGAGTATCCTAGATGTACTTCTTAAGCAGATATTCCCATTTATCTCTCATTAGAAACATATCAAGTTCATGAGATTGGTTCACAATGTGAAGATGGAGCACAGGAAGCAGAAATGATCAAGGCGTTTGCTTTGGAAATGCATGTGGGATCCAAACTCTGACACCAAAGCAGTTGCATCTATGTGTGACTAATTCAAGCACAAATTATTAAAAAGTGTGTTCTGATATGATGTGAAAAAAAGTTATTAAATGGCACATTCAGTCACAGTAGCTGGAAGAAGAGGTCTATATGCTCATCCAGGATCATATTGTAAGGGACAGCAAAAGGTTCTAACCTTGGAAGCTAGGGCCCCCCTTGATAAGATTCAAAAGGGAACTCTGAGAACATGCAGCAAATGGAGAGTCATTTATACAGAATAAATTTTTTTTGCCCTCTTCTTCCTGTGGGAACATTTCCCAGATCTTTTTCCTAGCAATTGAATGATGCAGAAAATTGCAGAGCTCTTTTTATAGAGATTTTGTTGTTAAAAATAAATTCACCACTGGTCGTAAGGCACTTTAAATTTCCTTTGTGGTGTATAGGTGTAGTGGGTTGACCCTGGCTGGATGCCAGGCCCCCACTAAACCCACTCCATCACTCCCCTTGTCAGCTGGACCAGGGAGAAAAAATATATCAAAAGGCTTGTGGGTCAAGATGAGGACAGTGACAGATCACTTACCAGTTACCATCATAAGCAAAACAGACTTGAATTGGGCAAATTATTTTCATTTACTACCAAGACCCTAAGAGGAGGATAATGAGAACACCAAATCTTATAACACCTTTCACTCACCCTTCTCTTCTTCCCAGGCTTAACTTGACTCCTGAATTCTCTGCCTCCTCTCCACCAGCGGGGCAGGTGAATGGGAAATGGAGGCTGCAGTCAGTTCATCCCCCATTGTCTTTGCCACTTCTTCCTCCTTAGAGGGAGGAGTCATCACACTCTTCCCCTGCTCTGGAGGCAGTCACTGTTTTCCAGGACTTTTTTTCCCCCTTCTTAAATACATTGTTCCAGAGGTGCTGCCACCGTTGCTGACAGGCTTGGCCTTGGCCAGTGATGGCTCTGTCTTGGAGCTGGCTGGCATTGAGGTCCTACTTCTTCTTTCTGTTACTTGACCTAGAGGCTGCTGGGCACTCGAGATGGTATACGAGTCTCATACAAGTGTTGTGCTCCTTTTCCACCTAAAATGACTCCAAACAGCAGTCATCCTCCTCTAAAAATTTTAAAAGTGTTGAGTCAATTCCACAATTAAATCATAGGTAAACTTTTGTATATTTATGCTGCTAGTTAGAGTATTAGCTGATTTGTTAATGTAATTTTCATTTTGCTTTTTCTACTCCACTTTTTTTTTTCCTTTTTTTCTTTCGTGAAGTGTTGCTCAGGACCCAAACACACTGCTTCCTTCCTCCTATCCTTAGCAGAAAAGTTTTTTTCCCAATTTTCCTACTAGACTATCCCCTTATTTTCATGTTTTGTATTTAGTTCAATTATTCTCCTATAACTTTTCTAATTCAGTTTTACTCTAACTTGTCTATTTACTAGCCATGAAAGTATTTCAACAATTATTTGCATTATATTCTTGATGTAATGCGCATGTAAAAGCGCAGAAGATTAGGCATGTAGATAACAAGAAAGAGTTGTGTTTTAGCAAACCAGAAATTCAGAAAATCATCATCTTATTTGGAAGGTACACGTGAAAGCTTCTATTTCATCTCCTGCTCATAAAATCTCCTGCTCACAGCTCAATTCAGAAACATAGACTTGAGTGGCACCAGCCTTCACAGATGGAGATTTTGCAGGCAGTATTGGAAACCTATTGCAATATTTGATTAATCTCCCAGTGAGAAGTTATTTTTCTCTTTTTTTTTTTTTTTTTTAAATATATGGAATTTGAACATATTCTGACTTTTAATGATCGTTGTCTTTTGTTTACCTCTGTTCATCTCTGTTAATAACCTGGCTGTATCTTGTCTGTTGCTTCCAGTAGATATGGGAAAGCTGCTTCTAGGTGTCACTGAAGTCAGCTCTTCTTGAGGCTGAACCATCACAGCTGCCTCAGCTGACCCTCACGGGGCTTGCACCCCATCCCCATATCTTTCAGAGCCCTAGAAGATAAAGGGAAGCCCTACCTCTTATTGAGAGTTAAGGCTATCCATGATTTGTAGTCAGAAGAGATTTTTGTTACAAAACAAATTCCCACTGGCTCCAGAGCAAGATGATGGAACATGCTGCCTTTTAAATACAAGCTGTTATGCTGGGGACCACTTCTCCTCCACTGATGTCTGACCTTGGGGTGCGTGACCTGGAGATGCTGCTCATTGGAGATGCTTGCTGTGGGCAACATGTTGAGAGCTGGGAACTAGATGTCTCTTCTGTCTCTTCTGGGGCAAGGCATTCTGCAGACAGTTCTAGAATGTGGATTATTAGAGGAATATAACTAAAAAGCATCCCAGTAAAATGTTAGATGGGACAATGTCTGGAAGATTTCTAATGTGAAAAAAAAACCTATTATGTGATTTGTTTAATAAACGTGTCTCTTATGAAAAGGCATGAGATAACAGATGTTATAACATGGAGGGAGCTTTTATACATCTTGTTTATTTAGATTTTTTCTTGTTTCCTGAGGCAGTAGAAACCTCTATAGCTTTTCATGACTACTTGCAGCATGGTCTCTTTATTTAAAAATGTATGTGAACAGAATACATTTATAAATAGCTTGGAAATAAGACTTCTATCCTCTTTTAATTTTTCTTTTTCTGTCTGAGATTTCTGTAGACTTTCTCATCATTATGTGTCTCCTACAATTTATGTTAAACATAATTTCTTATTTTTGCACACTGTGTTATAGAGAATAATGCTGGCACCTGAGTGCAAAACTTCTACCAGCAGTAATGTGGAAAATTCTTCTTTTCTTGTGTAAGAGAAGTGAATATGAAGTGTCAACAGAGTCTCAGCTGAGGTCATATCCGTGACAGGCCACAGGGCACACAGTGTAATTGGGAAAACAGCAGCAGCAGTGTTTCTGTTCCTCTGTAGATAGGAAGAACATTTCCTTTTTTCTCCTCAGTAATGGCAGGGATTCATTTAGCAGCTTTGCTGTAACACAATAAATAATTTCTTCCTGCTCCAAAATTTGATCATTTAAAATAATATATTTTGGAATAGGAGGTTACAAATATGTTTTTTTTTTTAAATGTAGTGATTGAGAGACACTTACTACCAGTAAGCTTCTGTCATTGTCAAGGCAGAGACAGCATTTCTAGGTGTTATCCAGCTACTTGTAAACACAGCAGAGCTGAATTCATTTAGATGCTAAAATAGTCGTGTAATGAGAGATGTGAGGTACTCTGGCCAAATTTGGAAGAAGACCACTGAGGAGTTCTTGATGTGTATTGCATTTGTGAACTTTCCATTGATCTTTTTTTATTTTGTTCTCCTTTTCTTTGATGGCTCTTTCAAGAGCACATAATTCATACAAAACACACACACACATATACACATATATATTGACACATAAATACTCAATTGTATGCATCTTATTTAAAGGATTTGAAAAGCTATGTTGAAAAGTACTGTGAGAGTATCTCTAGAATGTTACTCTGGCTATCATTCAATTAGAGAGTAGGAACATAGTACAGTGTTCCTACTTATAGAAGCATAAATACTAGAAACAGTTACTGTGTGAATGGTTTGCCAACAATGCAAGGACTGAAATATATCCTTTTAAACAATTTCTTCATAGACCTGTATTAATTATAGTGTCTTTGAGTACAGATTGATGAGAGTAAATGTCTAAATTAGCTGTATAAACTGTCAGTTGTCCACTCCATTTTCCTGAGTCAGTGTTTCACAGACTGTCGAACTTTTTTCTTCCGCAGTCCTCTTGTGACTCTTTGGTGCCTGAGGTAGTGAGTTATACCTGATTGTCCTTCTCTACAATAATATAACTTGCTGGAAGACTGCATTCCCCTAGCCACCCTTCTACCTTTTGCACACAGAACTACCCTTCCACCTTTTCCCTCTCACTTAGACATTATACCCACCTCAGAGGAGAACTATTTTTAAGAGAAACACTCCCAAAAGTTTTTGGATTATGGCAACCTCAAAGGAAATAGCGAATATTTGTCAAGCTTTATAGATTTCTCCCTGTGTTTCTCACTGCTGTTTTTCAGTGAAAGTTTTTCATGTTTTCAGGAATTCACTGTTGCAAAGATGTTGATTGGTGGGTATTGGGCACAGAGCTGCTGCTTCCTGCTCTCTGTTGATCTCATCCTGGGAGGCTGATGAACAACACTGGCAGGTGTAGGAGTACAGAATGAAACAGGAGTTTGTGAAGGTCATATTGCCTTAGCAAAGGCAAGCTCTTTTGGATGTAATGACACCCAAGGAGCGTGTGTATGAGCTAAGATAAATTACAGCAGACCTTATTAATGAGGACACAGTGGCAGAGTAACCGTATCCTGTATCAGGAGGATCCTCATGCCTAATGCTCTCTCCAGGAGGCTTCAGCAAGACTGCCATGCTGTTAGTCAATTGTTCTTTGACTGTACGACAGAGAATTTGGAAGTTTCAGGGTGAGCAACCTATACACCAGAGCATCATCAATTTGAACATGTGAGCTAAAAGGCATCTACTGCCTGCATGGAGTAGTTTTGCAACTAAAAAAACCACATAAAACCTAAAAAAAACAAACAAAAAAACCCCAATCAAAACAAAGCAACAACAACAACAAAAAATAAAAACACCCAAAACCAAACCAAACCACCAAACTCCCCAAAACAAACAAACAAACAAACATCAAACAACCAGAAAAAGAAAAAAAATCAAACAAAAAAAGCAAACCAAAAGAAAATAACTAAGCACCAGCATAAATGTGGAATAAAGTTTAGAATGCTTTAATACCGGAAGGGTTTTTTCCTCTAAGTTTGGACTTGGGTTCGTATCCTGACATGTTGTGTGCATAAATCCAACTAATAAAATGGGTACAATGTGTTCAGAGATAAACACAAAAAGACTTTAGTATTTAAGCTGAAATATATATTTTAAAAATTAAAGACAAATTTAAAAAATAACTTAAATTTTTATTTTTAAATCAGCAGGGCAACAGAGCAACATTTTCTTATTGATCAACATGGGATATCCTATAAAGCCCAGATTTACAATAGCAAAATTTGCATTTGGTGTTTAAGCTTCCCTGTAGTTGTTGATCAAGGATCACATCTCTTCAGATGCCTGACAGGTAAGAGCTTTGCCAACAGAAGTCAGCAGTTTAGACCTGGCCATAATTACCTGATGGTATCCCTATTAAGCAGAATTACCATCCCTATTAAACAGCAGTTATTGCTATTAGGTATCATTAGTCTTAAATTACTTCCTTGGGACATATCTCAATTAAGCAAATTTCCATGTTAAGTGCATCCTGATTAACTGAACTGCACTGTACTGCTTTGTTTCTTCATGTACCCACTCCAGTAGCCTTCATCCCTCATTTAAACTTTCTCAAAGTCTGGTCTTTCTAAGACTCATTTTAAAAGTGCACCCAACTGAAGTAAGGACTGCAAAAGATCCTAGTTTTTGTTGTCTTGCCACATTTCATTAGTTGTATTTGAAAGTCAAGTTCCACTCTTGCAAGGTGTTAACTTTTTTCTTTTTCTTGGAATAGTGCATTCATTTTAATTAGTCTGTAACTCTCCTGTTACAGGGCATTTTCCAGCTTCTGTAAAAGGTGAATTACGCATGCAAAAGAGTGATATGATTTTACTATCTAACATATTTTTAGGAAAAGGTATAAAAATAATTCTATTACTAAAATGATGTCATTTTTCTTTCTCTGGAATGTTTGTGCTTCAGAGGTCAGAGGCAGTGGTTTTAAAAACAACACAGCAATGAATCTCACCATTTTTATTTGTTGAAAGAGCAGTTTTATTACAAGCAGGTTAGTGGTGAAAATAAAGCCAGATGTATTTAATGTGGTTGTTAATTCAGAGTTCAGATTATAACAGTTAGGATAGTCCTGAGTGATGTTGGGGTGGGGAACCCAAACAAACCTTTAAATCACATCAAGTCTTTTGGTCAAATCCAAACCATGAATATTAATGTGTCTTCAAGACAAGGTAAAACCAAAACAGCACTCCTTTAAGAAGTTATTACATGTTTTTAAAGTTGAAATGGCTATCTTATATAAAACTTATTATAAATACAAATTACACTGAAATAATAAGAATAAAAAAATTAAAGCACATTACTGAAAACAGATCTACTTTTCTTCTACTTATAAGAATAGCCTTCCAGAGGAGTTGAAATTCTTTTTTAACATTGAATAAAATTTTGATTATAATTTCTGGTATTCCATCTTGTCACCGAATACAATTCAAAGGCATCATACTTGTACAAGTTCCCAGATGTAGTCATGCAGAAGAAAAAAAAAAAGTCAATTCAATTCTTTCAGTGATTCTTTGGGATTCTGGATGTCAGCTCAGAAATTCTAAGTAATTTAATCTTCTAGCCTTCTGAAGTTTTGCAATGGTAAGTGCACACAAACACACAAAATTATTTCTGAGGATATTCAGAAGTGCTATCTATTAGGCACCCCCTTCTTCCTTACTGAGAGGATGACAAGGTAGTAAATCAATATCTTCCATGAGAAGACTTTTCACAAGAGTGGTTTTCATATTTTTGTAACTGTACTCCATGTTATCTGGATTTTTTCATAAATCTTCCTAGACATGCTTAATGCAGTCTAATATGATTTTTAAATGTTTTTCACCCTAAAAGTCAAGAGGTGCCACTGCAGACATCTCTTGTCCTTCTCAATAAAATAGATGTTAGGATGTCCATAAAAATAAATTCCTTTATTAAAAAAAAATGGAATTCAAAGTAAAATAGACACTTCTGGTCTTAAAATTTCAAGTGATGGAGAACTCATTGCAAAACTAGCTAAAATGTGCAAATGATCTCATGCTTCTTGGAGAGGGTAAAGACATGAATGTGGTTTTGCTTGAAATTTATTTCCCTTTCATTTCATGTCCCTGTGTTTTCTTTATAAAACTGAAGAAGATGTTATCGACTATATTTAAATACCATACAAACACTCCCTAATTTCTGTCATGTAAGCTAATCTACTTGATCTCCTTGAGTCTTAAAAGTCACAGGGAACTGAGGAGCTAAGGTTTATTTCAGCCTCTGCGTCAGCCACCCATCATTTATCTCTCTAGATCTGGCCAGGACCTTGTATGAAAATCCTGCATTTCCTGTGATCACTGAACTTTCACCTCATGTGCCCCTCTTGCCCGCTGCTGCTACATTTAAGGCAAAACATTCAACCAAGCCATAACTAACCTTCTACTGGGGTTGTGACACCATTTTCAGCATGGTTAGCTAAGAAATAGCCTACTTTGACTTCAGATGGTCACTCAAAGTATGTTATTTGCATGGTCCCAGATCATGTGCCAATTAAAATGTGCCACATTTTACAAACTTGGGCAGTATTGACTATTTTTTTTTTTTTTTGAGGTTACTGAAGAAAAAAAGATTGTGCATAACAAATAAATATATTGGACTACAGTAGACCTTTCTCTAATAAATCACATCATGATAATTCACTTGAAATTCCTTGCAAGGAACCATCCAGATAGGATCTACTTGTGCCACATTGAAGATTTGCATACTTATTTATCAAAATTACATGTGGTAATTTACACTTAGCTACTACCTGTGTGAGAAAAAAGTTTAATCAAAAAACGACATTGGCTTAGTTTTTTCTCCAAAATACACTAATTATATTTTAATCTTTAATACTTTATTAATGATTTTCAGATTGACCATTCTGTTTATTCTGACAACTGGAAGACAGATGAATATTTACACAGGTTTCTTCTTTCAATTTTAGTTAAGAAATTATGTTGTATTGTATTTAGAAAGTTCATGGAGGCTTTGATGGTGGCAGCCTGAAATGCCTAATACAGATCACGGAATCACAGAATGGGTCAGGTTGGAAGGAACCAGAGTGGGTGATCTGGTCCAAACTTCCTGCTCAAGCCGGGTCATCCCAGGGCACATGGCACATGATTTTGTCCAAACAGCTCTTGAAGATCTTCACTGAGGGAGAATCCACAACATCTCTGAACAACCTGTTGCAGGGCTTAGTCATTAGTCATTGCACAGTAAAGAAGTTTGTCCTCAAAATCAGGCGGAGTTTCCTGTGCATCAATTTCGGCCCATTGCCTCTCATGCTATCATTTGGCACAATTGAGCGGAGCCTGGATCCAACTTCTTGCCACCCTCCCTTTAGATAGCCCTGCATTAACGTTCCCTTTGAGAGGTAACTTCTTTCCAGACATAATTTTCTACTTTGAGCTAGCAGTTTCATGCATGCTTTATCCACTAGATATGGATCCATAAACATTAATTGTCCTGTTTTTCTGAGTAACCATAGTGTAGAAAATAATATCTTTCTTGACAGAGTTCTATTCTCCTTAAATACAACTTAACAATTCCCAGAAGTATCAGTTATATTGAATACTGCAAGGTTATGCTATACTTTATGTAATAAGAGAATGGATTTTTTTCGTTGTGTCTTCGACATATTGGTATGAGACTTACTGGATTTTATGTCTAACTTGTACCTCTCAGATTTTATTCATTTTCCTACTACTCTTTTTATTATGTTGGGTTTTTAAAGCCTTCTATTAAGGTAAAAACATTTGAATTGTGAAGTCTATCACCATGGAAGGTAGATATGCCCTGCATAAAAATGATACGTGTAAATCAGACTATTTTGATTGCCTGTCTTCTACTGTCATGGAGGAGAAGCCCAGAAGGTTCCCTGGGCATTTAATTCTTTGCAACATTTTTGAGTTTTTTTTAATTTGTATGAAACTTGTAAGATATGCCATTGTGTCCACGTACATTTCTCTGTGGGTTTTTGACAAAATTCTTCATCACAAATTGTGCTTTGGTTCAGTGGAGTCATGTTGTGCTACAGGTTTTGATACAGTCATCAGTTAAACCAAGTTATCTGAGGCACATCAAACACTGTTATTTATCACAACACACCTCAATTTTATCTTTTAAAAGTTAAGCTTAGGACTTGGCATTTAATTACATTGTACAAACACAAGAATTTTTACTTTCAATTTACTGGACAGCTAGACTTACACTAATACCCAATGTCTTTTGGGTCAGACTTCTATGAAGTTTACAGTTATAGAACTTAATTGGAAAAATGCTGTAATCAGAAAAAACATATCATTCAGTAAAAGAGGAAAAATGGAACACAGTTAAATGACCTTCAGTGGCAGCTGGAAATCTTGTTTCTGTACCCCAGAAAAGGCATAGGAACTGAGCAATGGTGAAACATCAAACTTCAAGGCAAAGGAAGAAATAGTCCTCCTGTAGCTTACACCTTTAGTGCTTCTATTTTTGTGCACACTACATACATTTTCTTGGGTAAAAGCTTTTCTGCTTGAATAAAAGAGAAGAATTGATGTACTATGTAAAGAGTTGTGAAAGTTATTGTAAAAGGTACAAAGAAAGCCCATATTTCACTCTTCCCCCAGACAAACGAAAATCCAGAGATTTCCTATAGAGAGATAATTCTATTGATTGTTAGGAGAGTACACAGATATCAGTGAGTCAATACTGAAAATTTTTGTATGAATTACACCATTACTCTTAGAAGAAACACTTGAAAAGCTTGTTAGCATTTGAATTAAATTTTGATAGCAAAAAATATATATGATCAAGAATAGAGGCTAGAAAAAAAAGAAACTTATATTTCCACATTGAAGGTTGGAAGTTGTTCTGTGTCGTTTTAGGACTATATAAACCTTAAATGCTTTTTACAAAATTTATTAGACATTTACAGTAGTTAGCTTCTTAATGAAGAAAATACCAGGGAAAGCTTCTTTGATTTGTGAAAAACTGGGTTAGACAGACAATGGTTTTTTGGTGTGCCCTCAAATATCCATGTCCTGTGATGAGCATGGTGTAGATTATCATGCCTAATATGTATTTGCATTCTGGTGCCAGTGCCATCACAACTGCCTGGGGGATCTGTAGCCACTGTGCAGGGACATCTGCCTGATGTTCGTGTCTATTACCTTCTTTTACAAGTACTGGGAAAGATTGCTTTTTGCTTCTTCACATTTCAGTCAGACATAGTTTGGCAATGATGTGATATAGTCAAGAATAATGGAAAGAAAGGGGTAAGTTTGGAAAGCCAAAGTGCTGATGAAAATTGACTGTATTCTTGCATGTGTTAGGCTACAAATTTAATTTTGAAATTGAATTTGTTGCTGTATCCCCAGAGAGAGGGAAAAATTATACCTTTCCTCATTTTTAGGGTGATATCTGGATATGTGGATGGTTTTACCCCTTGAAAATTAGCTCCAATTTCTAACCAGGCTGTTGTAAATAGAAAAATCACTTGCTTATTTTATTTGTTTATTGTTTGTCAGTTTTAGTTTCTTTGACTAAACTTGTATAAATATTTAATTGACACTTGACAATGCAGAGGGGAATAAAAACGTTGTATGCTTCATTTTTGTGGAACAAATCAATACCATGTTACAGGTTTTGTTTAGAGAGCTACAGATGACTTATTTTGCTTAATATTATTATCCTTAATGGGTCATGTACCTGTGGCCATTGTAGTAGTCAAGTTTACACAGACTAAATTCCACTTAAACCTTCACATTTACAAGTTTACTATTTGGTTGACTCAAAGACATCTCCGTGGTAATTGTCAGTATCTTCTGTGAATGAAAAAAATAAGTTTTGTTAAAGAAACCCCTGATAAGATCTGAAGAACAGCTCAATGCAGGATCCACTCCAGATCAACTGTATGGATGCAGAGCATCAAAGAGATGAGTGATTTCCCCAGAGAGCAAAATTAACTGCACACATACTGGGATGTAAGGAAAATGTAAGCAGTCTGAATCTGACGTTATTTGTTCAGTTAATAGATTTGGCAATCAATGTTGTTCATATAGTTCCTGAAAAAAAACTAAGATCATTGCAAAAATGTCACTTGACAATGTGCTATTTTTTTCTAATCTTGCATAGTTTTGTTTAGATGGAAATATGTCTCATGACTGGGAAAGACAAAAGAATATAAATGAGTGTTGCCAAACAGACTGGCATTTCAAGAAGGTAACATTCACATTTTGTATGTGCTATGGCATCTCTCCATAGATTTCTTAACTCCAGTTAGCTGCCAATGAGTGGGACTTAATTCTGGACCCAACTTCTTTTTACACTTGCAGCAGTGGCACAGAGATCAGACAACAGACTTTTATATAGTTTCTGTTCCTGATTTCCTGACAAATCAGTAGGGGAAAAATTAAACCATATCAGCATTTGGAAGAAATTAATTTGCAGAAGGAAAAGAAATTCACTTTTTGACTGACATTGTGCTGTATTTTGCTCAAGTATTTGCAAGTGATCATAATATTTTTGTGGTATATCAGATACAAATGCAATTTTTCCTTTTCATAAAGGAAGACATTTGAGGTTTACCTGGAATTTTAAGAATTTCACTTCCTTTAAATCTCTGCTTTGTTACTGAACTGCATCAGTCTTGTCAGTATGCTGAGCACTGTAAGCAAAAACTCTTTAGTAATGTTTAACAACAATTTAATCAAGTGTAATAATTTATAGACAGGACCTACTAGATTTATGTGTTGTTATATAGGTAATTATCCCACTTGTTTCTGTATAAACCTGCTGCAGTCTATAATTATATCTTTATTTATTAATTTTTTATTTATTATGTTTTTACTTATTGGCTAGTCAAATGAGGAAAATCACAGATTGAATATTAAATTTTCTACTTATCTCTCACCATTTGCTCTCTCCAAACAACCTTTAAAACTGGATAGATGTGATGGAAAAGTTGGGAGTTCGGCATTTGAAACTGTTAATCTGTTTCCAGAAAATAAAATGATCGTGAACATGCTTCTGGTATATATTTAAGATGTATTTTGCTCCCCTTCCTTATTTTGAATATTAAACTTGCTTTGCAGCTGATCTCATATAAGTTAATGGGGCTTGTTGTAGAATTAGACACTGCTTAACGGAATGTGATCCAAATTTCATGGTTATTGAGGTGAATGAAAAATTCCTTAGTCATGGAATAGAAACTAAAATACTGGCACAGATTAGAAACTTGGTAAGACAGAAAGCTAAGACTGGAAAAGAAAAAGAAAAACTTAACACCCCCCTCCCAAGAACAACAACAACAAATCAAAGCAAAAATTGGAAAATGTTGATAAAAGAATTTCCTGCTGAAACAGCCTAGAAGGGAGAACTTGTACATATGAAAAATCCTTCAAATTTTGTGTGTTGTAAAAAATATATCTTATTGCATGGGCAGATATCTCAACAAGAGTGTAGATCATACAGGTAAAATATTACCTCACTGTGGGACAATAGTTCAACAAGTCAGCAAAATTTGTGAAACATAAATAGTGTGCATGAAAACTACTGAGAAGTAGCAATTTTATGAGTCTCTGATGCATTATTATTTGTAATTGTGTGTTCAGTACTATTCACTTAAACTTAGATTACTAGAAGTGTTAGATCATTGTCCAAAATACGTTTTAATAATCTGTGATAATATCTCCATAGAGATAATACAACAGTAGAAATCACTGTTCAGAGATAACATAAAAAGCAATAGCTATAACAGATAATTTTTCATATTCTCTCACCTGCTGAGTCTAAACAAAGGGAGGTGAAAGGCAAAGGATGTTGCTAACTACCTATGTGAACACACTCTCTGTTACATAGAGGTAATTTACAGTGGGTTCATGCTCTCTAATGTGAGAAACTTGATTCAGAGGCTGTTTGAGCTACCTGGTCTAGCAAAAAGTGCCCCTGCAGCTAGATCATCTTCAAGGTCCCTTCCAGCCACAACCACTCTATGTCTCTCTGATTCTGTAAATATGGACAGACAGAGCCACTGCAGACACTGCAGGACACCCGAGACTAGCAGAGGTCAAGTAACTCTACTGTGAGGACCAGGAACCCCTGGAGTGACAACTGGAAGACAAGTAAGGTATCTTAAAGTATCCAAATTGACAGTTAATGTTCATGGGTCCATGCCATATGTAACTGAGTGCAGAAAGTTCTTGTTAGGAAAGAGTGCCTTCTGGTTTGAAAATCAAGTGGAGCCTCATCTATAAGAAGACATTTAAGTGAAAAAAACACCCCAACATATGGTTTACAGTTAAAATCTGACTGTATCTTTACTAAGGGTATAGAGTTTTTTCTTCTAATGCAACTAATCACTTAGTCAACAGGCCAATTAACTTTTTAAATTTAGTAGACAACTTGAAAAAGAAATTACTAGCTTTATGTGTTAATCAGGAGAAAAAATAAACAAGACATGAAGAACACTTTTAGATTTTTGGCATGAGTGAATCATTATGTTAATCTAGGCTTGACCTTTATTTCAAAACTCAAAGAAATACTTTGAGATCACAACTTTCTAGGTGAGTGGGAAATGTGCATAAATATTAGCCCAGTCATCTGAACTCTGACATTTACTTGTTGACAAATAGAAAGGAATTTTTAAAAAGCAAGTTAGGGTGTCCATTTTCTTCCTACTTATTTAATATTTCATTCCAGACACGTGGAGACATATTGATGAGAAATTAAAAAGCAGGAAGGAGTAGGATTTGCAAAAAAATCGTTCCAGCTAAATATTGCTCGCATATGAATTACATATTTTAAAGACTTAATAGATATAGTTTTGGGGATTTTTTTCCACATAATCTTATGTTGCAAATTTGAAACAATGAAGAATCAAGGGGCCATAATTATTCCAAAAGTGGAATTTTAATATGTAACTAATTGTATCATAGAACTTGTCACACTTAGAAAGTGATTCTCAAACATTTTCATCCAAAATGTAATCCAAAAATGCCAAAGAACAGACAGCTCTCCCTTGAGCACTCTTTTCTTGTTACGTTTCTGAAGGTGTAATGTTTCTTAAAAGTCAGCAAAATAACCTCCGGGTTCAGGTGACAGAAGAGGAAACTCCTGCCCCTGCTTTGTTATCTTACTATTATTCAGACTTCAAACCAGTATTCTTATTGATATATTTGTTTTTGAGATAAGCATGCATTTCCTAAGCCTTTTGGGGCAAGTTTGTGGTTTCCCTTCAGTTCAAAATATTTTCTGGAGGAAAAATGAATACTCATGGTTTGTTTTTGAGTACTGGACTCCAGATTGTTACAAAATGAGGAAAATGTTTGATACTGGATTTTTTTCTTTAGTAGATGAGACAGTACAATGTAGATAGGACAAGTAATATGTTTCACACTTTAAATACTGTGTGAGTAGGGCCTCTGGGAAATCTCTACTTATTTACAGTTGAAATGATCTGCAAATAAACTCAGTAGGAATCTTCAATATATGAAATGGGGAGAGAACTGAAATGGTAGCCTCAGACAATGTAGATTTTTAAATTTAATCTCTCAGGTCTATAAAACAATTAGAGAATCAATGATGTGGTTCTCACTTTATGCTAATGGAAACAGCTACACTACCATCACTGAGATATTTGGGGTTTACAGGAGCTGTGGTTCTGGGTTATTTATTACTTGTATTGCAAGTCTGAGATAGCTACATCTAAGGAAAAAAAAAACCCAACCCTATAATTTCTCTAATATGTGGTAAGGGAAATGGGACATAAGTTAATATGCACTAAAGGCAGGGTTTTCTATGTTTAAGATTGCTTAAGAAGACTTAGTATTCAAGATCAAGCTGCTAAGAGTTTTGCAAGAGTTTAATTTCCTGAGTCAGGTATTCCTTGATAAATTGTTATTTGAATACAAGAAAATGCCCAGACAAAAAAAAAAACAAAAAAAAAACCAAAACCAAAACAAACCAACCAAACAAAAAAACCACCCTAAAACAAACAAACAAACAAAACCCCCCCCACATCCCTCCCCGCCCCCCCCAAAAAACACAAACAAACAACCAAAAAATCCCCACAGTTACAGTTTGGGAGACAGGATGAGGGAAGAACACATATTTGGGGAATAGGCAGTGGATAGAATCAGTAATTGGACAGGGTAATAGAATGCCAGGGAACAATTGGAGTGTGAAAGCAACAGATACAGAGCTTAAGACCAGCATCAGGATGCTGTTATGCATAGATTGAATGACTATACTAAAAAAAATAAGAAAATAGTATCATTTGACTCTGAAAACTGAGTATAACACACAATTTTTTAATGAAGAAAACATTCCTTTATGTTTTTACTTAGAAAATAAACTCCAATGCAGGGAAGAAACTGTCTTGAACCAAAGCTGAGACATGAATCTCAGTGGCTCTACACCCTGTGAACTAGCTCAAGAAGCGATGATGATTTTGCCAGTGTAGACAGTTACTGGCAGCAGAGCAATTGTGAATCTTGGCAACCTCGACTTCCAGAGGCAAAGAAGCTCTGCTGAACTTGCTTTCATTCTACACATGCATGGCATTTCTTTAACTTAACAAGGTGCAAATAGTCACAATTGTTCTCCATTCCACTCAGTTTTGTGGTATCAGTTAATCCATCACAATTAAGCAATTAGCATAAAGTATCCAGTAGATTCTCAGTACAAAGTGCACCATCCTCTTCAGTTTTGCAGGTGAATGACAGGAGTGCTGCGGCCACCACCCCTAGACTTCATTAAAGAGTGTGATTTTGGGACATGGGGCAGACTGTAAGTCACACAAACTCATGGTAGTGAGGCAAGAGAGGAGGAAGAACTAATGTTCTGTTTTGAGAATTAGGAGGAGGTGGAGTGGGAACATTACAAACAGAAGAGGAATATGGTGTTGAAGGCCTGGTTTGTATGGTGATAACAATATTGCAAATGGGATTTTGGCAAACTTTGAGGGTAAGACAGAGAAAAGTAGTGTTTTCCATAAAATAAAAATAGATTGTCCTATCACCAAAGTTTATTTGAAGTCACATATTCATGTATAGACATATAGATCTTTAGATGATACCCAATTTATAACCTGATTGAAGGAAAATTTGAGAAGTTCTTAAAAACAAGAGACTTCTTCAGAAAAGAAAAATCTTCAGCTAATAGTTCCTAAACACTTTTTTTTCCAGAAAATGGGAAGTTATATCAGCACTACCATTCAGTCTGTGCTCGGTTCCTATGCTCTTTTCCTCAGTGTGTTTTCTTGCTTGTTGTGGGAGGAAATGTGTTGAGGTATACGCCACTGCAGTTTCTCTTAAGCTTTACAGCATTTTTGGAGCTTCTTCAACAGCATTTGTGATTTGTTGATGCTGAAAACTGTGTCAGTTTTAATCTCTTTTTTCTCCACACTTTGGTATTTCAGACTGCATAAGTAGGTAGGGTTAGGTAAGTCCCCTTTAATCAAGGGTATTCTTTTTCGCACCTTAAGGGAAAATCCTGATGCCTTGTTGCAGAGCAGTCCTTACTGATTCTCCATATGCAGGAGTGATATATGAGGTGCCCTCTATCCATTTTGCACAAGGTTAGCTTAGATGTTTCAGAAATGCCTTCTTCTAAATTAACAAAAAAAAAAAGACATCTGCTTTTCTGTTTTGCATAATAATAATAATTATGTAATTATAGTTCATTAACATGCACATGCACATGGTGTTTTGTTCTGTTTTGTAGTCTGACATATATAGACCTCACTACTATTTGAAAGATCATTTAAAAATAAACCATCATTGAACAAAAATCCAGAAATGTGTGACAGGCTCTATTCAGAGCAGAATACTCAAAATTTGTCTTGGCTGGGGTTTAGCTGCTGTTTAATAGACTGTTAGCTCCAATTTGCTACTTCTTTATTTGTGTCAACGCACTCTGATCTGAGCATTTTTGTGAACAGTTTTGCTCTGAATATAACTAGGAAAATATTCCAAAAATGCTATTCAGCAGTGAGATGCAAGTTGAACTTGTGCGTGCCTAGCAAGACTTACATGTCATCAATTACAAGATCCTCTCTACCTCTGACTGAAAGCTTTCAGGTAAATCACTTTAAGTGAGAAAAAGGAAAATACGTAGCACTTATGCAAGACCATGACGATTCTGAGTGTTTTCACCAGAAATTTTCAAATTATTTAGAATTGTGCTAATATTTTTTTCTGATCCTGAACAATTTTTTACAGTTTTTATATGTTTAAACATTTGGTCTCTGATATATTATATGTAATAGTTTTCCGGTTTTATCAAAATTAGCTTTTAAACATTGTTTTCATCCAATATTTACCAATTCTCCCCAGCTGAAGTTGGCACCCTTCCCCTGTTTTTTGTCTGTTTTTTCCAGTCCTTATACCTTATTTCTTACCCGATTTTTAAATTATGCCTGGGACTTAGGTGAGTCAGAGCAGGATTTAATTTTGTCAATTCCTAGTTCAAGAAGAAAGAAAAAGAATAATTATTTTCTCTCAAGATTGCTTTCACTCAAGATGTACCATTATGGTACACAGAGCAGATTACTGCAAAATCTGGGTAGCAAAAAGTAGATTGACTTTTTCTCAGGAAGAAAAGAACTCAAATTTCAGGCCCCAGCTTCCTAGAAATTTCTTTAACTGTGAAACTGTTCTGAAAAAGTGGATACAAAAGACCCAAGTTAACTGACTCCTTCATCTACTTAGGATCTTTATATCTATAGGTGTTTCCTTATACTCACAAAGGAGTGAGAGATAACTCAGCATCTCCTAGAGGTCCACTAACAACATAATTGCAGTACCTAAAGTAGCTGCACTGGATTATGCGTTTGAGCTTTGGGTGAGATACACGTGTAGTAGTGTAGCTGTTATTTTGAGCTTTTCTTATCATTTACTTCCGTATAGTCTCTTACAACTCATAATATAGTAGGCAAAATTATTTGTAGAAATTTGTCAGCTAAATAAGATACTGTCTCTAAATATGGGCCTGAAATTTGCTGGCAGACGCAGCTATTTTTGTTAAGTGACAGTGTCTGAATCATAGACTCAGAATCGTAACCATTTAGGTTGGAAAGGAACTGAGAAAACAACCCAGACCCTTCCCACCCCCAAACAGGGGTGATCATGAACTCTGACTTGCCTGTGCACTGCCCCAGTTGAGACCTCTGTTTCAGAAGACTGGAAATACATTTTGTAGCAGGGAAACACCCACTGTTCTGAAGAGCCAGGAGATCCTGTCTCCCTGCTTTTCAAACTTCTACACCAAAGTCTCAAAATAAAGCACAGGAATTTTCTATCCTACCCAAGAACTGCTGGTGATATTACTACGAAAATGTTTAAGGAAAATGAAAGTTTCTCATGACCTCTTCCTTCTGTGTAATCTGGAGAGAAAAAAAAGATCCAAAGATAAACAATGCTCCTTTGTGAACAATTAATTTCAGACCAATATATTACTTTTAAATTGCTTGATGTGTGTCTGACAAACTTACAAGTCCTTGAGATTGGAAAGAGAATTTCTAAAATAATCTCCCCACTCAACACTATTTTAGCTTTGCATAATAAGTATTATGAAAAGAAAAAGAAAAATCCGAAAAGCAAGGCAAGGTATGCATTCTATTTTTTGACTGTTCTGTACCAAGGAATAAATGTAATAAAGGCAGCAGGTAGCTTTAGGCAAACAAGTTTAGCAAAGATTTTGAAACATTTTTTTTCTGAATATGAAAGCTCAGAGACTCTACAGCTTTTATAAAGAACTTTACAAAGGTATGGACTTTAGGCAGCTAGAGGAAAATTTGTTATAGTACATAAAATGGGAGGGAAAAAAAATTATAATCCTGTGTTACTCAGTAAGAAACCTCCACACAGCATTTCTATATCCATACTAGAAATATGTTTCTAGTTTTTAGTAAGATATTACATCAGTGTACATTACGTGAATTTACATTACAATTTAAGATAGTTTAGTAATTAACTTTTTAGAAAGAGAGCTCCTGGATTAGTTAGGGACTGTCTTATATAGAGGTTTGGAAATGCTTCTCCACTGACCTCTGTGCTCTGAAATACTCCATTACTGGTATTACCCTTCAGCATTAACACTGACGAGTGTTCCTGCAATTAGACATTCACTTTTTTCTCTTTCTTACCTGGGCACAAGATTATACAGGCACTGGCTTTAATCCCCTGATCTATTTCAAGCTTAAATATTATCTGTCTTTGCCAGCCTATCACTGATGGTCTCCATATGCACAAACGTAAATCACTTTTGTGCTTTTATACTCAGAACCTGTTTTGACTGATCTAGCTTAGTCCACTGATATTGATGATATTCCTGTGTTATCTGATGATCACTATAAATTACATTTTCCTACCTTCCATTCTAATAAAAAAATTAAATTATTCTTTTAATTCAGATGGAAGTGGGAGTGTTAGTGTAGGTCACTTTTACTTGAAGAACCAACAGCAACAAGTTGCATATTATTTCCCTTAAATGTTCTTGTGGACATAAATTGTTCTTAATTTCAGGAAGAACCAATAAATATAAAACTTTAAAGGCAATATCATTATCTGCTAAATAAGCAGATATATACTTCTGTTTGCCTATATGAAATTCTGCTATTTGAACACACTGAAATAGGTACATTTATGATACTGCACTCCAATCATTTATGACTGATATATTCCATGATTCAGAACATTGGTGAATATGCCTTGCTTTAACCAACACATTAAATTCTGAAAGGAGAAAACTGCATGGGTGGAATAGGTCATTCTTCTGTCATGTATCTCAGAATTTAATGTTTCTATTTCCAGATTGATTATGAAGAAACATGAAAGAAAATATACCTGTTTCACTTGTCTCTGGAAGTTTTTAGCAAGTCACATACAGAATTTAAATAACTTACTTTATGTTTTCAAGCAGCATAGAGGAAAAAAACCCCAACTTTTTAAGGGTTGTTTGGCTGGTTGGGTTTTTCAAAAGAACACTTGATTTTATTTTTTTTTTTTTTTTTGGATGGTCATAAGCAAAAGTTACTCCCCTCTGTCTATTGACTCCTGCTTGATCAAGGCAGCTTCCTCAGGAAGCAATCATCTACTAGACAAGAATAAAAAGAAAAATCTGAAAAAGTCTCACAGGGTTAGGTGGAGGTAAAAACATGTAGCAAAAGCATAGTTCTTTCACTGTTAAGCTGAACAGTGGATTTCCCTGCTCATTACTGCACTCTGAAAAAAAAGCATCACAGAGCCAAAAGCCTTAAATGAAAGGCACAGACAGCTTTTCATTATTGCTCCATCAAAATAGCCCTTCTACATAATGCTTGGAAAAGTACCTCAAATGGTGTCAAAACTGTAACAGATCTGCACAAAGTACTGTAACAGAAGGCCCTTTCCCTGTGTGTTGCCCAGCTCGACAGATACAAATTACAAAGGTTCTCATGGCAGTACACTCTGGGATACTCTGTGGGGTCCGCAGCCTCAGGAGGGTTTAACTCCCTCTGCTTCTAAGCAGTATCAATGTGCAAGGAATGCCTTTCCATTTACTTCAGAATGTATTACTGATGGAGAAAACATCCAGTGCCTATCCTTACCGTTTAGTGCCAGCTAGTGCAGAAAAGATCCAAAAAAGGGTTTATCCACACTCTTACGACTGGGAAAAATGCAGCTCCAGGCAGACTGTCTCCTGGAAGTCTCCCTTAACTGCAAAATGGGATGCAGTGAGATGAATCTTAAACGAGTGGCTAGAAAGAGTTGGCTATCACACAAGGAGTAGAGGGATGCAGGATGCAACAGTTCTTGGGTAATAGAGCTAAACTTTGTGGCTCTCACAAGCATTGTGACATAATAAAGCAACATAATAATAGCAAAATCCAAGAACTTGAAGCATATTTGAAATATGAAGATGTACGGGCTTTTTTGGTTGTCTTTTTTTTTTTTTTTAAATTTTCAGTTTGTTTATTTGTTTGTTTTGAAGGGTAGTTGTCAGAAATTGTTTTGCAAGCATTTGCTGCCAGATTACTATGAGGTCGTCACAAACCTGTCAGGATAGGAAATTTACTAATTTCAGTTTGATATCAGAAGCTCTTTCAAAGTGAAGATGTATTACGTTTGTTAGCTTTTTCTACTCATCTGCATCTTCTTTCTACAAGATTGTTACTGAATGAATATGGAAAATTTTACTGTGAAAGGATCTTGGGATAAATTGGTGTTTGGCTTAGTAAGTAAAACTAGAAGGCTTATCAGAGTCCTTCAAAAGACATATTATTATTCTTATCCTGTTGTTTGTCCTGGTTTCATTCTTTTGAGATGTAAGTTTCCAAAACACTGCAAAGATTCTCTTCCATGAATATTAGTTTAGTGAGGAAGAAGGAAGAACATGATAACTATCAAACTGTCAGTTTGAAGGTAGAGGGTGAAAAATGATATAGCCAAAACCTATGGGACTGCAATTCAATGCAGCATACTGTTAGAAATAATTCTGAAGTAGTAAAAAGTTGGCCAACTATTTCAGATTATAACTACTTCAGGAGTTGATCCTGTGCTGTGTTGAAGATATTTATACTGTGCATTGCATGCATGGATAAATAGAGGTGTTACCAGATCAAAGTAAAGACATAACCAGAAAAATAAGTTTAATAGACATAGAGTAACCTGTAGTGACACAAAATTTTCCATAATATTACTATGCAGATCCAACTTTATACAGTATTTGTAAGTGAACTAATAATAGCACTTCTGTGATTTATTTTGGATAAATCCATATATATATCAAAAACACTCTCAGCAGAGCATCATTATTACTTTATTAAATACTACTTTTGCCTACTTGAGCTTAACAAACAAATCTAATGGTATGAAAGAATTTAATTTCAGAGCTGAATGATAATTTTTCAGGCATGGTTAATTCACATAATTCAAAGTTAATTATGTTTGCAATATTAGAGAGTGCAGTAATTTTGTTCTGTTCAGCTGCAGCTCTTATTAAATCTTATGTTTTGATTAGGAAAGCCAGGCTTTAAGAGTGTACAGCAAATTTAAAAAATGGCAAGGTATGGGGAAATGTTTTTAGGCACATGCTTTTGTCCATATCTACATCTTCTCTTGTGGTACATCACTTTGCCAATCCAAAGCTGGCTGAGATATAATTAAATATTTATTTGCACTTCATCCTATATGTGATTTCTTTCACTTTTTTAAGCATTTGAGAATGTTAATCTAGATATTCCCAAGCCACTTGTACTAATGTACAACAGGTTCTTTGTCTGTACTTCTTGTGCCAGCAGTATTTCCCCTGCTGTATTTCTCAGTGAAAAAGAAAGGTTCAACACAACAGAGATTTATAAAATCAATTAAGAAGTGTCAGAGACTTACTGAGAGTGAATCAATTTATTTCACTGTTAGATTTGTGACATTGATTAGATATTGCTAAATTTGTTTTCAATAAATACATTTAAGCAGCAGTAAAAGGTGTGATACTCTGTACAAGCTGTATTTCTAGAAAAAGAAAGGCAGTTTAATGTTAATGGGGTGTTCACAGTCTGAGGCCATGTGGGGACTGTCTGGTTTTGAAGGATTCACTGGGGTTCAAGCTCCCTCCTGACTTTCTGCTTCCTGTGAACTTTGGTGAATTTTTTAGATTGACATGACTAGGTTACGGTTACAAATCTGAATATGTTATCTTCATTTGAGTCTGTATAGTCTTTGTTTAGATATACGCTATCAAACAGGAGCAAAATCATTGTCCTGTCTCACAGCAATACAATGATGCCAAAAAACGGCACATTGATCTTCTCCAGTCACGCTACAACGTTAGAGTTGAAGACACATAGCTACTTCATGAAGGTGTAGCAAAAGCATGCCTGATCCCACACTGTACTGGCAGCAATACAAACTGCTAACTCTTCAATACAAGTACGGATGTCAGGTCTTCTCTGGGCTAGTTCTATTACCACTGGACTTTACAGAGGCATTCATAAAACACTGGACACCTCCAACACAAACTTCTCTCCTCAGTGTGGCTTTGAACTTCCTTTTACTGTGGTGCTCTTTCTAATTTGTTCATTTTTTTTGTTCATTTTTTCCTAAATTAAGCCTTTCCAGTATAATTTTTAATGTTGATTTCCTTATTTAAAAGGCTAGAAATGCTTCTATATTTGCTCGCATGAAAAGCAAAACTCTAGCAAACTGTATGTTCTCAGATTTGAGCACTTGAAGAGACAAAGAGCTGCATATGCCAGGAACTAACAGAAAACAATATTCATTGAGCAGTCTCAATTAATTACAGAATCCCCTTTTCCCTGAATAAGACAGGGTCCTATGACAAAAGCAAAATGGAACACCATTATTCATTAGCTCAGGGTTCATCACATACTGATGGAGTTTTGACTACATCAATATTCTTCGTGTGGGAAGCCTGTGTAAAACCTTGAATGTGTAGCTTTCGTTCCTGTACTTTGTGTCTCTTGCTGTTCTTTTAGTAAAGTATTTCTGTGACATTGTAAACTCGTATTTGGTCTTGGAGTTCATTGCATGGAGTGTGTCATTGCTGCTGTCAGGCTGCAGGAAGCAGAGAAATAAACCAGGCCTTTGAAGCTAGCAATTTTAATAAAGTGCTAACAGCCAGTGAATATCTGTGGACTGTGAGGATATAAGTCACTTAATGACTGTTAAAATTCTAGGCTAAAAGATTTCCACAGACCTGAGAATCCCTGCTGCAAGGAGGATTGTTATTGGGATGAAAGCCATTTTCTCTCCTTGTGCCAAATTTAATCACATAGAATCTTGTCCTCTTCTGTTAAATCTTCTTTCTCATGCTTTTGACAAAGTAAATGTAATATTTGATTATACTTGGAAAGAACGTTAGCAGGAAGAACAGAAACTTCTGAGGAATGGCAAGATCATTTATGTGTAATTACAGTGCAGTGTCAGGCCCTGGGCTGTCTCTGAATGGATTTACTAATGCAGTCATCATCTTGTTGTTCACAGTCAGCAGCCACGCTGCTGCAGTGTAACTAGAGTAATAATAAAGCCACATATATTTTTGCAGAGGTAAGATGCTTTCCTAGAATGTCTGACATTTCACTGCTGGTGACTGGAGTAAAATGTCAATGCACTGAACTCTGATGGGATTCTGAATATTAGTATCTACAAATACGGCCCAATAATTTTCTTTGACTTTATAGATATATATATATATATACATATGTTTGTATATTATATATATATATATGTATATGTATGTATGTATGTATGTATGCACATGTTACTGGAAATAAATATGAAGGAATCATTAGTGGAAAAGAAATTGCTTGCTTAAAGCAATTGATATTATCTTCCCACTTAATGTCTTTTCATAAAGGACTTGTGGAACAGACCTCGCTCTTTCATGGCTTTTCCAGGAATTTAGTGTCTGTCTTTCAGCAAAATTTCTCATTTCCAAGCACTAAATATGCTGGTATTCTAAATGTTTTCAAATTTTGAGTGTTTTTGAACATCCACTTTTAAGAAGAGATATTTCAAAGGCAGTCTGTGTGCACTGCAGTGAGGGGGTTTTCATACTGGTGGAAACAAGATTCAAGGAATTCATCACCTTCTCATAACTGCTGCATTTGTCTAATGTGCATTAGACATGGAAAACTAGAACATAATACTTGTCACAAGGGTACTTTCTGAGAAACTGGAAGAGGAGTTAACTAGGAATGGAGAAATTTGGAGTCCAGAAACTGGGTGCTGGGAAGAAATATTTTTAGTAAGAAATACTAGCATTATAATAGTATTTGTGTGCTTCTCAGATGTGATCCACCGAGGCAGGGGGTTATTCATTCCCCCATCATCAAACTAGACACAATGTATTGCTCAAATGAATGAAGTTCATACCTACTGGGAAGTCTCTAGTGAAGAAAGTTATCAAAGTCCTTTCTTTATCCCTATAATATAACCTCCCCCCCCACCCCTCTCTATCACT
>VZTJ01005056.1:365274-392287 GCA_013397795.1 Orthonyx spaldingii
CCCCCCCTTTAAAATAAGTAAATAAGAAAACAAGCAAGAAAAGCAAGAGTACCAGCTTCCTGTTTTCACAATTCATGCTTGGATATAAAAACAAAATTATAACCTCTGGCACCAGGGGATGTTTTCAAATCTGATTAGATGAAATGTTTCTCCAATAGAATTCCATGGTTATTGATAAAAAGTGTCCCACACTGCATGAACCTGCTGGGGCTGTGCCTTCCAGCTTCACTGCTGGATTTTCACTGACGGAGTTCATGCCACCATTGCCCTGGCAGCATTAGCAGAGGCAACTTGGACTGTGCTCAACAGTCCATGTTATTACATTACTAGAGAACTTACAAATTTTTTCTTCCTCCTGTACTCTTCACATAGCTACTCATGGATGCTCAGAAAATCCAGTCTGTTGAGAAAGCTGGTTGCTGCAAGAGGTCTTATAGTTTGTATTGCTGAGTTGCCCAGTGACTTTACCTGAGAGCTTAAGGAGACTGCTCCGATTCACATATGTCACTGGTGGTTATCTACTTGGTATGTCTGATAACTTAGAAGTTTGGATGAGTTCTGCCAACTTAAGTTCAGCTCAAAACCCTGCTTTGATTCTCATAATTCAAACCTTCAGGAGCTCTAGTTTATCATCTAGTGACATGTAATAGCTGAAACAAGTGGTAACAGTCTTGGCGAGATAATTTCTGAAGGAAACTACTTTTCACATTACACACTGTAAGAAAGATACAGATCCAAGTAGAAATAGTAAATGTCAAATGATTCCCTACTGCAATTTTCTGGCCACTACTGAGTGTTCTTCAGGATTTAGTCAAAATGTGTTATGAAGTCTAATACACCACAGCACACAGGGCCTAGAACTGGAGTGACTTTGTGGGTCATTGAATCCACTGTTCTGCTGATGAAGACAAGTGGCATCCCAGTTTAAAATCACTCAAATATTACCCTGAAATCTACTAAGAAGGTGCTCTAGAACATGACTCTTCTTGCAACTATGAATATCCTAAACTGAGGAGTACTTTACACATTTATTTTTGTATCAAATATGTTCATTAGGCTAATTATTTTTTTTCCTCATCTAATATTTCTGTTCACCTTAGTATAGCAGTAGACAGCTAACATACCTCCAATTCAAGCTGCATTGTGCTATAGGTTCTATAAAAGGCTTTATTGCTACATTAGACCTCTTTATTTTCCTTCTGAGCATAGACTTTTGTCATCTACAAAGATCCAGAAAAAATGATTTTCTCACATATTTCACCCCTCCTATTATTTCATTCAGGTATGGTCTTCTATCTTGCTGGTAGCATTTGGCCTTCTTTTTCATAGCCTTCCCAGCCCTACACACAAGAAGTGTGTAAAAATTTATCAGCAATAATTATATAATGGCAAATATACAAAACAATTCCAGATAAAAAATACAATACCTTCTGAATTTTATCAACAGCTTGTCAGAATTTTGTCAAGGAAAATGGGTTTTCACTTTCCCTGTTCAAATCAGTTTTCCTATATATGTTATGTTATGTCATTATTCTAGAAAACCAATGCAACATGGAGATTCCCTGATATTGTTTCTTAAATTTTTAACCTAAAACAACGAATAGAATTTATCTATGCACACAAACTATATAATGGACAAGAGTGTAATTTTCATGTGTAAGAAAAGAAGACAGGTTGTCTAGGTTCTCACTATTGTACAAAACAGAGATGGAAAAAATTATTGAAAGAAAGTTAAATTCTGCATGTTAAACTAAGCAGCTATGAAGCTAGAAAATAACTGCTGTTTTTAAGAACTCTTTCTATTCCCTTCCTAAAGGAGTTATTTGCTCAATAAGAACGGAAATATTTGTCTTAGTGTAGAATGTTAACTCAATTGCTATTAATTATATCCCCATCCTTCACCTTCTGCTAATTTTCCATGTTTGAGCTGAAACAGCAATCCAAATAACAAGTATTAGATTCATACTATTCTATATCCCCTTTTTTTTTTCCATTTTACGAGAACCACTTGACAAGGATTTTGCATTTCTCTTACAATACATCAGGTTTTGTTCTGTGTATCTTCCCAGAGAAAATATTTTTTTCTCTGTAGTGACTAGATGTTCCAACTAAAATAAAACATCTGTCATACTAGAGACATATATATATATGCATATATATATAGAGAGAGAGAGAAGGCAGGTCTAATGAAAGAACATATCTAAATGGACAAAATCTAGGAAAAAAGGAAGCTGATTATTTCCTATTTTACAGATGGCTCTGCAGCTCAGTTAAATAGTGAGCCAGATTTTCAAGCATTTAGCAACCTAAAATGCAGATGGTGCCTTTGTGTTTTCAAAAGCACCTGTCTGTGTGTTAATACAGCTGTGTGTTAACTGGTTTTAAAAATCAGGGTCAGAATTGGTTGTCCATCTTATACAGGAAATCTGCATTAAAACTAGGATCAAGCTCTAAATCAGGTATTTTAACAATTATCTTATCTTTCTATAAAAGCATGTGAAATGACTCTTCAGATGACACACAGCCTGTGAATGTGAGTTTCTGCAATTAAAACTAATATTCAGACAGGTTGGAGTGCTGGAATGTTTTCTCAGATCTTTCCTCCTTCAATCCTAAACCACTTACTTGAAGTTCCCTGCAGGCTGCACTCTTTTCCCTGCCTTGACTAATCCTTTTTAAGTTTGCCTTCCTCTTAGACCCAGAAAATGGTGAGTGTAGGTATATTTGTATGGATTCTAGAGGGATAGTTTTGTTGCAAGTAATTTTTAAAAGGTCTAATTGTACTTGCTTACTAAAAGCACATGATGCATAATTATAATTCCAAACGTACATTTAAAAATTAAACATGGCACAGTGCCTATAGATGGATTGCTTTGAAGACAGGGAAATACTACCTTGGAAAAGGGCAGACAAAGCTCTATTACACGTTCATTTTGGTTTTGGCTGATTGCTCTCCAAGTTTTGAACACAAATGCTTTCACATGATCTCTTCCTTTCCCACTACTGTGTAAGTACACGCAAGGTCATTCTATTGTACCTCTTTTCTTGTCAGCTGATTTTTTTCTCATTTTCTGTTGTGGAAGAGATCAGGAAAGTGTTCAGAGGAGCAGGTCAACCTCTCAAGTGTCCACTAACTCATCTCTGATTGCTAACATTGACGATTGCAGAAGATACATGTAGAGTAATTACTATAAATGTTTTATTGCTGGACAAACTTTTAGACAGCCAGTCTGAGAAATGTGTGTTAGAAGAATGAGGCATAATTTTAAAGGCAGGAATAAAATATACATCTTCACTAATTTATCTCAAATGCAGAGGAACAATTATAGAAGCAATCCTCTGGAGACGTCACAACATTTGCTATAGACAAGGCGCCTTTCCACTGAAGCACCATATTGTGTCCTGACTGCATTCAGCTGTGTCAGCAGGTTATGTTCAAAATCTACTTAAAAGTGAACTTGGGGTCTAGGTATGTTTTCCTCTTAATTAACCTGCATAATCTGTTTTTGTACATAATTCATCCCTTCATTTGCATTTTAATTAAGGAGTGTGCAAAATGTCAAGTTTAATTGGCTCAGGAAGACTGGGTACAAGGAAGCCCTGGACTAAATGTAGCTGTGGGCAGTGCACTGAACAGCTGGCTTGCAGTTCAGGTTAGGACTTCAGTACAGGTAAGGGCTTTCATTCACCTAGTTTTCTGTGGCTAAATGTATGAATACTAATTTCACAAGAATTAGAACTAGAGGACCTGTGGATCCCTTGTTCCTGCTTTTTAATGACATGTAGCCTGTTTCCTCTTGCCTGTGTGTAGTCCAAATACACTCCTCTTACCCCAATGGACTTAAATCCCGGTCTCTTATTGGTTTCTGAATCTTCCTTTTCTCTGCCAGTTCTCCCTAGCAGCTGCAGAAGGAGAGAAAAACCTCAGACTGGGCTCCCTAAAATATTTTAATGAAATTGTCTCTTACCAGCTGGCTGATAGATAATGTTTTGGAGTCCTCACAGGGTCTCTGGGCTTCGTTGACCCATTGAAACTTGTCACTTCTCATTCTCTCAAGAAAGTATCTGGCTCCAGTAAGACATGTTACCCTTGCCTTCACTGGAGATATCCCCAAGAAGGGTCACAGGCTCTTCCCCCCGGGGCATGGTAGCAAGCAGTGTGCAGAGAGGAGTGCTGCTGTGAGCTGTGACGAAGCCATCAGGCTGTCAGTGCTCCGGGCTGTGTGTCTGGGACACATCTAGTGGCCACCCAGCTGTAGGTGGACTCCACCTTGTGATGTAAATTTTATTTTGGAAGTCTTCCAAGAAGAGTTTCATTCCAAGTACCTGCTGTTGTCACTTACTAAGGAGGATACAAACTTTAGTTCACGTGAATCTGTGGCATTATCTGGTTTCCGGTTAAGTTTTACTTTTTTCTTCTTTGTTCACTCTCACATTTCATTATTCCCCACTGCAGATTTTTAAAACTATATACCATCTGAAAGAATTGTTTATATGTTTGAGGATATGCTGAAGTATTTTCATTTCCAGGTGTCGGAAGAGTAGGGGGCTTGGTACGTAGATGAGAAGCCTTTGAAAGTAGGAATGGAAAACATGTTATAGATTTGTTTCTGCTAGAATTCTTTTCAGATGTCTGGAATGAAACATTCTGTGTGTAGCTGGAAAAAAGAGTTACACCCAGAGACAGCCCTTCTGTAGTTAAAACATTTCATTGAAGGCTTCTCAGACTGAAAACGCAGCATGGTGCTCTTACAGTTTTGTTTTACACTGTGTTTTTTCTTCAGTGCATATCATTATGTCATGGCGCAAAACTAGCAATGAAACTAGGACATCCACTTTTTTTGTAAAAATTTAACATTCTGCCTCATGAAGTTTATAAAATATTTTATATTTTACTTATTTTCTTTGTTGTTGTTTTTATTGATTTTCATTAAGGGACATATTTAAATCTCCTCATTTACCTTTTTTCTTATTTCTGGAATTACTTTCCTAGTGTGAATAAAAAGGGATGAAATTGAGTCTGCTCATTAGTCATTCATGCCTAATACATCCTTATCAAATTCCCAAACATGTTCATGTAATGCAGCTGGCATTTTTGATAACTTTTTTGATTATTTTCATGTTAATATATTAGACTTGAATAAAAGCTTAATAAATATATGGTTTCATTAAGAAAGATCAGAAAAAATGGTTTCAAGGTAGGTTTTCAAGCAACTCAGTGACAGGCACAGGTGTGAAAGGAGTTAATTTATAGTTGAGCAACATCATAGAAAACTACATTGGGTAAAAAAGATTGCTTTAAAGATTTAAATAATTTATATTTACATAGGCAAATATGTCTGAGATATGATTTGTCAGAGGTAGAGGTGGTACCTATGTGACTGCTAACAGCTATCTGATTCAGGTAAGACACTACTGAGATTTAATATTCAAACATATTAAATAAACTTCTTTTTGACAAAATAATCCAAAACGCAACCCTTAAGTGTGTGAAGGATCATAGGGAGGATATGTCACTTCAGAAATCATTAAAGATGTGAGTTTATTGTCAAAGGCTCTGGAAGGCTGGAAGATGTCTGCAATTGCTGCTTTAGCATTGGTTAGGACGAAAAAAGCAACCCAAGACCAAACCAAGGTGTCAACAGGAACAATCCTCTCTATGAAAAGTAAAAGATAGCTCCTGGAGCTGCCTGGTGTACATTCTCTGATGTACACCAAAGAACATTTTGCAAATAATACAACTTTTTGGCCCTTGTCTATTGTTCTTCTTACTTAGCACACATTTTAAAAAGAGAAAAAAAAAAAAAAGAAAGCCTGACCCATTCTACCTTTCTGCTGACAAAGGCTGCTGTCCAGAGACCAGACTAGACACTTTGGCTGTGTGTTGAGTGATTAGAGATAGACACAGCTCTTTCTATCAGAAGCTGGCACTGCCAGTAGACAGACTGAAATAAAGCTGCCATTATTATATTTTTAGTATCATATTGGATGCCACTTAAATATATAACAGTTAATTTTTATAAACTCATGTTTTATTTGAATTAAAATAAATATTTTCTTTTTGGTTATATCTAAACTTTTGTGGCTGTAAGAATTGTCTGGAGCTGGAGACTCAAGATATGCCAATGTACCTACATTGAAAGAGGTTTTTTTAAATGAAAGAAAATGTAGACCCCTATATTTTTTTAGAAACCTTCTTGCTGTTCCAAATATATATAGATTGGTAGGTTGGCAAAACCTAAACATACAACTGAGCTAGAATAAAGTATTTATTTCAACATCAGACAGGAGAACTAATAGCACCTGAACAGGATTTAATTTAAGATATGCTTTTTCAGTTCTTGTATTTACAGGCTGCCAGCTGAGAACTGGCAGACAGTTCTGTGTTGTATTGAGAAAGTACTAAGATCTCCAGTCACAGTCTTATCCTTACTAATCCATATCAACAGTTCTGAAATATATTCTATGTAACCTGGACCCTTTGCCCTTTCACTGTCACTTAGACCATTATTCAACTGGAAATGATAAGTTATTGAGACAAACTCTGATCTTTGTTTTGTCAATCCAAATCTAGTATTGTTCCAATGAAGGAGATCACTTAAAGGAATTGTTTTGGACTTAACTTTGGCCAGTATCTTTAGGGTTTTGTATGTGGATAGCCAATAAATTAAATTCTACAATCCAGAATAGAAATTAAATTAATAAATTTCATTTACAAGGAAGTGGGAGCTATAGACTGAACAGGTTTTTATGTCCTAAGTTTTAGGGGGATGGTGTTTTCATTGATGTAAGTTCACTAAATGCATTAAATGAGAACAAATGCAGAGCAAATTTGTTTTTTTCTGAAGATATTGTGATGCAGAAAGATTTGGATTAGCTAAAAATAAATTAATATAAAACCAAGAAGTTATTGATATTGTAATTAAAATCTTACCATTGGCACGAAAATTAGTTATAATTAGTATTATAATTATTAGTACTAGTATTACTGGTATTATTATTATATTACAGGGAAAGGAAATACAAGAAATAGTTTTATTACACGGAGGAAATTGTTGGAATGACAGTACAGTTTAAACTGGTGTACTTGTGTCTCTGGTTACCTGCCCCTTTTTCTGCTCTAAGATTTGCATTTCTGTACTAGAGATGAGTTGTTTACAGCCCTGGGCCTTCACTGTCATCTCCTGTCCTTTGTCTTTTCATCTCATGTCTCTTCAATATTGCACCTCGTGTCCCCATTTCCAGATCTCTGCTGTAACACCAGACCTGTGTCCCTCTGCACAAAGCCCAATCCCCTCATTGCTAAGACAGGGACATAAATATTTTATCATGTGTGGAATAAGTTCTTGTTACTACATTCTACAGAGAAGATGTATACTCTACAAAGATAAGCAAAAGTAAATCAGTTTAGGCATAACCACCTGGCCTTTAGAAAAAATAACTTGTAGTTACAGAGAAAAAAGCTAAAAGAAAGCTTCACACCAGCCAGTACAGGTTCAGACCCAGCCAGCCTGACAGCCCTCAACCCTGAGACAGTGTAAAGCTAATACAAATGCAGTGGCATTTTATGACGAATGGAAATAGTTCGTGCACTGGGCTACAAGTCTACAAACTCAAGGGAAAGTGCAGTAGTTCTGCAGTTTTAATAAGTCCAACAGCATTAGAAGTAGCTGACTATTTCCTATTATTTTTTCCCATTAGAGACCACCTAACACTATATTTTTCAACTATTTTTAAACAAACTCTTTGTCACAGTCCATGTCCTATACAATTTCATAAGCATGTGCAATTCACAGTAGATATAAAAGTATGTTTTCCCATAACAAATTGCTGGAAATAATGCAATAGACTTGTTCAGTAGTACCCAGAACAGTTTAAAGGTGTGAAAATTTTGATATTAAAATTTCCTATGCTGTCTTGACTAAAGGAGGTTCCCTTTGAAACCCACTTTGTAACCAGCCTTTTCTTTGAGGTCTACTATAAAAATATGTTTCTATTTTGATACAATTTTCGGCTGCCAGAGCGCGTATCAAGTGTCTTGATTTTAGTTGCTGTATTGACATCTGCTTTGTAGTCATATTAGCATAATAGAGCTCAGTGCAAGTTCTTATGGACTGGAAAAATATGTTTATTTTCAAGGTTTAAAGCAAGTCAATTTTGTTTTCACACTCTTTTGTTCACATACTGGCAAGAAGCAGCCTGTGTGTGTCCACATGGCCTGACCAATGTCACTTGTGCACAACACAGAAGAAAAGCACCAGCTGTCAAGTCCTCTGCATGTCCAGAGCTCCTCTCGAATGACAATGACGGACTTTGGACAGACTGACTTTTCTTCTCCTTCAGGATTCATCGGCAGTTTTGGGGTAGATCTCCACTTCAGGTCTTGCTTATTTCAGCCTCCACAAATCTTAAGGCACATCACTGTCCACTGTCTGTTCATCCTATTTTGGCATATGTGTGGAACACATGTCTCCTGTCTCCTTCTCTTGGCAGGCAAACGGGAAGGAGTGGTGTACGTCGTGTGCTGCAGCCTTGCTGCCACCCTGCTAGAGCCTGGGTGCGGGCTCCTTTGCTGATGAGTTGTCTGCTTTTCAGACTGCAGGCTTTTTGTTTTGACATCAAGAACATGTTCCTCGGTTTTGCTCACAAAAACAGTGTCCTGGGAACAGTGTCCCTTATTATATGACTATTCTTTTAAATAGTTTTGCTTTCCTTCCCATACTTACACACATACATTTCCATTCAGACTTCCTTTTTTCTTCCTTCTCCAATCTTAGTATTTCTTATGAATCTCTGCTGTGTAAGTAAAACAAAGCTTCAATTTTCCTGGCTAACCCTTTTTTTTCCCCCTAACAAGTATCTTAGATTTATGAAATCAGTTGCAACTCTTTATTGCTGGGTGGCAGCTTCTCAAAGGTCATCACAGGTAAAATAAAAGAAATGCATGCTGTAGTCAGCACAGGTAAGTCACACATAATTGAATATCATCATAAAACCACATAAATTAGTGTCCTACAAAAACGTAACCTTGCCTACAGGAAAAAAGCTAATCCAAAAATTGTGTGATGGCTGTTTGGTAGAATTCCTATTGTCACTTTCTTCTTTTCTCAGTGATTGCATCCATTTGTTGGGTCTTGACTTAAATTAGATTGTGAAAGGTCTCAGGGCAAGGACATGTCATTCTATACATTTGAGCAATGTCTGACACAGTGTCACCTCACTTTTGACAGGTTTCCAGGAACTGCTGTAATAGCAATAATAACAAATATCATCAATAATAACATTTGACCTAATAGGATTACAACACATATGCCTTAATACATATTTGTTGTTTTAATTCCTTGAAACTTGGTTAGTATGAGTTTCTTTGCTTTTAAAAAGCTTAAAACTTTAAGCAATTTTGGTAACTATAGTGAATATTTTTCCTAAAGTTGTTAGCTCTGATATTGCCCCTTTATTTTACTCAAAATACCATTGCCATATTTAACCACTCTGAAAAATCTGTCTATAGATGGCTACGCTTTTATTTTCTGTAATTATTTACTTTTTCTATTGAATACTCAGGCCAGGAGGCTTGTGGTAAACTTGTTTCAACTCACTAGACAAGAGAACTTCTCTGTGATAATCTTCTGTTCTGATTTTCGTGGTTTGGTACATTCCTATGTATGACACAGTTAAGATTCCCAGCTGGGGAAATATACATTTCAAGTTTATCCATGTTAAACATCCTTGTGTGACTCTTGAGCAATGGGATTTAAATGTAACTGTGTCTAAAGCCTTTTATGTGAAAACAGTGTTAGAGTTCAGACCATATGAAGACTCAGTTTAGAGGCTATTACATTGAGAAAACAGCATGAAAGATTTCATAAAAATCCAGAGCATGAAAGAAAGAAAATAACAGGTCCACTTCCAGCCCATTGACAATAAAAGACCACTACTGAATGCTTTCACACAGCTAATATTGCTTTAGTTTTTTACAAATATGTAATCAGCAAATACAAGAACAGCTTCATATGGGCTCTTTGCTCTTCTCTTTCTTTAGGAAAAGCTAAATATGTATTACTGTAAAGTGTAGCTGTGCCCTTGCAGCATACAACTGACTTTCATAAATCCTTCAAATTTTTTATCTATTTCTAAAGTGCTTTTCTATTAATCCTTTTGGTTCTTAGACTGCTGTTCAATAGAAAGCTTTTTCATTCTCTATTAATTAAACTCAGTAGGATGGAAGAGAGACACTTCTGCTGAGCAAAAGTGATCTAAGACTGCTGTGCACTTGTAAAACACTGCAGATCCTGAGATAGTTTAAATCATTTGAACTTGTCGGGGGGCAAACAAGGGTGACTATCATCAAAGTACAGGGATAAACAACAAAACAAATAATTAAATAAGTAAAGCTATTTGAAACAACTATTTGCTCTAGACTAGTGTAACAAACGTTCAGCAAATGGCAAGTTTAAATTGAAAACATAAGAACAAAAGTGCTGAAATCCCTTCCAGGTGTTCTCTGCTGCTCAGTCAGAACACAACAGCTGGAAAACACTCTGAACAAAACACCTTCCAAAATCCCACCAGCTTTAGCCCCCTAGCTATTTTCCTACTCTGAATTGGACTCACCATTTACAAATATTACTCAAAGAAATATACATTTTCTCCCACTATTTGCCACCTCTCTCCCCCTTACTGTAATTCTTCAAGTCAATTAGTCTAAAAATGTCCCATGTGCTTTGACCTGCCTAGTACATTTTTCTGTCTCCCAGTAGTAGTTCTGCGCGTTTTGGAGCCGTCACTGCTTTTTTTTTTTTTTTTCCTCCAGAATGACAGAGAGGATCTGTGATCTTTTCTTATCCCCTGAAATTCCAGCCTTCTGATAGGAATAACAGACACTTTAGTGGTTTTTAACCACTCAGATTTGCTTCAGACAGCTTCAAATCCACAAGAACTTCAGGAAATACATACAGCTTATAGATCCCACTTAGACCAATAGGAAAATATTAGCCAGAGTGGCATATGTTTTTTATAGTAGAAACACTTTCAAATTCATGAAATATTAAATTAAAATTTAATTAATCCATAGTTCTCCTGGTCTAGTGGACACATGGTCATTGCTATCTGAGATAGAGTTAATTTTCTTCACAGGGGCTAGTCCAGGGCTATGTGATCATGACATCATGCTTAGTATATAAAGTGGAGGAAGAAGTAGGAATGGGGGGGACATTTGGAGTGATGACATTTGTCTTTCCAAGTCACTGCTGTGTGTGATGGGTCTCTGCTCTCCTGGAGATGGCTGAACACCTGCTTGCCCATGGCAAGCAGTGAATTGATTCCTTGTTTTGTTTTGTTTGTGTGTGCAGTTTTTGCTTGCCCTATTAAACTATCTTTATCTCAAGCCATGAGTTCTCTACCTTTTACTCTTCCCATTCTCTCCCCAGTCCCACTGGTGGGGTAGTGAGCAAGTGCCTGTGTGGGGCTTGACTGCTGCCTAGGGTTAAACCACGACCCATTGTCATGTAAATAGGTATGGGATAAGCATTGCAGAAAACTTCAAACCATTTATATTTTTCTCTGAACTGAAGTGACCCAGATATTATGGAAATATTTGAGATATTTGCTTAAGTCTGGTACCTTCCGTCTTCTGGACTGAAACAGACAGTCCTAAAATTCTTCAGGATATAGTTCTTATGCTATTTGAATCTCTTTTTAGAATCAGCTCTAAACATGATCATATAAGTCCCCAAGTCACATAGAACTTACATGCAGATTTAATATATTTTAAGATGTCTATTAAATCAGTGGGATATTCAAATACTGAACTCTTAAAACATATATATCCTGTGTGTGAGACCTGAGTTAACCTCTGACCATGTTTTGGAAGTAAAAGTCATCAGTTTGCTTTTCTGCATGCTCCTCAAATACTCCTCAGGTTCTGTTTCTTGCTGTCCTGTCCTGGAAAGATATGATTGGGCAGAGCCTTTGGCCTGAAGGTTCTTCTCATGTTCATCTATTTCAGTTTTAGAATTCTGTAATAAATAGGATTTCTCCAATTCCTCTGAGGAATGGATTATGTTACAACCTTTCCTAGGCACATTTTTCTTATGTTAAATTTATCTCTTTCCTCCATTTATTTTTTTACTGCTGTAAACACAATTATCTTAGGATCTCATAGAGAAATGACTGCAGTGGTTTCCTAGTGAAATTCCATGTTATCTGTACTGAGACTGTGAGTTCAGCTGCACCGGGAAACACTATGCTGCAGCAACTTTTTTTTGTTTGTTTTCTTGTTCTAGTTCTTGCTTTAAGATATATTCTTCTTTCTCCTTTGTTTGTGAACAATGCATTTCATCACCAATGTTGACAAGCAAATTTTCAGCAACTCTACAGGAAGGATAAAGGGGGAAAAAAAGCAGCAAACAGCTACCTTCCTGCTGCTGTCAGTTATGAGTTATCGATTTCCAAGAAAATAATTAAATGATGACAGAAATATGTGCAAACAGAAAAAGAGCTGCTCCCCCTTTCCTCACCCACAAAATATATTCCATAGCATTCCTCCAGCACACAATAGCAGCACTTACAGCCTGAAAGAGAAACACAGGTTTCTCCAAAGAAAATCAAGGTTTTAGTATAGCGCAGTCAAATTAAAATGTCTGGACAATTACACTTTTTCATAGCAAAGCATGAACCATTTAATAGACAGACTTCTTTGTACTCAATACCCAGGGGTACTCTGATCCTCTGCTGAAGTCCCTGGTCTCATCTGCTGTAATTGCATGTGTCACAGCCTTCTTTTAGCTTATTATGTATATTACTTGGGTTGCTACAACGAATTTGTACTGTAGGAGTTGAGACTAAATCTCTTTCCCCAGTTTTACATTTTAGTTCATGTCAATGCTGCCAGAGCAGCAGTAAGTGGAACAGGCAACTGGACCTCTTTTCTTAACTGGTCATCATATGCAGAGACCCCTGTAAAATTAGGCTATGTTTATGCTAGGCAAAATTTGAATTTTATTATATAGAAATTCCAATCTTTCCTATGCCCAGAAGGGTTTTAGATCTTTAGTCATGGACTAATAATTGCAGTGCTGAAAGTGACTAGGATTCAGCATCTGCAAATGTCTTTTCAGCTTAAGGAGTCGTCTTCATTTGTATTTAGTTCATGTCTCTCAAAAGTCATACCATGTCAGAATCTTGTATATTCATAATGAATACAATAAAAACATATTTCTCCCATGCCTGAGTGCATTCATTCATGCTGACAGAAAGAATTTACTGATAAAGGAAAGAGAAGTGGAATGATTACTTTGAACAGGAGAAGAGATACCCTGCTTCGCTTTTTTTTGTGCAGCTTATTCTCTGTCTTATGTTACACTTCAAGCATCCTGAGGGAAACAGCTCCTGGTAGTTCAAAGGTGTTGGTGATCTCTATTTAGTCAAACCTGCAATCACACAGAATTCAGGTACTTTCAAACTGTTTAAGTTATCCACCTCTGTAAGTGACCAATGTTTAAAAATATTAGAAAAGTATCGTCCACCCCACAGGCTTCATACATAACCCTTGAGGTGGGAAAAGAACTCCAGAAACATGTCCTGTTATCAAAAAGTAAATTTTTTATTAACAAAGTAGAAATAATTTATTTTTTAAAAAGCTAATTCAGTCATGTAGCATCTAATGCTTACATACATTCAATTTGAGGTTTTTAAAGCCCAAGAGAAAACCTTCACAACATTGCCCAACCAGTTTGGTGACTAAGCTCTTACCAAAATTTTCTCTGAGTACATAAAGCTGTGCTTTTGCAAAGGCCCATCTGCTGTCTCCAAAAGGCAGAGCATCTGGGTTTCCATCTTTTGCTGCTTACCCCTGAGCTGGATGTTCCTCCATTTAGGTCCCCTGAGAAGGGCCCAATCTGGTAGTTTGCTTGCACATGCCTAATACATACAGATAGCTACAACCTTCACATGAGCCATGTCAGTGTTGGCCATATTTAATTAAAAATAATGCTAGCAGGACAGAAGAAGGGTGTGCTGCTTCTCTTCTTCTATTTTAATTGGATTTTAATTAGGCAAATTACCTAACTTCAAAAGAGCAAAGCACTGGAGCAACTCATGGGTATCATTATAGTCCTTATTATTAGCGTTGCATATTGTTATTTTTTTTGTAGAGGTAATTTTTTTTCTCTGTTAATAATACTGCCCTGTTATGGTAAGTCTGTTTTTCAGTTTATATATATTTCAGTCCCTTGTTTTTAAACTTGATTAGTCTTGTTTACACTGGTCACTGTAAGAGACAAATCCACAACAAAGCCCTTCCAGGTCCATCCTCCAGCAGTTTGGGTTCTAAAATGTTTGAGGATACTCACGAGCAGGTTATTCTAGCCTACATACAGGTGGCAACAGAAGATTTGAAAATGCATTTCCTTTCAACCAGAGCACAAAACAAAACGGGCACAGCCTGACACATGAAGGAGCAATTTATGCCCTTTTACATGTTTTCAAACCCAGATTATGATTATTATATTGATAATGGCAAGCAAAGTATTGAGAGCTGATCTGATCTGCAGAGGTTCCAGGTGATTAGGAACCGCCAGCTAAGCTGTGCTATTAATTCTGTGCTACATTACTAACGAAATGGTGCCGATTCCAATTACAAAAATTCTGTGCTGCTCTGATCAAAATATTCTGTGATATGTTAGTAATAACAAAATTCTGTTTAAAAAATATAGCTTTAATGGTAGCTACAACTTAATGCTATCATCATTCTGCTCAGGGTCCCCAAAAGATCCTGTCTGTCCCCATTGTGTCAAGTGACTCACCTGTCTTCTGCATGGTTATAAGAAGGAACTTAAGATTCTGAAATGCTTTAAGCATTACAAATATACTTTAAAAAATGTTCCTGTTGTTCCACAACTGTATTTGTGAATACACAAGGGGTGCATTGGTGGTTTTTATGTGTGTGGTACTCTGAAAAACAATATTAAAATTAAAAAAAAAAAAGGAAATAAAATCAACAACAAAAACAAACCCTTTGACTTTAGCAGGTTTAATTTGATGCTTTTCTTCATCATTAAAAAAATAGCCTTTTCTTTCTGGCTCTCTTTGCAGATTCCAGAATCTGTCTCCCTGTTGCTATTTTTGTGACAAAAGACTTTCTGAATTGTATAATTCTTGAGTTCCATGTCAATCACCTCTTGTATTTCGGTTCTAAACATAAATCTTAATGAGCTAATTGCACTGTTCAAAAGATCTATTGAAAAAGAAATGCTCACTAGTAGGTGTGCTACTTTCTGTGTTTTAGAAATAGGCTTTAGTATTTAATCTAGACAACTCTAGTTGCTATTTGCATATATAAATCTACCTGTTGACTAGTACATAATTACATAATAGTTCTTTTATTGCAAGTATGTATTGCAAGTTAAAATACTAATTAAGACATTAGCACTTAAACATTCTTTGCATAAATCAAAAGCTAAAATTTCCAAATACGTTAAGTATCATTTTAGATGATAGTCAATATGTGCTTTGACATAAATTCATCCTTAATCTTACAGAATTTGTGGAATTTAGGCTAAATGTTATTGATGTAGATATTTTATGTCATATTTAGATAGACTTCCTTCTTGCAGTTTATGTCAGGCTAAGACAAGCTCATTATGTCAAACATCCAGTATGCAGATGCAGCTTTCCAAGGAATAGCAGAGGAAGTACCTGCACAAGTGCTTCTTGCAGATGCAGTTATTTTTTACCAAAAATAAGAGTTTTGCTTATCATCAGTAACTGCTCAAAGAAGAGCGACAGCACAAAGCTGCTTTACTGCATTGCACAAATAAGTTCTTTGATTTGGAGAATCTGTGCAGAAACTGAGGCTTGTTGTAAAGTCAGGTCTCATGTTCAGGATGCATGAAAATCTGCATTGCCAGTGAGCACCTGTCTTCAAAAGCTCTTGTGAAATGCCATGCACTTTTTGATAACTGACGTCTGTGGGGTAACCAGCACACAGTGGATGTGGAGGGCAGTGGAAGCAGAAAGGGAAATCACACACAGGCCACAGGGAAGACCTCATGAACACATTTGAGTTTTCAGCACTGGAAGAAAGGAAGAGTATCTGTCTCTCGTTCTCTTTCTTTGAGTTTGTGCTATGACAAGGTTTCTGGGTTACCAGGAGATTTTCCCAAATTCTTTATTCTTCTGAAACATTGCCAACCATGTTGCTTTTGTTCCATCACTGCCATTCTGTCAGTTCCTGGTGCTGTGCAACACTGCAAAACATACATTGGAAAATGTTTTCAAATGTGAAACAATGGCCCACATAGTTATTAACTTCAGCCTGCTCAATGGGAATACAAAATGTTCTTTCCAGTTCACTCATTAATGCCAACTCTTTCAAGTCAGGCATTGGCGTACTTACCAGTTGCATAAACAGAATAGATCCTTTTTTTTTCCCAAGTCTTTGTTCTAATCTTTGCTGTTCTATGAGGGAACTTAGTGATGTAACAGTGACAAACTATCTCTGCAAGACGATCATGCATATGATCAATCAGACTCAGCATACTTTTACCATGCTGTAGACATGGCTCATTAGCATGCTACTCTCAATGCCTAGTGAAGGAGTTACCAGATCCTCTGCTGCTATGTATCATTATCATTCCTTTTTAATTTACTAGTAATGCCTAATTACTCTTTCATAGAAGAAATATTTCTAAATCATACTATTCTAGACTTGGTAATATTTTATCTTTGCTAGTATTTCATTTAAGTGTCCACTTATTTCCCCTTATGCCTCTTCTCCGCCTGCCTGCTCACACACACACACACACACACACACACAAAGCCCAAAATGTGAACTGTGTTGTTAAAGCACAGTAGTGGTAGAAGTCTTGACAGAGGGATCTGTCTGCAGGTGCTGTACACGCACTCAGCAGGGTGTAGATAACCTGTCTGTACATAATTGACAGATGCAACTTGGTACAGTAGGCAGTGAACTGGATTGTGATTCTGGCTGAACAACCTGCAGCCTTAGAAGGGCTCTGCAGATGTTAGCAGCCCACTAGGGTTTAGGAGTTGCACAGGAGCAGACTTGTCTCTTTTTTGTCACCATTTTTACTACGTCTAGGCTATTTCTGCCAGAACTTGCAAAACTAGTCACAGACTGTTAGCGGTGAGGTTGTGACAGATTATATGATATGGATGCTGGGATGCCCTTTCTCCTCCAGAAGCTGCTTTCACAGACTTCAGGAAAACAAAAGTCAGAGCGGCTGTTCTCTTGTTCGCTTGTTACAGACCTTCACCACTCTCTCTATCAAAGTGCAAAAGTTCCCTAATTTATCATTTCCCACTTAACAGTATCTTCAAATATAACACAAGTTAGTGATGAGAAAACTGAGACCATATCAATCTCTGTGAACTCATGAGGGAAGCACCATACTGCTGAGACGTAGTTGCTGTTAAATTACCACGTTTTTACCCTTGGGCCTTTCTTTCCAACATGTTATTTGAAGTCTTTTGCCTTGTAACCAATAATCACAGAGTTCAAATCAGGACTACCTGTGACACCTTTTTTTTTTTTTTTGGCCTCTCTTACATGGCCAAGATTATAAAACACATAACTTTTTACACTAAAGTGTTAGCCTGAAAGCAAGCTAGGAGAATTTTTTTAGTTGAAGAACACAAGTTGAGACATCTTTTATTTTCAGATTGTGCTGCTATTTGGCATCAATACAGTTGTTATGCTACTTGGATGCCATGATATCGATACACTAGTTTAGTTATACATTGAAACATTACTATATTTACCAATCTTATTGTTCTGAATATTTGACTTTTTTTCTCATCTGTGAAGCAGAAATAAATGAGATGCTCCCAGCAGAAGCAAAGTCATTGCATAGAACATAAAACCAGACTTATCAAAGAGCTGTGTCACTGAAGTGCATCTGAGATCTTTGGTGCATTTTTGCTTATTATTTTGGCAGTATGTTTATTACTAATTTTAAGAACTTGATTATTGCTATGGCTTGTACTACGAATATTACTGCTGTCCTTGATAATGACCCATTGTTTTTTCATCCTTTCTCAAGCTTAGCAAACTTCGTCCTAGGAGCCTTTACTGATGTGCTGTGACGTGAAAGAAAAGAAAAAAAAACCTTACTGATTAAACAAAACAAGTGCAGTGACCAGTAACTCCTCTAAGTTCTTCAATCTAGTGTTAATGTTGCATTAAATTTGTACTTGCTTGAAGACTGAATGAATTTTTTCTGAAGCTAGATTTTGTTGGATATGTTTTGCGCTTAATTTTTAGAAGTCCGTGGATTTTCAGGTCATGTCTTCCTCAATCTGTGGGTCTCTGATCTGTATCTTCTGCTCCAATGGATTTAAAAATTTGTCCTGATATTTCACTGTTTTCAACAGATGAACTTACCCAATGAGAACTCTGTTGACCTTTTTTAGTGAATATTTAAAACAGTGATACATTGCATCCAACTGTTAGTAACATGGGCTTAGTGCTCTGTGCTCTTCTGGGCGTTTTCTCTGATATTTTATGACCATAAATTTTAGCTATTAGTAGCACTAGCAGATTTAATAGAAGAAGTAAAAACACAGACAAATTGCAGGTGTAAAACAATTTATGCTAGTGTCCGTTCCATGGTGCAAATCTCAGATGGATTGTATAAGATCACTAGGCTTTATGCAAGGTACAGTATGTTGTACTAATAATTATGTATTACATACTTGTGTATACAACTAAAACACCCTGGAAATTTTTCCATTCTTTAGTGTGAATTAGAGTTTGAAAGTGTCTCAAACCACTATGAGGATGACCTAACACATAATCAAATTCAGCATACCTGACTGTAGAAAATATGTAGGCATGGGTTTTTTTAGAAGTATAATACATTTATAATTTTTTTTCATAGGATCTGGGTTACACTTTTTTCCTGCTGTGTTTAATATTCTGATTATTTTCTTCTGTATTAAAGTGGCATGAATTCATCAGCTGTTACATTTACGGTTTATCTGTCACATCAAGAACCAATAAGTTAAACTTGGCAAATACTGTTGTATTCTGTAAGCATCTCTTTTCTAAGAGTTCTTTTGCATGTTTTCTTCATTCTTTTTGTCAACACAAAGGTTTGATCTTATGCTCAGGCAAAATTTTTTAGTCAGCCAGTCCACAAGATATCTATGCTTTGAAGCATACGGACATTTTTATTTGACATGAATGCCACTCCAATTCTCCAGTGTTCTCTGTTGCTGCTGTGGCAGACATGGCAGAAGTCGAACAAAGAGCTGTGAAATGCAGTCATTGAACCATGGTGGACTTACTGGCTCAAGTCAAGCTTCATCTATGATCAAAATAAAGATGCTGGACTATGAATGGCAACACTGAGTTGCAGGAGCACATTTGTTTTGTGGCTTTGACAGAGAGGTAACTTGCATAGGATTAGGTTGTTACGCAGAAAATTCCTGCACAGGATTAGCCAAAGGCCGTCTATGGGCAGCTGGGCACCTATGTAGCCTTGGCCTTAAATGGAAAGGTAAAATGGAAACACTATCACACACTGGTCTTAACTAGCTCAGATATTGTGTGCTGAAGAAGGGAACTGAAGCTGTGTACTGAATTAATGTAACTTTAAATATTTAACCAGGCTCTTTTACAGAGGAGTGAAGATGTTCATTGGAAAAGTAATACTGATTCCTCCGTAGTCAATGAATAATATTCTGAAATCTTTTTTTGCGAGAAGATGAAGGCACTGAATGTGCTTTTTTCTCTTTCCTACCAAAGTGCTCCAAGAAAACATTCGTATGAGTATGTAGACTACTCTTCACAGTCTCCTCATTAGTTTTGGCCAGTCTTTACATAAGTACAGGAACTATCTGTATGGATTAAAGCTCAGTTTTCAGGCTCATTACAAATAAAAGGAATCTAAGAACAGGAAAAATCTTTGGCAAAACTGAAGGAATAGAAGGTATATTTTCAGGTTTTGAAGTAAAAGAAAAACTGGGCTGTGTTTTCTTGTAAGTTATTTCATATAATTTTGTTTGTAATAACTGTGAAGAACTTAGGAAATACTCACTCTAATATATGAATAATGATATTTACCTACATAAAGTTCATCAGTCCTGAAGAACAGCAAACTATTTTGGTTTTCCTCTCTGATAGTCAATTACCATGGTCAAGGATAAGTATTCTCAGAATTTTTTCAAGCCTGTATTAAAAGCAGGGTTTTTTTAATGCTGGTAGGATTATATGTCTGTCTTTGGCTTCAAGCAATTCTCTTTGTGGACACTGGAGGGTTAACATCTTAAGCAGAGAAACAAAAGCCTGATTTAAGCTCATGAGGTTTTGGTGAAAGCTAGAAACGTAATACTTTCTGTGATATATAGAGTGTTATACATTTATCTACCAAAGTAAAATTGAAACCACTGCGTAAATATCTTTGCCCCTAGCTTGTAAAAGTGCCTTTTTTTGTGCCTGAAGAATGAAAATTATTTGAAGAATTGCTTGAATATTCTGATAAATACATATATCTTTCAGAACTCTGAATTACCTCAAAAAAGTAAGTGGTCTTCAACTTTAGATCAGAATGTCACTATAATTTAAATCATATTAGAAATGTTGAATATATTTTTGTAAAATGAGACCAAATACTTCCCACCATAAGAAGCATGTTTTCATTAGTAAAGTAGGCACAGCAGATATAATTTCTGTTGTGAAGTGTAAAAGAGAACACTGTTACATCTTTATTCATGGAGTTGTTTTGTGAGAACTCAGTAATACGAGCTCCAGATGGGAATCAAGGAAGTTCTGTTACAAAGTTAAAGCTGCCTCCAGCTTGTTTGCCATCAGTGGACTACTCAGGTAGTCCTTGCACACAATCCTTGAGTAACCCATCTACAAATTGAAATTGCCAAAATGTTCACCTTGGCAAGTTCAGAGAGCTATGAGTGAGAAAACACTATCTAAATGCAGTGTAAATTCTGCTGGGTTTTGGTTGTATATTGACAATAAACTAACTGCCATGACTCCAGGGAGATTCCACCTGAGTATGTGTCTATTCTAAATCAAGAAAGATATCATAATTTAGTCAATGGCACATTCTAGTGTGTTTATGCAATTCTTTTACAAGGATGGTATTGGACTATATAAAAGACAGAGAACTGAGTTTGGGATTTTTGTTTTGACATAGACTTGACAGAAGAAAGTTAGTTTTTTCTTCTGTGTGACCAGATCTCCTGTGCTGAGATCTCTGAAAAGCATAGTGATGCAATTTCTGGGCTAGGTTTTTTATCAAATTGAAGACTACAGTATGAAACAGCTACATTGTGATGGTTCTGTATTTTCAAGGCACTATAGTGAAGGTTCGTTTATTCTCTCCAATAGATTTTTTGCCACATGTTCACAAAATTCCTTTTATTTTCTAGTCATTGTTTTCTCTAGTGGTTGCTTTTGCTATGACTCTATTTTACAACTAGAGTTCCAGCACTTTGTAGTTTGGGGGCTTATTGAGCTTGTACCTGACACATTCCAGAGAAATCCTAAACATTCAGCAAAGTAACATTCACTTGAAACTTCGAAGGTGTCCTATTTTCAATGATATCTAACTGGCATTTTATGTCTTGTTTGCTAAGAATAAAACAAAGTTTTCCTTTCCTCAGCAGATAAAAAATGTAAGACCTTCATCTAATGCCATTTTGAAAGTCACTCTCAATAAAATGTGTGGAAGCAGGGACTGAATCACCTCCTGCAGGTTTACACTTCTCCAACTCCTGATTTAAATTGTGTTTCCTTAGAATAACATGGAAGTTCTCCAGTGGTGATTGTGATTATAAATTTAGCCTGGCTTGTATAAGCATTTGAAAATTCTTAATTGCACTGAAATTCTCCAAAAGAACTGAAGAGGACTAATGCATAACATTAAAATTACCCTGGGTTATCAGCATTTATGTGACATGCTGGATACAGAATTTTGATATAATGAACAGAAGCAGAGATGTTGGGCACAGTGATGAACTATACAGAAAATACCCCAAACATTATTTTAAGCTGGGATAATGTGGGTTTTTTTATGGCCAAACTGGCTAAAAATCTAAGTTCTGAATTAGCGCTACAAGAGTATCAAAATAAGATTTGATGTAAATTACAGTGACATTTGGTAGGCACATATGAAATGCATGAACATATTAGTGCTGTAAAAGATTTCTAGGCTGAGCCTCAATAAATGAAAATAAATTTGTGGTCTCAGAAGGCCTTGGCAGAAAGCAATGCAAATTTTTTAGATTGCCTAAACGTAATTTACAGACACATGCATAAACTCACAGAATAATTTCTTGTAATACACCTAACTATATCATGTTCAAACACCTTACATTCTCGGGTAACCCTTCTTCATTTTCTGAAACAAAACCACGATGATTGAACCAATAAAAGCATTCATGTTAACATTGTCATGAATCTTATTGCAAGATGTTTTTTAATGTCTCAGGACAAAATGTCTTTATCAGAGAGCAAAAATAAAATATTTCACAAGAAGACTTAAAAAGTGGAAGGTGCTGTAGACACCTTGATTATCTTCCCTCCTTGGCCACACAATTCTGTACAGTGCCCTCTCATTGCACCTGGTGAGAAGGAGGTGCTGTACAAATCTTCGCTCCACAAGTGACTTCTAAAAAATATGTTAGATATCCACTTCTTCTGGCCACATGGAAACGTTAACTATTCTTCCACTTGACAAAGCACTCGTGGTGCTTTATAATATTTTAAGGCATATTTAAAGGGATGTTTAATATTGGGTAGTAACCAAAACGGAGCCATGATCTAGCTCTCTCATAAGATTATTTAAGCATTTTGGTGTTAAAGCTGAGGTGAAATACACTGTACCTCAGGTTCACTAGCCAGGAACAAGCCAGTGGTATGAGATGCCTGGTAAGAGATATTGACATGAACTGCAAATATCTCTTCTTCCCTTGGGCATTTTTTCTTCCCAAAAGTTAAGAGCTCAGTCAGTTACAATCAAGGCAGTGCAGTACTTTTCATCTGATAAGCGAGTGAAGAGGTAACAGGTTCTTTCAGAAGCCAGTGAAAGATTACTTGGTAATTTCAGTTCTACAGAAGCTGGCCTTTTTACATCAGTTCTCACACTTGTTTGATCACCTTCACAATCTGTTTGTGAGGAGATTCATTTCTGTATGCCATGTTCTGATTCATCTTAGCAGAAAAATCATACTTTTAACCAAACATGATTGCATTAAAAGCCTTATTTGCAAAAATAACTTCTTAGCTTTGACAAAGCAAAAAGTGCATGCCTAACTTCTAGGGAAATCCTGTAAGCATCCTGCATTACACTTTCTCTTCATAGTCTGAATAGGGCAGGGGGACATGGATGGGACAAGGACTTTTTGCAGAGCTTCTGTATGTCCAGCTTTTTATTTAATGGAAATAACAGGGCACTTCAGAAAGACAGTGATAGGTGGACAGCAGTCATCCACATCAATCTGTAGCATAGGCTGGCTTTTTAACCAGATCCAGAAGCTAGGAAGGTCTTTCAAATCCAGATATTTATTAGTAGTGCTTGAGATTAAAATGTCACAAGACTGCTGGCCTACACAACTATTGGTGTTTGGATGCATGCAGCTCTGAGATTCCCACCTGTATTGTTATTATACATCTGGTTTGGGAGGCTGTTGTACCTGAATATGAGTGGTATTGAGAGGCAGGAGGCGATAGTTTGTACACAGCCTGATGTTTCCCTAGCTACGTGGTTTCCCAGAGCATAATATTTAACCAGGAAGCTTTGCTTTTGGCTATTGTGCACCTGTTAGAACAGAAGTGATCCCAGATTCCTGGTGAAGTAAGGAGGTGCTCAGCCTGAAACTACTCGCCGTGGTTACACATTGGGAAAAGGTGGTCTTATCTAATGTAGAAAATGTGGAGAGTTTGCCATGGCAAGTGTAAGACAAACGACTTACTGGTTTTCATAGAAACTGGAAAGGACAGGGAAACAATTCTATTTTTAGAAAAAACAAGAAGCAAGAACTTGAAATTTAGCCTTGTGTATAATACGAAATTAGAAGCAGGTCAATTTATTGACTAAAGTAATCTTGTAACTTTATTTCTCTTTCTTGACAGCTTGAAGCCTGCTAATTTCTTGAATCCCAAAACCTTAAATGTCCCTGCCATATTATCAGATATTCATTGGCCTAAAAATGCAATAATATTTTGTTTAAAGGATGCTACAAGCAGTGTTTGGAATTTTATGCAGTCATTAATATGTTTAAATATGCTTTGGAATAATCTTATTTATTGTAGAAAGCTGTACATTATATTTTCATAAGCTTTTCTATTCTAGCAGCTTGGTCATCATGTATTAAATATCGTTATTTAGCTGTCATAATGTTTTTGCTTCACATAAGAAGTGAGAAAAAGCTCATTCACAGTTCTCCTGTGTATGAAATATCATCACAAAGAGCAGGGTTATCTTTAATATGTGATATTACTGTCAGATTTCAAATACAGTAAATTTCATGTTGTTGACTCTAGCATCAGCCCTAGAAAGGTACCTTTTATTCTCATTAAATGAATTTACATGCTTATAATTTCTTCTTAGGCTTTTTAAACCTCTCTTCAATGTGTATTATATTTTTAACATCATTTATGCTTGTCAACATGAATCTCTCAGGTAACTCTTCATATTCCATAGTGCAAACGAAACAATTTTTTAAAAGTTTCCTATGCAGATATGCATAATTTTTGTTATCTATATCTAGTATTAGTAATAGGTCTATTCTTGTCTGCAAGAAAAATCCAAAATTACTATTAGTGGAAATCGAGCAGACTAATTACACCAAGAGAAAAATTAAAAATGCAAACATTTGAACAGGTGCCTGGGAGTGAGAGTAGGATTTTTAGTAACATCACTAAATTTCAGAGCAGTCTTTGGCAATTTTCAGATGCTCATGGATTGGCACAAATACACAAAACAAACTGAGGTATTGCCCTACATCTAAACAAAAATCATGGAAGCTAGAACGTAGCAAAGACATGCAAATGCCTGGGCAGGCTCCTGCTTGATTTTGCCTGGGTGTATCTTTCCTAGCCCAATGCCAGATGGAGACCCTGCAGAGCCATTCGGGTGTGTCTGCACCGTCACCCCTGAGTACCTGTATCACCCAGCTTATAAAGTTACAGAGCTATTCCAGTTTGCAGTAATTGAGCCCTGATTGCACGTGAATTGTGGTGGTACAAGAAGACCTGACTCCAAGGTGATGCAGTGTGGGGCTTGAACTTTGAGGATGAAGAAGGAAAAACAACAACAAAAAAATTCTGCCTGAGCCAACGCATGGAATTGCAAATAGGGCTGGATCTGAGCGGGATACAAGCTAAATCGTTTGAGGTTTGGATGGGAATTGATCTTTTCGTGAGTCAGGAAAGCACAAACATATGCTTAAAAAGAAGGAACCTGGACCTGACATCTGAGTCAACAGGGAGCGAGCAGATGATAAGCAGAGCAGGTTAGCCCAAGGCAACCATGTGGAAGCTGTGAATGTGGGGTATGTTTGGATCACAGAAACTAGTAATCCTGTAGCCTGGCCATTCTGTAAATACAACACAAAGCCACAACATAGCCTTTGTGTAGATTGTGTGTTTTAAAGGCATGTGTGATTTAAAGCCACGTAAACCTTGCACCAATCATTATTTCAAAACTGTTTTGGCATTTAAATGTGCATGTAAAGAGCAAATATGCTTACTGAATTAAATAATTTTTTCTTCCCCCCAACACAGTGCAGCTCTGTGTGTTGTCTAATAAGCTGAGGAGGCTGCTAAGGCTGTAATCCTGTTTGCCTTCAGTATTAGCACAGTTTAGTATTTTTTATCCAACTCTTGTAAATTTTCTCTAGAAGTTTATGGAACACCACAGTGTTTTACCGCATTTTGTAGACATTTCATTTGTGGACTTTCAGTACATACATGTGTTGGCCAGTAACTTAACACCTGAAAGGGGAATTTCATTGAAATAACTGGGTTTTTCAAATCTTTCAAATATTTAGCTTGGATATTAAATTTAGTCAGTGTTAAGCAAGTGAGCTACCTTTATTAATTAAATTACTTCCAATTCAGAGAAGTACATGTCAAATGCTAACCCTAATCTTCCTATCCCATAAGCTACCCTTTTTTAAGTGCCCCAACCTACTAAAAGGAAAAAAATTACCATCAGGATGCTTCCCAGCGATAAACTGAAGAAATCAGAAGCTGTCTTCTGGGAATCCAAAGGAAAAATGGGGTCAAGGACACAGGGGAAGGAGCAAACAGTCACACTTTTGTCCACACTGAACATACAAGCTCCAGATTTCCTATATGTGACATGCTTTCATGTCTAGTGGAATCTTATTTGCAACTTGCTAATGCATTACAGTTATAGAATAAGTAGGAAATCATGTAAGTACTGACATTACTACAATAAAAAAATGCACATAAAGATCACTTGGGAACAAAATAGCATAGTCTTGGATATTTTTGTCTGTAAGTATGAACTTTGGAGTATTTTTGAGGGTGGTAAGTAGATATGTTAGGAGAAATCAAGTGCAACATAGAGTAATTACAATGCACTGATTAAAACAGAAGAGCTTCAAGGAATCATGATTTGTTCAAAAGGCAGTAAGTCAACTTTATATTTATTTTCAAACTTCTGGACTGTAAAGTGAGTATTAATCCATATTTCACTGAATGTGTGCCCCCAGTTTCTTTTTATGATTTCTTTCATATGACCAATGACATTTCAAATTGTACATAACTGTGTTAGAAAATCAATTAGTATGACTTTTGTAATGAACCCAATTGTTCCAGACTACAAAGGGGTGATAGGAGATATGTCCCACAAAATAAGAGGCACTGTTATTTAATATGGTTATGTATATTGAAGGTGTTCATCACTGCAGTGATGGTTTGATTACCAGCTTTATTGTATTCAGCAAACACAAAGGTAATGTCACAAATCATTAAGAGACTGGATGTGATACACATCAGCATTGT
>VZTJ01005057.1:10982-38847 GCA_013397795.1 Orthonyx spaldingii
GCGGCGCGGGGCCGGTTCGCGGTGGTGGGCGGCGGCATCGCGGGCGTCACCTGCGCGCAGAAGGTAAAAGGGGCCGCGGCCTCACCTGCGCCCAGAAGGTAAAAGGGATCGCGGCCGCGCCGCCCCCGCCGTGCGTGCGCACCACCCTCTCCCGCCCCCTCCTCCCGTTCCCCGCCGCTCCCGCTCGGCGCCTGCCGGGAGCTGTCCCCGGCCCCACGGCGGAACCTCGGTGTGTCCCGGCCCTTGGCGGCCCTGTGCAGCCGCTCGGACCGGCCGTGCGCTGGTGGAGCCGGGCCCTGCTGCCCGCGCTTGCCTAGAGACATAAACCGCTCGGGGTCAGCTGGTGCACGGCCACAGAAACAGATCTGCACAGAAATTGCATAAATACTCGCGTGTATACAGTAGTGCCGCTCTGTCCTGCACCGCCTAGTCCCCACCCTCCCCATTTCTTAAAAATATTTTGTCTCGCTTGAGAAAACAAAAACCAAGCGCAGCCCCAGGGCAGCAGCGTTTTAATATAACGCTGTTTATCTGTGTAGAAATACGTCTCAAGAGGTTCAAACCTGATGAGGTTATTTTGAAGCGGTTTGCAAACGCTTCATAACAAGAGAGTTACAAGTTAATAACTGCAGGAAGCTGACACTCTGTGTGCTGGTCCATAGGTCAGGGACTTCAGGATTCCTGCAGGAATTATTCCTCATAGCCATAAAGGGCTGTACTGCAGCCGAGCTCCTGTGATGTGCTCCTCTTTATTAATACTGCTCAGTTTTTATAGGATCCGTGTTTTAGGGCTGTATACCTCCTCCAGCTCTCCGTGAGCCCAAGCTCTAAAACTAAATTAATGTGTTTCCTGATCTCAAGGTTTTTGATGGTTTTAAAGTAATGGTAACTGGAAGTAATTTTGTACCTGTAGAATGAAATTCTGTGGGTATTAGTTTGGTGAGGAATATTTTATCTGTTGGAAATGCAGAGCAGTGTCAAGACTGTGTTTTGGGTGCATGTGTTCTCTGGTGATCTCAGGGCCCCTCTGGATGGCATCCCTTCCCCCAACAGCACCGCTTGTCCTGGTCCACCTGTCACCTCGCTGAGCAATGCACATTTAAAATGGGAATTCTTCCCTTTGGCTTGAGGCTTTAAAAGTCTTGCATTGCTTAGTAGCATTCTGAAGATGATAATCCATGTATCAGTTTACTAAATAGGGTTTAAAATATGCAGTAGAAATCAGCATTTCCTCTGTGAAAATGAAACCTGTAAATAATTAGTCACTGCTATGCAGTAAAAAAATGTGTATCCATCAGCTGAGTGTCTCCAGGAACCAAAGTAATGCATTAAGACATACTACTTTTCACCAGTAGTTTCACTGTGTTAAAGTCAAGGTCTGATGATGACTCTCATCATGGTTTCTGTTTCTTTACAAGCTGGCTGCAGAATTCCCATCAGAAGACATTTTCTTAATGACAGCTTCTCCAGTTATAAAAGCTGTAACTAATTTCAAGCAGGTAAGAGAGACTTAATTTTTCTTACAGTAAGACATCTTCAGAGTTTGTGTGTGCAGATAATTTAGAACCCAGTGGTGCAAATGCTCGTGACTTTGAGCTTGTTTTCATATTAGTGTGATTGCAGTGGTGTTAGTAGGATCGATGAGTTATTTTATAGTGGTGTTAGCAAGACTGAGGAGCTGTTTTATAATGATCCATTATTAGTAATTGGTGAATATATTCACACCATCCAAGCAAAGGTTAAACCAGGTACTTATGCAGTTGAAGTGTGTTCAGAGTTACTGAAGCTTTCTTTCACTGCTTTATTAGTGAGTGCCCTCTTTCAAGCAATGAAATGGTATCGTAGTCTTGCTCATGTTTGAATTTGGGGCAGAAACAACCTTCTGACAAGTGGCAAAAGAAGGGATAGCCTGCTGGGAAGTTGCTTTGAGCTTTATCTAATCCAGCAGCTGGTGTTTCAGTGACATCTTTCCTGCTGGTTTGAAAAAGAAAATCAAATCCATGCGTGAATTCAGATTTGTGGGTAGTAGGGTCGTTGAGCTGAGTCTGAGAGCTCTCTGTGAGATTGTTGGAGTAACACCCAACTAAAGAATGCTTTCTGAAAGTGCTGACAGCAGTGCCGTGTGTGTCCAGCAAAGACATTTGCACAGTGCAGAGGTGTAAAGTCTGTAATTCACATCAGCAGAAATTTACGTATCTGAAGAATAAGGGAATAGCTAAGCTCTGTTTGAAAGCAACAGCATCTAAGTTTTGGACATGAGCATCTTAATTTCTCTCTGATTTGCAAGCATGGTGTGACTTCTGGTTCCTAGCTGTGTTCCAAACTTGGAATATTTAATAAAGTAGCAGGCCTGGAGGTTTCCATGCAGCCACTCTCTTTTGGAAAAAAACCCAAATTGTCATCACTTATTTGAATGTTTTTCAAGTTCTGGTTTGCCTTTTTGGGGTTTTTATTTTGCATGTGTTTGTTTTCTGTTTGGTGTTGTCCATTTCCCCCCAGGTCTCTGAAATATCAGATACTGGCTCTGGATGAGTTATTTTATCAAAGTTACAACAAAGAGAAAAACAGGATTTTAACACTACGTCAGATAAGTTAAAAAGCAGCGCTAACAACTCTGGTAATAGACTTATTTATGGAATAAAACATTGTAGCAGTTAAACCAACTGTCAGGGTTCTCCATTTTTGCTTAATCTCTGTATTTAGGATTAAAATTCTCCAGTACTTTGACTCTTTAACCAGGAACAGGCATGAAAAGATTCTGTATTGAAAAAGGAACTTTTACCAGTTACATGATAACACATTTTCAGACCATATGGGCTTTATGTTGTGACTTTTTACTGGAAGTGAACACAGCACCTTCTGTAACAAGCTTTAGAAAAAGAGATGGATAAATGATCCATATTTTTAAATACCTCTCTTTCTCCTACAGGTCTCCAAAACACTTGAGGAATTTGATGTCGAAGAGCAACCAAGTTCCCTGTTAGAAACACGATATCCCAATATTAGAGTTATACAGTCTGGAGTAAAACAGTTGAAAAGTGATGAACATGTAAGCTAATGTCTTCTTTTTTATTTGTTTTTTCAAGTTATGTATATAAAAAATCATTTAAGAAGTAGCTGAATGTTTTGGATGAGAAATTTTGTTCAAGAACATTCTGGTTATTGAATTGATAAGTTACCAAAATTACAAGAAAGTACTTCGTAACTCTACTTTCACTTACTGCTTAACACTGTTTTTCAAATAGAAATATATACAGGGGACAAAATAAATCTTGAAAGAACCAACATTTCCACATTTTCTTCCTTCTTTTTAGCAGGAAATACATTGCAAATATGAGTAATGGACAGCATGTAACACCCTTGTTAGCTCTGTGCCAACATGTTATTTTTCACTTCAGCATGTATGAGAAACTCACATTCACATCCAAAACTGGTTTTGCTCACTTTTAAGTGTCGGAGATGTAATTTCAGGTAGATTCTGCTAACATTCTGAATCCAGGAGTTTTCTTATATCATTACTAAGATAGTATTTTAGTTTAGGTCTTGGTGGACACAAATAATTAATGTATGTGGATTTGGAGGATCTTTTGCCCAAAACCACTTTAAACTAAGCAGCTTCTAGTCTGTAGAACAACAAACAATGTCATAAAATGTTAAAATTTAAGGTCTTCTTTCTCGGAATGATGTAGCTTGTTTAGTGCCTCCACTTTTTCTTCAGCAAAGAACAGATTTGCAGTCTTTCTAAACTGTGTCCTGTCCTGTGCCTGGTGAACACAGATCTACTGCTGTCGAAATGTTCTGAATGAGATTCTCAGTGGCTAATGTCTAGCAGTGCATAGTTCTGTTCCTGGGGCCAGGGGGACATTTCTCACGTAGAAAACACAGCTCTCTTTTGGCACAGCCAGTGAGCACAAAGTGCCACCAAGTGGTAAACTTGATCTTGCTTGGAGTGCACTGTGTACACTTCCCATTTGATTGGTCACATCCTTGTGGTGAGTGTGATGGGAATAATGACACACAGTGAGTGACAGTGTGAAGGCTTGTTCCTTAAGAAGCCCCATACAGCTTTTAATATCTGCAAATTACTGTGACATTAAGGAAAGAGAAAGCTGATGTTCTCTTGGATGTCTTGATTTAGATGAATTCTCTTAGATGAATTGATTTTTCTTTTCTCTTCATTGTTAACAGAAAATTTACACTGAAGATGGGAAAGAATACATGTATGAGAAACTTTGCCTGTGTGCTGGAGCCAAACCAAAATTAATTGTTGAAGGAAACCCGTATGTATTAGGAATCAGGGATACTGACAGTGCACAGGTAAATGTGTTTTGGACTTAGAAATGTGTCATATATTCCTGCATCTGGTGTAAAATACCAAAATTATTGTGGAGTGAAATGGGGAAACAGAAAATAACGTTTGTTATTATATATTCTTAAATTTGCTTAAATAAGGAACATTTGCTCTAGCAGAAAAACAGCCTTATAATGCCACTAAGTAAATTAATTAGCCACCACATTTGTTAAGTTTATAGATAGCTCATACACAGTATTTCTAGCATGCTAATATGAAATAAACATTATTCTTTCAGCCTCCAGGCAGAATCCAGTTGGAAAATATAAATAGGAAGTAGGCACCAGTAGAAACTTCCCTGGGAAGGTGTGTTTGGTACATGGCACAAAAGGCTGCTTCTTGCAGTGGAAAGCTACTGAAGGAATGACTTTTTATTCTCTTCCAGTTCTACTGTAGCTTCTCCACTTTGTACAGAGGAGAGTTATAGTCATAGACGTGGAAAAGTTTTCACCTGAGAAATGCCTTAATAGACTGAAAGTTAAGCTTGGAAGCCAAAGGTGAAGTTTCACTGCTATAGGTCTTCAGAATTAGAGGAGGCAGAGTGAACACTGCTTCTCAATAACATGGAACTGCCATTCATCAAATGGAGTTGGACCCTGAGGATAAAAAAAAGGAGTTACATTTTCAGATAATCTGAAGTGAAACTGAAATTGTTGTTTGTTACAACAACAGCTCCTGTTACAGATCTCAGCCTAACTATATGTGTATCAATAGTGTGAGAAAATCAAAATAAGACTAAGAGCAAGAAAATACTGAAAAGGATATAGTTGATCAGTGTGAGGGAACATCTCTAAGTTCTAATTGACATTTTTCCTTCCTTAATGCAGGCTTTTCAGAAGAATTTGGCTCAAGCTGAGAGAATCGTGGTGGTAGGAAATGGTGGGATTGCCCTTGAATTAGTGTAAGTAAACAAAAAAAATATATATTCAAATAAAATCTTCAACAATGCAATGTTAAATCTTGTGTACATGAGTTTGGGAGAAGGTTGACTTCTAAAATTGTAGCTCTTAAAGCATTTAGTAGCACAGGGTGGTTTTTTTTGCAACACAGGGGTTCTTACACATAAAATTAGGAAAGCTCCAGAAGAAGCTTTGAGGCATAGATATCAAGAGTATACAGTTCACGTTATACGTAGTGCAAACAAGATCCAAATGCCTGTTTTTAGCAGTGGGAGTCTGGCAGAAATCAACTTGTTTTTCATTATGGGGAGCAGGAAATGCTAATTACTCCTACGATGAATTTGATTTGTCCTCCACCCCCTGGCCCAGTTCAGTTGAAGTTGTGTTGTTGAGAATGTATGATTTGTCAGCTTGAAGAGATTCTTTTAAAATGAGTTCCTTATGTAAATATTTAGAACTGGATTTGATAGTTTGGAAAGTCTTGGATCTCCCAGTTCTGGCTTCTGGAAGGAAACTTGACACACTTCTGCTTGTGTTGCTCACAGTCAGATCCTTTTCAGGCAGTGTGTCACTTTATCCCATGTTTAAATGTCCACAGGTATGAAATTCAAGGCTGTGAAGTAATCTGGGCTATCAAAGACAAAGCCATTGGGAACACTTTCTTTGATGCAGGAGCAGCTGAATTTCTCATTCCAAAGCTCACTGCTGAAAGCCGAGAGGCTCCACTCGAGTGCAAAAGAACCAAGTACACAGTGGAAGGTATGAGGGTTTAGTTTCCTGGCACTGCAGCAGCAGCAGCATTTCATATTAAAGATAGTCTTAAAATCAGTCAGTTTAGCAGGTTGGAATAAGGCTTACTGTTATCATTTATGACAGTTCCTTCTTCAAAACCAGAGAGTAAAAAAGCAGCATAAAAACCCATACCGAATTTATTTAGACAGAATGTAACACAGGTACTTGCAAACTGTAAAAAAGTGCCCAATTTATATTAATTCTCTGTATTCCTTCTACTGAAGAACTTGTTCTATTTTCTGTAATGTTTTGATGTGAATTATGTCACTATTATATTGGAAGGAGCTGTCACCTAGTAAGATATTGGAGGAGCAGATGAAACCTCACAGATCATTATTCCAGAGGGAGTGAAACTGCAGTCTCAGAAACAACAATTACCTAGGACTGCATAAACAAACATCACACAAACATATGTATGACCAAAATCATAACAACAAGAAGAGCATGGTTCTAGACATCAGGCAGGAGGAATAAGGATATTACACTTTCATCTTCCCCTTTGGCAGCCACATGGTATTTTTCTATTAATTGAGAGTCCTTGTTCTGAATTCTGGGGACAGGGAAGTGTGGACACTGAATCTGATACACTCCATCTCTTTCCTGCAGGAAGTGAGGAAAAAGGAGGACCTACAGCAGCATCTGACAAACTGGGCAGTGCCCTAGGCCCCGACTGGCACGAGGGCTTATGCCTTAAAGGGACTAAAGAGGTGTGGCTATAACCTTGCTTGCATATTTGTTTGAATGTTGTGGGCATGAGCATTGTGAAGAGTTTCATGTTTGCAAGAAAGCAAAAACCCTCACATTTAATTCTTTTTTTTCATTTATGAATTCCTTAGCTGTTAGGTATTTGCATCTGTTTTGCGTTTAAAAAATGACCTGTCAAGGGTGGTCAGTCACAGACCAGCTAAAGGATGTTTAGGACATTTAGCAGCTTAATCAGTGGTAGTTTGGCTGTTGAAGGCTGGGGAACTGTATTTGTGTAGTGGGGAATAAAACAAGGCCCAGATTGACAAAACTATTTAGAGAAACAGGTAGCTTTCCAACTTCTGGCTTGAGCTCAGAATATGGTTGAAACGTGGGTTGATGGTACAGAATATTTTTCCTTTTTATAGTGTTTAGAACATAAACTTAGTATCAGAACTTGTTATCAGAATTTAATTCATGATAGAAAACCAAAGGATTTGCAGTCCTGAAAGACAGGTAAGATGAGTTTACTTTATTCTCTTCTGGTAAGTTTTGAACTCTATTTCTGTAAGCTTAGGGGAAACATTTTTTGGCGTGCCAGAAAAATCTAATTGTTCTGAACTTTCAAGGACCATCAGAGACCTGCTGAAAAAGCAGGTAAGTTGCCATTGGCTGCAGTTAGATCTGTGCCAAAAAGAGGAAAAAGTGTGGGAATTCAATTAGTGGGCTGGAATATACGGTGGGGAGTTTTCCAGTTCAGTAAGGTCAATTTAGGTGAAGATACACTTGCTATTAACAATCTTGTGATTGCTAATCATTATGTTTATAATTTTGTCAATCTTTCTTTAGTTTTCTCATAAAGTACATATTGAAATACTGTGTGAAGTAAAGAAAATACTCTTACAGCAAGAATTTATCCAGCTGCAGAGGGCTTCCTTGACTTTTCCTAAAGGAGAGAAAAATGTAGAACCAGATGAAGGTGAGTGCCAATGCTGATAAGACATTGAAGATGAATCTGTGCTGGAGCATGTTTGATCTTGTTTGCTGTTTTAAAGCAAATACAGATTTGAAAAATAAATCCTTTATAAATTGAGGCCTAGCAGTTTACGGTAATCAAATTTATGGGCTACAATTAAATAACAAAATCTTATGGGTCAGACCCTTTTTTCCACAAAGTAACCAAAATCCTGTATGCAGAATATTCCACCCTTAACACAGTCCATTAAAGTAATATTTTGATAGTTAAAACAAGAGAAAAACCCACCAACATTTTGTTATCAAAACTGAAGTAAACCTTCAAAGTAGAGAAAAATACCACTTTTTTTTCATGAATAATTATACCTATAATTTCCACCTAATTAAAATGAATATTTAAAATACTGTTTTAGTAATCAGTTACTTTCAGCATAAGCTGAATCTGTGACATTCTTTTTGCTTTTGAGGCACTTTCTGTGCATCTGTAAATTTCTATGTAAAAGAATATTTGGCAATTGCATACTTGAGAGAACAGCCCACAAGACACAGTATTTTCCCCCTATAAATGAGGGCTGTCATTTAGGAAAATTCCAAAGAAAGTTATTGATAGGAGTTGGAGCTGAGATCCAAAATAATTTTTTTCTCTAGTTCTGTGCAATGGTAAGAAATGTTATAGGTAACCTCTGATCATTTTTTCCTTTTTTTTTTTTATTTTAATCTTTCTTTACCTGTTCAGTTGCCTCAAACGTTTTGTGGGTTTTTTTTCTTTCATATCTTATCAAAAGACATAATTAATAAAATCACTTCTGTTGGTTACATTCTCAGGGCAAAATTTTCCCCTTTTTCAGTGCTGTGGCCTGTATATGTGGAATTAACTAACGGAAAAATTTATGGATGTAATTTCATTGTCAGTGCAACTGGAGTTATGCCAAATGTTGAACCATTTCTTGATGGCAATAATGTAAGTATACTGATTTCTTATGGAGCTTTTTAAGTAAGGTAAAATAAACTTTTTCAGCTGGTTTATGCTTCTGTTTTGACATGAAACATGGTTTGCTAAAGATTTAAATATTGTGCAGCATCTCAAAATAAGGCAGGTTATGTTGATACTGACACACCCAACATGATACAAATGTATTTGATTTGTGGTCTTGGTTTATTATGTTGTTCCCCAGGTGTATTTGCACAGTAGATATGAGGTATTAACTGTTAAATTAAGCCTATGCAAAGAGAGAAAAACATCTGTATAATTGGCTAATGTGGCAAAAATGTAGAATAATTTTCATGTTAATTCTGTACCATATTCTTACCTTATTAATCCTGACATTTGCTCCTGGAAAGGAAGCAACTATCTCTACTGTTTTTCACTGGGGACACTGAGCTGTCACGGTGCTCATGTTCATTGAGGGAAGTGACCCTGAATCAGCACCCAAACGTGGATGGTGATTCCAGAGCTCGTAACTGCCGTGGGAATATCCAGGCCTAAGATCATTCTGTTTCTGTGTTCGGTGTCTGCTCAGCAACAACTAAAACATCCCTGGGTTATAAACACTGTTTCCATCACAAATCAAACAACTAGCCCCATACAAGCTGCTACTAAAAAATTATGGGGTATTTGGGGTTTAGTGGTGCCATCTGATTAGGAAGTAAAAGGCTGTGCTCTGGTTAAAGATGAAAATGCCGAAAACATAGATCTGATGTTGAGCCATGAGGTATTTCCAGGCCTATGCCATAGATCAGGAATTAAGGGTTTGCAATAGTATTTTCTTGCCTTGGCAAAAATACAAAGTGATCTCTTAAAGACTGGGTGTCTCTGGAACACACAGCGTAATTTGGAATTTGGCAAGCCCTGTTACTTCCCTGCCTAGGTATCAGTAATAGTACTTTAAAAACCTGTGCTGTGCTCTAGAAATAATAACAATAATGCTTTGTACCTTCTGTGGAGGTCTTGCCACTCAGGATAGTCTCATGTTAAATAATAGAGTAACAGACGAAGGTGGGGGAAGTTGATGACTTGTTCCATTGCTGATGTGTGCAAACCCTTCAGTTTGCTGTGGGTGAGGATGGAGGACTGAAGGTGGACAGGCACATGCACACGTCGCTGCCAGACGTGTACGCAGCTGGAGACATCTGCACGGCGGCGTGGGAGCCCAGCCCCGTGTGGCACCAGGTACGGCCTCGGGTCAGCGTGAGCCGCAGGGGATTACACACTGCTGCACACGCCAGGGAGGGAAAGGTTCAGCAAGTGGATAATGCTGGGTGTGTCGATGGCAGAGGTTTATGGAGGTGGCTGGAAACGGAGCTGGCCAGCCCTCGTGAGTGTGAAGAACAGTAAGCACTGAGGGGAGCAGTGAGTGCAGTGCAGTCACGGCACTGTGACGGCCTTGTGACTCCAGTCTTTCCAATTGTCTCTTTCAGATGAGGCTGTGGACCCAAGCTCGGCAGATGGGGTGGTATGCAGCAAAGTGTATGGCAGCAGATGCTTTAGGGGAATCTATTGATATGGATTTCAGCTTTGAACTATTTGCTCATGTTACAAAATTTTTCAATTACAAGGCAAGTACAGCCATAAACCACTGAGTAACACATACTGCTTGCTTATACTCGCTGACACTGAGCAGATGCTTTAATGTTGACAAAACAGGTGTTTTAATATAGTAATCTTAGGTTAGTTTTTCTCCATTCATATTAATGTGTATGATATTTCAAGGGGAAGATTTTTTGAGTCCATTGTGGGTTTTCAAGCCAGTGGTGGGGGGAGGGACCCTAGGGACAAGTATTTGCATCACTTTTGAGGCCTAGAACTGTTAGCAGCAGAAATGCTAAAAGCCTCAGCAATGTTCTTATGAGCCCTATTTCTTTTCCTGTATCTTCTGCTAGGTGGTGGTTTTGGGGAAGTACAATGCCCAGGGCTTGGGCTCAGACCATGAGCTGATGCTGAGATGCACCAAGGGACACGAGTACGTGAAAGTGGTGATGCAGAACGGCCGAATGGTGGGAGCTGTGCTGATCGGGGACACGGACTTGGAAGAAACCTTTGAAAACCTAATTTTAAATCAAATGGATCTTTCAGCCTATGGTGAAGATCTCCTAAATCCAGATATTGATATAGAAGATTATTTTGATTGAACAACACCCCATTTCCATTTTGTATGAAGCTTTGATACCAAGTAACACGTCTTAGAAAACTTTTCTCAGGATTACCAGAAATGAGGGATAAATGCAATTATTTATTATGATTTTGGGTTTATCATGCCAAAATACTGACTGGGTGCTGCCACAGGTACCAGCTAATGGTGAAATCTCTGTTGTGCTGGCTCAGATGAACAGATGTGTTTTAGGGCACAGGCTGCTCAGAGCTCTTGCTACCTGGAATGTGGCTTGCAAATATATGGCCTTACTCCTTTTTTTTTTTTTCCCTTTCCGCCCCCTCCCATCAGTTTACTTCTGAAATAAATGTACTTTTTACTAAGTACAGAACACAAGCTTTGCACAGTGAAAGCCAGGATGAGATGGCAGTTGAGAGCAGCTTTTTAACTGCTTGTCCCTTCAGCTGTCCAGGTGTTGGGGTAGAGCTGCACTGTATTGCACAGTGCCAGCCCTGGACAGCAGTTGTTTCATCCTGGCTCTTGCTTTTGTTCTACAGTTGCTACTCGTGAGTTGCTATTTATTTAGGGTCAAACTGGGAACAATTTACTGTATTCCACTCAATGCAAAGTTGGCAGTACATACTGAGACTTCTCTAAGACAAATCCCTTGATTTTTTTAAGAGAATGACTGTTTTTAATTAATTCAGTTTTGGCAGAGGTCTCAGCCAAAGGATGGGTGAAAGACTATAAGGCTTTAGTCACTGTCACAATTTTACCAGAAAAATAAAGATGAAGAGCATGTTCTTAATGGTATTTGTTTTATATTTGTTACACATGTATGTGTTGGGAGAGGAAGGGAGAAGAACCAAAATGCAACCACACAGAACTTGTGTTTCTTAGTGAAACTGAACTTGCCTTTTTGATCTTTGGCTGCTAAGATGTTAAAAAGTAAGTAAATAAAATTGAACCTGGCACTCAGCATGTGTGCCTGAGAATGCTTGCAGGCAGCAGTAGCTGTTGAGTTTTTCCCAGGCTGGCAGGTTGTCTTGTTTGTAAACTTAAATTCAAGTATTTCTGCAAAGCACAGAAGTAATAAATTTCTATTTGAATAACAAGCTAGAGAAACCCAATTCTAAGAGCAACAGATGTATTTCCAAGGGATAAATACACATAATATTTCACTCATAAGTACATAGAGTATTTCAAATATGCCACAGTGGGTGTAGGGACACATCTCCCTGCTCAGACCTGCAGAGATGGCAATGCCCACGTGGGCTGGAACATCTGGCACAGCAGCAGCTCTGACCCAGCCAGGGCTCCAGAGGAAGGATGCTGCAGCATCCCAGTCTCCAGCTGTCCCTGGGGCTGGTGACAGCAGCTGCCCTGGGGAAGCTGTGCCCTGGCTGCAGTGGAGTCACTGGTGAAGGAGGAGAGTCACCTGCACAGCAGGCAGAAGGAACAGGAGGGGACAGGGTCCTCAGAGACACTGCAGAGGTAGACCACCCAAGCCCTGTGCTGCAAAGGAGGGAAACCTCAAGATGACTCTCATGGGAGCAGTGAGTGGAGACTCCTCCAGGAAGGAAGTCTGGAAACCTCTGGATCTGTGGAAGTCCTTTCCAGACTGCATGATCCTATATACTACACTTCCAAAAGAGTTAAAGAGGCAACATGGTCATTATATAGGTTTTGTAATCCTAAGATATGCACCAATTATTTTGATATGAAACACTTTTTCCTTTCCTACTAACCTTCTAGATTTGACAGTTTTTTAAGGTACTTGTTCCCTGTTCAGTGTTTATTAAATAAAAATTAAAATACCATTACTAAAGCACAAACTGAACTTATACACTGTATTGTCCATGGAGCAGCAACCATGATTAGATCCTAAATGGGGTCTGTGACACTCAGTCAAGAACTACTGGTTGGTCATTTGCACCTGCCTGAAGCTTGGGCTTCTTCGCTTTTAAGCTGGGACCACAGCTGGGCCGTTTATGTTCCTGTGATTTCTTCACCACTGATTCTTGGACAGTCTTTGATAGAGTCTGGACATTTTCTCTGCTTCCTTTTGAATTTGAAGATTGAGATGGTTTGACCTGTAAGATATAAAGAGCTCAATTAAAATTCTAACATTGTTTTCCTTCTTTTTCCATGTTCTCACCCAAGAGAGAAGATATTTATGAGGCTGACTGCATTACTGCAAAACGTATTTTGAGCAGATACCAAATCATTAAATTAAGCTCTAATGGAGAAGATCCCTATATAGCAAATCAGTACAGATCTAAATACCTTGAAAACACTGTTCGTGTTTGTTATCCCTTCTATGGTGATGATGTGTCCCTCGTTTTTCAGCAGCCGGGCTTTCGGTCCCACCTTCAGGTAGGATATTGTAGCAAAGGCTGTGAAGCTGAAATCCTCCCTGCATGAATCATAGAATCACTGAGGTTAGAAAAGACCTCCAAGACCATCAAGCCCAGCCATCAACCCAGCACCGCCACTAAACCATATCCACGCTTTGTGAGCGCTCCAGGGACAGAGACTCCATCACTTCCCCGGGCAGCCTGCTTCAATCTCAACAACTCTTTCCATAATGAAAGGCACACATTAACCCTTCTGATGGATGTTCCAAATAGCAGATTCATTCTGCTTTATCTGTTCAAGTGCACAGCTGACTTAGAGCTACTCTGGTCAACACTTAACATTAATTCACTTTGTGGACCTTTACACACACAAAACCACTCAGACACACACTTGTCAATCTCTTGAAATGGTGGAAAATGAGGAAAAAAGATGTAATAAGTCATCTGCTCACCCTCTTAATAACATAAAAAAAAAAGCTCTATGAAGAGATGCAAAGAAAAACTAAGAAAAAATAAAGGGATTAGTTATTGGTAGATATTCTTGAACTTATAAAATTATATGGGAAGACAAAACAGACAGCACACAGCACTGTTGTTTTCACTATGCTTTCTTAAAATTTCTGAGTACCACTTTCTGCATTAGCTAGTCTTCCCTGACTTAGACATCATGTGGGACTTGATGCCATTTGCTTTCCTTATCCATGGGATGTGAATGAGATCTGGATAAACTGCAGACTTCTCCAAAATGAATCCTGCTGCAGATTTAAACATTCTACCTGAATAAAGAAGACTTCAGCTTTTTAAAATTGCACAAGATGCCACATTTCAGGTGTTCCTTCAGCTTTTAAAATGGAAATATAGCAATATTTGAAGGGTTTTTAAGAATGCACTACTTGCATCTGAAATAAAAACAAGACTGCAGAATGTATCCATTAATGTCTTACAGAAGTAACAAGAGAGCAAAGAAAAATGACTACTAAATGTTAAAAAAACCAAAACAAACAAAACAAACTAGTTATCTTACATACTTCAGATACTGCTGCAGCAGTAAATGGGCAATAATTCTCTCCAGCTCCTCTCGAGGGTGCTTGGGTGGAGTAACTTCAGGCACCCTGAATTTGGACACACCTTTCCCAGACCAGGCATCGATTAATTTCAGTGGGGTGAGTTTCTCATTCATGCTGTCAGCTTGCTCAAGGATCTTGATTAAATCCCTGCAGTATCCTGTTACATCCATCTTCTCACATGCTGCAAGTAAAAGTAAAGGAACATTTAAATAGATCTTTGTAGTTCTATATAGTTATATATAGCTATAAACACATCTTTGTGCTGTATAATAGCAATGCTTTTCTTGTTTTGCTTTTAAACTAACTTAACAAATAAAGCACTGACTTTCCTTCTGTCAAATCAGGATATATCTCTACTCACACATTTCTCTCCATTATTGAAACTCCCATCTGACAAACATTCGTACTTGTATTTAATGTTACAAACCAGAAATTATTTCAAAGCATAAAATTTGCAAGGTAGCTACTATGTTACTCTAGAACTGGATTCCTTTTCCTTATTCACAGTGTTTATTATGAAAAGATTAGAGAACACAGAGCAGGTGAAGACTGTGAGACATTTCTTCTCTCAAGACATTTATGGACTAAATGAGACAGACATAAAAAGCAATAATTACGTTATAATAATCAGCTTCATCATCAATAACAATTCTGAGCACCAACACATCAATGTAGCACATAATGATCATCCTTCTACTCCATGATCAGATCATGGCACAGAATTACCCCAACAGACTCCTCTGATACTAAGGATTAAGTACTGAAAAACCAATACTACTGCTAAGTTTCCTTAGAGCTTGCTTAAGTATCAAAAGGCCCTGGAGGTGAAGGAGGAGTAAACAGGATATATTTCAACTCTATTTCATCACACAGCTCCTGCAAGCCTTGGGGACAAGCCAGCTCCATACTCTTCCCAACCTCTGATCCCCAGGTACAGTTCAGCTAAGCCCTGTTTCTAATTAGGAGATAACAAGACATGGTTACTTGCAAGATTTTGCAAAAGACTTTTGTTATATAATTAGCTCTATAATGGAAAAAAAAAAAGTTAAAAGTTGGGTTGTCTACTTTACACCCCAAAAACATAGAGGGAAATAAAGTCTAGTTATGAGAACAGCTTTGAATACAGAGTTGTTCCTAAGTTTTTTCAAGTGTTGATCAGTATATTGTCCAAATGCTTTTTGCAACAGATCTGTGATATGAGGAGACAGTATTTTCCACATACTACAAGAATTCACCTAGGTGGTCCTCAATGAGATTTAAGGTGATTTTGTGCATCCTTTAGAGATGCTCAAGCCCAGCTTTCTCTCAGCTCTCCTTTCAGAGCTTTCTTGCTTTCCATGGGGTTTCCCATGTCTAAGTCACAGCACTCACTTTTTAAGTGCAACAACAGATGCTTTGTTCATCCTCTGACTCTTTCAGCTTTCTGATGGGTGCCAAAAATCGCAGCAAAACCTTGAATTAGAGTGCTCAGTTGTTCTGCACTCCTGTCATGTGCAGTCCTGACACAGGAACATCTCCTGAGTGTGCAGCACTGAAATCCTCAGGGATTTTTCCAGGCAAGTTGTGAGAGGACATGCAAACTGTACCTTCTCAGAGCCTAAGTGTGAACAGTCTGGCATGCAGGGGCTCCTCCTCAATAAAGCTTTCACACCCAAACAGATCCTGAAACAAAACCTGACACATACCAGAATCCTTTAAAAAGAAGGTAAGCCAATCTCCCCCTTGCCCCAGCTTCCCTCTTGGGAACAGGTGAACAGCTGAGCCTGAAAAATACCGAAGTGTCCAACCCCAAGAGAAAAGCCAAACCAGGAAGTATCCCGCTAAACACCCTGAACTTGGCAACAGTAGGCCACCAAAAACTGGTATTCATAACAAAAGCTGCACCTTGAAAACAGTCAGTAATAAAACCACAGGTCACAAAATTTGCTTACAGGTTTTCTACACCAGGTATTTCTTTAAATCAATTTTTTCCATGCTCTCTGTCCTTTACCTACCATTCTCTCTACAGCAGTTATCACACATTCTGTTGCAGTTTGCAGAATCCCACACTTCATCAAAGTGGTGGGCTATGAGCACCCGGCGACACCTGAGGAGCAGAGAGCAGAGGGGGGCTATAGAACCCAAGTGAATATATAAGACCTGTGTTATACATTGTGAAAATGGCAAAAAAGGTCCCTAGGGAGAGCTCAGATCTCTAAACAAGCATGAAGAATTACCACAGAAACAAATCAGAGAACAAATACTGCAACACCAGTGCTCCCTATCAGCTATGCCAATAGGAAAAATGATTAAACACTGGTGTAGTGTGAACAGTCTGCTTGAAGCAGAAGAGTATAATCTGCAATTTCAAGAGAATGAAAAATAGTAAGAATATGAACTCATCGTTACACTGAGGCTTTACTGGATGCACCAGTTGCCCACAACACAGATACAAGTGTTTTCCATGAAGTATTCCAAATAACTCAGTGGAACAGGTGAAGCATAAAACACATATGGATTCCTATGTGGCCATTAAACACTGTAGCTTACAGCCAAAACCAAAGCATTCCAGTATTTCCTCTGACTGGGATCTGAAATCCAAACAGTGTTTTGTTCACAGATATTTCACCTCAACATAACTACTTCCAGAATTGTATCCTGAAGTTGGCAAGCTTGTTCCTGTTTTTGTGGGTGGTTTTGTTTGGTGATGGGTTCCTTTTGGTTTTGTTTCAGGTTTTTTCTTTTGTTTTGTTTTTTTTCCTCAAATGCCCTCTGTAAACCCCAACAAAATTAGCCTATTTAAAAACTAAGCAAACAAGCCACCACAGCAACTTACTTGTTCATATTTTGGCAATAAGATACCATATCATACAGCTTCTCTTGGCCAACATTTTCCATCACTACCATTGAGCTGATTCTGAATATATCTCCAAATCCATAGTACAAAATGCAGTCAGCTTTTTGGTCATCTCTACCTGCAACGCATTCAAATGAACAGAAAATTAAAATCTCAACCAATTGCCCCTCAAGTTCCTTGAAAAGCTTTTCTCCACATAGACTCAAATCTGCCTTTAAAAAAGTAATGAGATGAACAAGACTAAAAAAACCCCAAAAACCACAAAACTTTGGGGAGGGGGGGAGGGGGTTGGCCATAGCAGGTATTTAGTGCTGCGAAACATTGATCAATTTTTAAAATTCCCTGCTCCAGACTCCCCATCCTACTTGTATTTCTGAAATTCATACAGTGATTAAACATCACCTAGAGACAATCTGAGCAAATCACACATCCCAGTCACTATACAAAATAAAAAAATTAAAAAATGCATATCAAGTCCATGTCATGTTATTCTGATAAACCACAGATGTGATAAAAATAAAGTATTTTAAAAAATGCTGAGTGGAGGTCTAGGTACCCAGTTATTCTTTGTTATACTGCAGTAGAGGCCTGGTCACAAATGCAGTTTATATTTAAAGCCTCTTTACAGAGGCAGTGTCATCATACCCTTTGAAAACTGTCTCAAAGGAAAGAGACTTTGCACAAATGACTGGAAATCTGAAGGACAGTTTTAGTGGTTTAATGGATGCAAATGGCAACTTTGCAAAAGCCTCTTCCTACAATACCTGCACGTCCACTCTCTTGGTAGTAGTTTTCCATGGACTTGCTCATAGAGTGATGAATTACAAACCTCACATCAGGTTTATCAATTCCCATGCCAAAAGCAACAGTTGCTACTACAACCTGGGAAAAACAAAAAGATGAAGAAATCATCAAGGTGCCAAACCACAATTTGTTTAAGTGAGATGTAAGTCCATGAAAAGTATTTACTTAACCTGGATTTGATTTGTTGCCCATCCTTTATGAACTTTGGTTTTATATTTAGCATCCATGTTTGCATGGTAAGTCCCTGCCTTGATTCCCAGTTTCTGCAAACTCACAGTAACTTGCTCAGAATCCTTCTGAGAAAAACAGTAAACAATTCCTGCAGAAAAGTGAAAGAGACCTCATTGTAATGCCTTAAAAAGGCCAAACAATCTCCAATACTTAAAAACAATTGTGAAAGTTTTATTAGCTTATAAAATAAATAATTAAAAAGCCTTATACAGTCTTTGTGCCTATTTAGTCCGTGGTATTGGTATTCATGAAGGAAACTTCAATTATCAGCTTGGACCTGAAAGCTAAAGAGGAAATACAGGTGCCAATCCATAGAATCATGGAAGTACTCTATCAATGCTCAAGGAGGACAATGCCTAAGGGGTGCTATTCCTTATGACATCTATGGCATCTCACCTGAGGTTTCAGTTACATCTGTTTTTTTGTCATTAGTTAGGCTGGGCTAAATCAGGTATTAGAAGACACCTTAAATGATTTGTGATCATCTTTAGCACAGTTTGTACTCAGGGAGCTGCTCCTCACAGCCACAGAGCTCCAAGCAGAGACAAGGACCGACTGCTGCTCCGGAGACCTGGGTTCTGCTGCCTTGGCAAGATGTGTCTCCTCTTTATTCCCACTACATAATTTATTGATTACACAAGTCCAACTTTTACAGTTCTGCTTTTATCTGCAATTCACTCCATAACACCCATTCTGGGCGCTGAGTAACAGATGACTCTTATGATCAAATATGAAAAACCACATTAAAGATAACAAGTATCCTGACAGGTACTAAATGATGTGGGATTTAAGAACATAGAGACTACCTTTCCTGAGCCTTGCTTTTACAAGCTTAAAACTTCCTATTATTCTTACCTATGTAAAACATTGTTCTATAGACATCAACATTCCAGTTCAGTACTTCAGAAGATAAAATCAAACAGTAAAGACATTTATAAACACTAATGAATGAAGGGAAAAATTATTCAAAGTATGCATCTCACTAAATTTCGTTTTTCTAATGCTGGATGTTTAATGCATGGCAAAGGCAGAATTTCTCTACATTCCTCAAGATCGCTTGAAAATATCCCAACATCCTTGTAATGCTGAAGGTTATGAAAAATACCAGGTGCCTTTGTTTTTGACACTTTTTACCTGAAAGTCCTTTGTATCTTCCATTAATGGTCTTAACTATGTCCTCAATGAAATCTTCGTTATTTGAAGGCTTATGCCGAACCTCAAAAATATGCACATATCAGAATTAACAGTCTGCCAAACAACCTTATTTTACTTTCTCCATTAAAATAAACACAACTATTCTGTCATTTAAAAAAAATTACTATATTCTCTTTATGAACAGTCAGATTACAACTCCAAAATCCATTGAAAAGTAAACCCCAAAACAAACCTGCAAGCTTTCCCCACGAAGAACAATAAACAAACCGGTGGCCAAAGCAAACATTCAGCAAAACACAATAATTCACAACCTTTTTGCCATCATAGGACATATTTTCCAACAAGTTGCAGCAGTCTGAGCCTGCTGCCTGCCTCTCTCCTTGCAGAAGACAGCACAACAGCACTGCAGCCAAAAACCCAGTTAACAAGACCTACCTCGTAGTAAAGGTTGGGCCGGTTGAAGGAGGCAGTAAAGGTAATGCACTTCTGAACATGCAAAATGTTCTGAGCATCCTTTAAAACATGGTTGGTAGCTGTTGCTGTCAATCCAATCAAGGGAGTATTGGGAAACTGTCTTTTCAAGATACCAAGAGACTTGTAGTCTAAGCAAGAAAACAAAAAGAGGAAAGAAAAAGATTTCTCGTACCGCAACTGCAAACTCTAAAAAGGCATTAATGTAGATAGTATTTAGTGGGGTAATACTGCAATAAATGTTATTACTGCTAATCTACTGCAGAAGTAATTTATACATCCAAATGAAGTAACAAGCAGGTTGCACTTATCAAAAGAGATGTCTTCTAACTGAATTTTAAAGAATCAATCACAGAATCATTTGGGTTGGAAGACACCTTAAAGACCATCTTGTTCCAACTCCCTGCCATGGACAGGGACACCTTTCACTTGACCAGGTTGCTCAGAACCCCATCCAGCCTGGCCTTGAACACCTCCAGGGATGGGGCAGCCACAGCTTCTCTGGGCAATTGTTCCAGTGCCTCAGCACCCTCACAGGGAAGGATTTCTTCCTAATATCCAAGCTAAACCTACTCTCAGTTTGAAGCCATTCCCCCTTGGCCTGTCACTCCAGGCTCTTGTACAAAGTCCCTCCCCAGTTTTCTTTTAGGCTCTCTCCAGGTACTAGAAGGCTGCAATTAGCAGCCACAATTCAGAAGGAAAAAATATATGGAAATAGAAATTCTTAAGTTAGAAAAATATGTGTGGCGTTGTATTAACCAACATTCAGGCTATTTTGCAGGTCTGTTTTTGGAAACAGCTTTTGAGTAAACAGAGCTTTTCTAATAAACAAGCAATGTGGAATTTGAATACATAGATTGGACTGTAAAAATAAAAAATTTTAAAGGCTCAGTACTGACAATCACCTGCTGCCTTCAAACAGAAATGCAGCCAGTGGTACATATCCAAATTCCACACTGCATGTTGAACTAGCCTGGCTCTTGGCTCAGGCACCACTTCTTAGCAAAACCACTAAGAGTGACTTTACAGTTAATACTGCTTCAAATCAGGTTTTCTTTCAAAGATCAAGAAACAGTAACCAACAACATTCTACAACCTCCAAGACTGAAGTACACTTCTTCAGGAAGAAGACTGAAGCACACTTTTTTCTCCTGTAAGCAAAGGGCATTTGTTTCCAGTTGCTTTGGAGATGATTAAAATATATCTCATGAATTTTAAAAATGCTCTACCTCTTTCCCCAGCAGTGCCAGGGAGTGGTGTACAGAATAACACTTTCATGTAGCAGTAAAGGTAACTATTGTCCATATTAAAGATGCCAGCCAAAACCTTTGATTTGATGAAGCTCTAATTAAAGTCAGCTGAATAAGGCATTTTTCAGAATACTGACAGCAAAATCTATGTTGAAATCATCATTTGCATGAACTTAGCTCCTGGACAATTTGAGAATTAAAAGTCCTTGAGCTAACACAGGTACTTGTCACACCTTAAGAATTTACTTAACACATGAAGGAAGCAGCTGGCCTTATTTCAGGCCTAACTCATTATTCACTGATGCCTGAACAACCCTGCAGAGGGGATTTCTGAGGAGCATACCAGGCCTGAAGTCATGGCCCCACTGACTGCAGCAGTGCACCTCATCCACAGCGATGCGAGCCAGGCACCCGGCCTGGTAAGCCTTCTCCAGCTTAGACATGAACATTTTGCTCTTTGCAATCTTCTCAGGGGTCACATAAACGAGCTTCAGCTGTGAATTCCTTTTCAGCATTTCCGTGTGCACCCACTTCACGTGCTCCTGTTCAAAACAAAACCAGACAGCAGGGGGTAACAAACTGGGACAACACACCCAAGTTGCCTGGTGCTAAGGTTCTTAAGAGGTGATTAGCCATTCATAAGGTGTAATTAACAGAGACTGATAAACTCTGTTCCACAGTGTTGACCACTATAGACCTTTGTAGAAGATCACTATGTATAAAACAGCCATTTTAATACTTAGAATATCTGTGATGGAACCTTGAAGAAGCAAAGTGTTGAATGTGTGTCTTTGCTTCATCCTGTGGTGTCAATATTTTCCCAATAAACTGTGATGTACCAAACATGCCTGTGATACTACAAGTGTAAAATAATTCCTTGCACACAACCATGGTTTTTATTACTGAGTTTTCAGAGTGCTCTGCATCAAAGCAGGCTTTCAAGTTTGGCACACTGCACCAAGCCACTGACTTATCAAATCCAGTGTGATGTACAAGTTAATGATCATGGCCTCCTGCTAGGCAGGAAAATAACTGTAAAAAAAGCAATTGTCTAGTAAGAGACTGGGAAATAAGTTGCTTCTTGACCTCTGGATCAAACAGCTCAGCACTCTATAGTAAGAGATAAATAATTATATATAAAAGCCTGCACTGCTCAACATGGCAGTAGTGGACAAAAATCACCTACTCCAAGTCCAGGAACGGAGTAAAAATTTACAACACACACCAGCCAAAGGTACTTCACATCCTCTAAAGAGCCCAAAAGAATTCTATTCCACAGAAGGTGTTGGTTTCCATGTGTTGTTGTCACTAAAATATGAACACTTAACCACCTCACCCTCCTGGCCAGGTAAAGTTGATAGAACAGCATGAGCTGATAAACCTGTCTCATCCATTCAACATTCACAAGTAACTACACAGAGGAGAGACTCCAGCACATAGACCACAAAACACATGGAGCTAAACATACCTTGCTGCTTGAGGCATTCAACAAAGCTGCAGAAATACCAAGTTGTTCCAAAACCATGAGCTGATCTTCCATGAGAGATATCAAAGGACATATCACCAGTGTGAAACCTGTAATAATCAATCACTGTGCAAACTGAGCAGTTCAGATGTCACAAATATCTCCTCTAATTCTGATGCATCAACCCTGCTCTGAAGAAACTGCCAAATGTGAGCAGAAGCTTCAAACACAGCAGCAGATTCCCCTCCTAGAGAGCTGGCAAGTGAGCCCCAGATCACACAGGGATAATTCTTGTTAAATGCTCATCACCCTCTTCGGGTCTAGACCACAAACAACTGAGCTGCAACAGACAGAGTATAAAAACATACAAAACCAAACAAGTTGGATATCTGTGTCATGATATCTGTGTCTGTGTCATGAGGTGCTGATTAACCACAGAACTAAGCAGTGCTAGGTAGTGGTAAATTTGGCCTTTGTAAAGAAATAAATTTCCAATGCAATTGGATGAGTTATTAAAAAAAAACATCCAACCAACCAAAACCAAACCAACCAACCAAAAACCACAGCAAATAATGCTGATTCTCCAAATAACTATAAAAGGGAGAAAAATAAATCTAATTCTTCATGTTATGTCTTTTTCCCCCCCCCCCTTACATACCATCAGAACAGACAGCTGGTAACTGGTAACAAAGGCTCTTTCCACCACCTGTAGGCATGACAAGAAATATATCCTTTCCTGCCATTGCAGCATTTACTGTTTCAAGTTGCAGTGATCTAAACTTCTGGAGTTTAAATTTGCTCTGCAGTGCAGTTTTTATCTTCTCATACCATGGAAAATCTGTTAAGGGAAAAAACCAACTCAACAAACATGTTTCATAAGAAATTGAAACATCAGAAGGAGGGGTAATTTACATATTCAATAACTAAATCTGGCAGCGACACCATTTTAGATCTGGCAAAGTATTTAAAGATTCAATAATGGCACAGAAAAAGCTCCACACAACCTGAGTCTGGATACATCATTTTCTAGGGTGGACCTTTGAAAACTCCAATTGTAAACACAGTCCACCTGCAGACCAAAATTCTCATTGCATATGGATGTGAACTAATGTGAAGAACTCAAAACAGATGAACTTCAGAGTGCTAATGATCGTGTTAACTCATTAGTCCAAAATTAACTAGAAAGTAGAATCCCACCCTGAAAATAAACAAAACCAGACACTGAACCCTACAATAGTTACTCAAATGTTTCCCTCATACAAATGCAGCAACTACAAAGAGTATAATGAGGTAGGAATACAATTTCTCCATATATTCCATCAATAATAAGCATTTATTAAAAAAAAAAAAGGAGGGGAAAAGTTGTTTAACCTTCCCCAAAATCACCACCCCAACATGCTTATAATAGGTTTTCCTTTTCTTCAGTAGAGAGCTAAAGACTGCATTTTTTTAAGGTGTAATACTATCAAAACTTAAATTATGCTTCCTGATGCATCTTTTTGATACCATTAAAAATAAAATGCAGGAAAACTGTGGGTGCTCCAGGTTACACTACATGCAATGCAAGAATTAACTTTGGGACTTGAGGTGACATTGCAAAGAAATTTACTAAGAGCACAGTCAAAATCCAAGGGCTCTGAAACCAAGAAAAGCCTCCCACTGACTTCCATGAGATTTATACTGGGAACAAATTTAGCTGCTGCTCTTGTTCAACACACACATAGCATCTGATTGCAAAGATACTGATTTTTCAAGCACAGGAGGAGAGAATTAGGCACAGAACTACAGAAACCAAATGATTTGTTCAATCGTGTAATTTGCAATGACAAAGTATCAGTATTCTTACATATGCATAACACTCCTCAAACACAGATAAATGTGGATTCAACTACAACATTAATTTCATTTTTTAAAAAGCCAAAAAAGCTTGTATGTACAATAGATAAAGGCATTTACAAACTGAATATTAAATTAAAAAGAAGAAAAAGTATTTAAAATATCTGAGTCAAAGTTGGCAAGGCATAACATGGCCAAGAAACACCAACTCTCCAGGACTTCAGTTAACATTTAACTTGAAAGACAGCAGCCCTCATGCCACCACAAGGCACTTGCTACTTGCACTAATTCTACCATAATAATGTATTCTAGGTTATTTTTTGCAGTCAGCATCCAGCTAATTTGCATTAATTTGGTAAGACAGTGAGGCTACATAACCCATCACAAATACCACCAATGTCCTACCCACTCAAGCAAGAGGAAACATAAAACCAGCAAGAAACAACTCTTGTGTGCAAAATTTTCATTATCGAATCCTGAGAAAACCCAGAGCAATTTGTTTTATAACACAAACAAGGATAAGCACTGAAATATAATTGAAGTACTTAGTATACAAGTACTGCAATAAAAACTTACTCTGGGATTCTAAGAGCAAATCAAATCAAACTGTGACTTTGCAGCAAGCAAAGAATTAAAGTAGTTATAACAGGCCATTCTGACAGAACAGATAATTCTGCCCAGAACAACTCAAGATTAGTGTTCAGGAATGTCCAGTGAGACAAGTACAAACATCACCCCATTACCCTGGCATGTCAGCCAGCTGATGAAAATTAAATAGGACAATATCATTATCCAAACAAAATTCTCCATAAGTTCATTTTCTCCTACTGAATTAGTTCACCTTTCTGTTAAAATATTAGAATTTGACTCTGCAAACCTTTTTTATTCCATTCCTCAGATGAGGTTTCAGTGTCTTTACTTCCACCTGCCTCCATGTCTCCTGAGGACTGTTTTATGAGATTCTTTACTCTCGTCTTCTTTTGAAGGAGTTCCTGCTGCTTATCCACAAGCTCCTGTATCTGCATCTCCACTGCTTGCAGCTCATTCTCAATGGACACCAGCACCTCCTCTAGCACTGCAGGGAAAAGCACGAAGGGACAATGGAGATGACAGTCATGTGCTGATGCCAGTTTTAATTGTATTAATTGTGCTCCAGCCAATCCCATAAGCATAACATGAGCAAGTTGTTAACAGAAAGCATTTCTTTACATGTGAGAAGCAGCATTAACCTCAGAAAGTTAAACGCTTCTCAAGTTGAAAACAGGGCCATTAGCAAACAGCCACGTTTCATGCACCAAGATCTCCCTTCCACACAGAACAAGAGGATCTGCTGAACACACAAGGTTTGGATACAGAGGAAAAATGCTTTTACAAACACAAGCCACCCTTCACACGTGAAAAAAGTGAAGCAAATACTCCCCAAGAGCTTGGGTTACACAAGTGAATCTTTGGCAGGAATCTCCCTCTTTCCAGCCCAATATGCATGTGTGTGAATTGTGGATTGTGTTCTAGAATCCAGTTCCTGGAGTTTAAAAGAATAATTAACACATACGCCTGCACGCCCAGCACGTGTTTCAGAGCCAGGTCAGAAATGCATAAGAAGAAATTACTTCCTCCCCCACACCCAGAAAACCCAAGAGACTTTGGTCCAACCAGAGCACATATGATAACATGGTTATGGAAACAAAAATGTGTGACATGGAAAAAATATCCTCATTGCAAATGGCACCAAATGGTGACAGCTACCTTCCTAAATGCCCACTGCTACTCACCAGAAGAGAGTTAAGAGTATCTTAAAATATGAAGCACATGTCCAAAATATTGAAAACTACGTAATTTCATTTACAAACTTGATTTTCATCACACAATAGCTGGGTTTGGAAGGGACCTTAAAGCTCATCTCGTTCCAACCCCTCTGCCATGGGCAGGGACACCTCTCACTAGACCAGGCTGCTCAAAGCCCCATCCAACCTGGCCTTGGACACTTCCAGGGATGGGGAATTTGGTTTCATTTTACCTAAGAAATAAAAAGTTACCCAGTAAAAGAATTTTTTTCTTCAAATCTTAAGTACAATAGCACAGACCCCACAAACTCTTTTCTGCATACATTATATTCATATAAATAAGAATTGGTAACATCAGGTGGTTGTGTTTGTTAGCTAAAAGACAGCAAAATAAACATATGGAATATTAATTGTAGATTACCTGCAACAGCTGTCATCTTTGAAGATTAAAGAATGTTACCCTTAGGAGACCTTATTTAACCAAGCAACTGTCACTAAAAAGAAAAGGAAATAAATACATTTTTAAATATATTTTTTAAGTAAACCTTCTCAACTCAGTACAAATTTACTGCAGGAGATTCTTCATTACCAGAACTATTAATGTAACAGTTTAAGTACTGGTTAATTTAATTTGCTTATGTAAATAAGCCCCACTAGATGACACCTGCTTTCTCCCTTCTGCAAAATGGATGAACACAAACTCACAACCAATTCCCAAGGCCACGGCTCACCAGGCTTCTAAACGAATCCAACTGAATATTGACCAAGTCATAAATTTCCTGCAAGAGGAATGCTCTAACGTAGACCATTCACTCACCATTATCTTTTTCTATCTCTTCAAAGACTATTTTTACAGAAAAGTCTGAACACATTATATTGTGCCCCTTAGAAAGGCAGTCACCGTAACACCTAGAGGATCTGTTAGGAGGAAGTGAAAACCTGGTTTGATTCAGAGAAGGGGGATTGGTTTTGAACAGATCATCAGTGAAATGAACATAGAATTCTATTTATTGGCTCATTTTTTGAACAACAATCTTCATCATATTATATGTTAACAATACCAAACTCAAGAAACTTGATATGTTCTCTGTTATTGAATTCTGAACTATTCATTACATAGATGGAAGCCAAATCCAATGGAAGGTGAAAGGGAATAAATTCAGCAGATTCTCCCTATCAGCTGATTCCACCATAACAAAGATCTTCCCCGCTCCTATAAAAGGAGGGGGAAACAGGTATTAAAAATGATGCGTTCCGCACCACCGAGGGCCAGATCCAGGCGCCCCTTAATCACCTCCAGGCATGGCGACTCCACCACATCCCCGGGCAACCCACTCCAGTGTGGCACCATTCACACGCGTATAGTGTGAACACTGTATGGAACACATATACAAACCTATACAGTGAACATAAACAGCGGAATATTCTCAGCATTCCTCACGCACACGCCAGCCGCGGCCACGGCGCTTTCCAGGCCGGCAGCACCGACTGGGTAGGGCTGCAGGACGGGGCAGCACAGACGGACGGACGGACGGACGGACGGATAGATGGATGGATGGAGGCTACGGGGGGCAGGCAGGGAAGTCCCTGCTTGGCGGCTGCAGGATGGAGGAAGGGAAGGAGGGATGGATATTGCCGGGGGAGGCGGGGAGGCACCTGCTCGGGGAACGCAGGGCAGGAAGGCAGGGAGGGAGGCTGCCGGGGGAGGCGGGGAGGCACTCGCTCGGTGGATGCGGGGCGGAGCGGGACGGATGGAGGAATAGAGGCAGGCGAAGCAAGACGCACCGCGCCCCGCTGCAGCGTCCTCAGATCTGGCTCT